>CM042257.1:22767469-23367469 GCA_023566225.1 Romanogobio albipinnatus | reverse complement strand
CATCTGTCGTGCATAATCGCCATATTTTGTAGTTTTTTTAAACACTTTTTACTTGTGTTTGTAGTTGAACTGAATCCTCCTCCAAAGCACAATGGGTTGTGGGCAATAGCCTTTATAGTGTGCTTGGATTCTCACTTTGTAAATCTACCTGAAATAGTATAGACCATCCGGGGACTTTTGACATACTCTTTTCAAAATACTATGCTTTGGGACACACTTATTTTAATCTCACATACTATTTAGGATGGATAGACTGGACATTTGGACGCAGCATACGTTAACAAACAAGGGAAACCAAGAGGAAAAGGAACTAAAAACAGGAACTAAAAAACAGAGACAGCAAGACAACTATATCAAAATTAGAGTCATTGAACACAAAACACGTGTGTGTGTGTGTGTGTGTGTGTGTGTGTGTGTGTGTGTGTGTGTGTGTGTGTGTGTGTGTGTGTGTGTGTGTGTGTGTGTGTGTGTGTGTGTGTGTGTGTGTGTGTGTGTGTGTGTGTGTGTGTGTGTGTTTGTCAAAGTAATTTTATTTCAAGATATATTATTTTCTCATAGATGGGTGAATGCAGAACAGTGGATAGATGAGAGATTGATTTCACATCTATATGAAAACCCTTCTCTTTCTCTAACTGGCCCTGCAAGACTACAGAAAATTCATTTTCAAGAATGTAAGGACTCTACTTACTACTTATATATATGTAATGTGCATTTTTTTTTTTTTGAGAATTAGTAAAAAATGATAAATTATTAAATAAATAAATAAAAATTCCTTTTCCTCACAAAGTCTGCAGTCAAAACATCAGAGATCAGTTCCTTCCTTTGATTCTGAATGCTCGTTTTTCATCACATACCAACCCTGGACACCAGAGCTCCTCAGCACACAGCAACAACACTCCAGCACTTTCAACTGGGTGAGAGATAATAGAACACAAAGAGAAAGACTGTCAGTGTGTAAATAAGTTGTTGTGCAGCCTGAACAGCTTTATGGGAGAATATGATAACATTTATCTTGAATGCATTTTTATTCTCGCAAATTATCACAATCTCCTCTTTCAAGGCAGAGGACTAATAGTGCATCATGCGCATTCAGTCAGACAGAGGAAGTAATTCTTGGGAACAACAGTGAATCCACACGTCAGATCCTGTCGGACCTACAGACAGAAAACAGGATGACAACAGGGTATGATTTCACTATAGCATAAAATATCTCCATTCTCTACATTTCCAGTCTTGTACTAAGGATTTTTCTGAACACATACTCTGTTCGTATGGAAGTTGTATTCTGTTATTACAACCAGACACCCATCATGCTCATCAGCTCAATGTTTTTTGAGTAACTGTCTTATGTTTTCTGTGACAGGACACAGGCAGTATTGATTGAGTTCACTCAGTATCATAAACAGACGGGCATCTTGGCACCAGTTTCTGTTCTCCTGGATCAAACACACACAGGCAGAATCCTGGCTTTCATCTCTATCCAGCCTTTTCACATCTCTCCATTATCTGGTCCAGATTTGCACGTCACAGTGACGGTACTGGCTCTTCCTACAAGACTTATTTACAATAGAAACAAATCTCGCAGTTTGAACAGAACTTGAACAAGTTAAAATGGATTTGTGGTCTTCTCACTAGATTCTGCTTTTGCTGTTCGCCCTGTGCTTTGTGAGTGCTGAAGTTTGGGCCTTGATCAGGAAGCCAAGTCAATACCTGAGGCAAGCCTGGTGCTGGTTTCAGCCATTGTTAGCTCTTCTGACGCTAGCAGCAGCTGTTCTTCGTTTGTATTTCCTCTACACGACTGCAGCCTGTGTCTCCAGACATCGCTCCGGGCCCACCTCCTTTGCTGACTTTCACAGTGCTGCCACACTGGCCAGAAAATCCAATCAGCTCTCAGCAATCTTATTAACTCTCTTGGTTCTAAAGGTATTGGTCCTATAACACATTCCATTCAGATCTGCCTCCATCCAATCAACAACCAATGAACCTAGGGTTACTTACACTTTATTTCGATAACTAGTAGTAACTTTGAAACTACATGTCAACTAACTTTCAGAGTATTAGTAGACTGTTAGGATTCGGGTTAGTATAATACGTTGACATGCATTTGCAAAGTTACTTATTGTCAGTAGAATGTCTATTGAGGAACCATCAAAATAAAGCGTTATCAGATATTCTATAGGAATATAATACACTACTAGTACTCTGACTGGTAGTTGATGTAGGTGCAGTGGCGGTTCTAGGGGGGAGGCCAGGGGGGCCAGTGCCCCCGTGTCAACATGCTTAGCCCCCCCTCTGGTCCCCCTAAATTTGGAATCATATCGCCCCAATCAATTTTGTGAAACTGGTTGAAATGTTCAGTTTTTGCTGTGGCGGTATGTGATGAAAATAGTACTTTATTGTGTCATAACCAATAACCAATGCAGAGAAGAAATGAGGAGGCTGCACGCTGTGGCGCGCAAGTAGTCTGTTTATGAATTATTCGTCACTCAGTCTGCATTCGCTCAAATAGTTGTAAAACGCGGGCTATAATGGTTGCTATGCACTTGATTACAGATAAAATAAGCTCTCTTTATACACATTGTGTTGTGTGTAACTTCACCCATACGCAGCAGTGATACTGTAGATTAATTTTACTGACTTGACGACTTTGAATTCCATTCAGTCATTTTGTTCATTTAAACATTCTGGTAGTTAAAATATATTTTTTCAATGGCTAATTTCTCAGAACATGTCCACATATGTAATCTTTGATCATATTAGGAAGAATTTGACCGAATTAGGAAGATGCAGCAAAAGATAAATTATGACCAACGCAATGAAAGAACCATGTGCGACTATGACAGAGACGTGTTTCACCACAGAGATAGGCATACCCGAGATACAGAAAATTATATAATTTCAGTCTTGTTCACATATAGCGAGAAATAATATTATTTTATCCAATTGTCCAGTGTTGCTTATAGAGTAGGCTAGGCCTATTAGATGTTTGTTTTTATGTCTATGCTAACTTTGCGAAGAGTCCGCTAACAGAGAGCAAATATAGGCTACAAAACATGTTAAATAAATTGTTTTGTTTTACTTTTATAAATTGAGCATGATCAAATTACAGATACATTACTTTTCAAATAAATAAATGAACTTGAAATTATTTTACTTCACGTGTAGAGACTGTAGAGTGATACAGTACATGGCCAAATAAAAAAGAATTTCAATTATCTGGAAAATAAGTTAAAGGGTTAGTTCCCCCAAAAAGCAAATAAAAACACCTAATGTAACTCACCCTCATGTTGTTCCAAAAATATTAGTTAGAATGTCGTTAACCAAACCATTTCAGTGCTTGTTAGAATGTCCGTAAAATTCAAGATATGCGGCCGCAACCGAGCTCAGACCACCTACTTCAGGCAGTCTCGAATTCAGTTCCCCTGAGCTCAGCTCACCCGGGTCCGCATGACAACTTTCACATTACCAATTATTTGAACTAAACTGCCAGTGTGAAAATGCCCTCACATTTACATCATGATATAGACTACAGTATAAGCAATAGGCTATAACATGAGTAACGAGTGCAATATCACACGAGTTCTGTTTTTCTACCCAGAATAGCATGAGTGCAAATGCGATACTGATCTTATACAACAGTTTATTAAAATAAATAAGTTAATATTGTGTTCAACATAAGAAAGTCATATTTGGAACAACAAAGGGGTGAGAAGTGGTGATAAAAAGTGGTAAATGGTGATAGAATCTTAATTTTTAGGTGAACTATCTATTTAACTACTGGTTAAGATAAATGTGTGCCCACTAAAAGCACAAGTGGCCCCTGCCTGGCCCCCCTAGTTACCGTGGTCTAGAACCGCCACTGCGTAGTTGCAAAGTTACTTATAGTTATCAGAATGTCTAAAGTGGACCATCAAAATAAAGTGTTACCCAACTAAGTCTTTGCCCTACTAAATTACCTTTTCAATTTTTTATATATCACACAATTCTGACTTTATAACTCGCAATTGCAACTATATTACGCAATTCTGACATTATATCTCACAATTCTCACTTTATATCTCGCAATTCTGACGTTATAACTCGCAATTCTGATGTTATAACTCGCAATTCTGATGTTATAACTCGCAATTCTGACTATAACTCACAATTCTGATGTTATAACTCGCAATTCTCACTTTATATCTCACAATTCTGACTTTATATCTCACAATTCTGACTTTATATCTCGCAATTCTGACTTTATATCTCACAATTCTGACTTTATAACCCGCAATTCTGACTTTATAACTCACAATTCTGACTTTATATCTCGCAACTCTGACGTTATATCTCACAATTCTGACTTTATAACTCACAATTCTGATGTTATAACGTCTCGGTTACGTATGTAACCCTCGTTCCCTGAGGAGGGAACGGAGACGTAATGTTAGTGACTAACTAATGGGGGTTTCGCTTAGAAGCCAATCATCTTCGAGAATTCAACCACTAACGAATGGGGGTCCCAATATAATCCCGCCACTCGGTAGATTGTAGAATCTGCGAATGTGTTCAGTGTCGCCCAGCCTGCAGTTCTGCAGATGTCTGTTAGCAAGGTGCCATGCGCTAAAACCCAAGAGGAGGCCACACTACGAGTGGAGTGTGCCATGACCCCAAGGGGGCATGGACGGCCTGCTGCTGGTAAGCCAAAACAATGGTGTCCACTATCCAGTGAGACAGCCTTTGCTTTGAGAGAGCCCTTCCCTTCCACTCTCCACCATAACAGACAGAGAGCTGGTCTGAGGTCCTGAACACTGCGTCCTGTCAAAGAGCAGTGCCAAGGCTGGGTCTGCCTCCTCCAAGGGCAGCGCTTGCAGGTTCACCACCTGGTCCCTGACGGAGTGGTGGGAACCTTGGGCACATATCCAGGCCGGGGTCTCAGGATCACATGAGAGTAGGCCGGCCCGAACTTCAGGCACGCTTTGTCAACCGAAAATGCCTACAGGTCCCCTACCCTCTTGATGGAGGCCAATGCGGTCAGGAGCGCTGTCTTCATTGATAAGAACTTAAGCTCGACTGACCACAAAGGCTCAAGGGGAGGCCTCTGCAGAGCAACTAAGACTACTGAGAGGTCCCAAGAGGGTACAAGGGGAGAGCGAGGAGGATTCAGTCTCCTCGCTCCCTCCTCGAGAAGACACCAGGTGAGGAAGAGGTTCCATTTCAATGCATAGGCGAGAGTACTCTGCCCTAGCAGAAGTGATGGTAGCCACCACCAGAATTGGTAGGGTACTCAAACCTGCCATGTCCCATCCAGGAGCCACACGTGGAGGTTCCAAAGATCGGGACGCGGGTGCCATAGGGTGCCCCGTCTCTGAGTGAGGAGGTCCTACCTCAGAGGAATAGGCCAGGGAGGGGCTGTCGCAAGGAGTAAGAGTTCAGGGAACCAGGTCCGGCCGTGCCGATACGGGGCGACCAGAAGGACCTGCTCCTTGTCCTTTGCACAATAGCTGCGCGAGAAGGCTCACTGGGGGGACGCATATTTGCGTAGGCCCCACGGCCAGCTGTGTGCCAGTGCATCCGTGTCGAGCGTGCCCTCGGTCAGGGAATAAAACAGGCAGCATTGGGAAGAGTCGTGGGAGGCAACAGATCTACCTGTGCGACGCTGAACTGTTCCAAAATCAGCTGGACTAACTGGGGATGGAGTCTCCAATCTCCAGAAAGTGGCTGGGAACGTGAGCTCATGGGCTGCACGTATGACACAACAGTATGCCTGGAAACCATCGGCCCGTAGAAAAGAGGTTCGGCCATGGGGTGAGGGTCTGCAGGCAGGCCCGAGTCACTGGGACCCGGAGCATGCCCGAATGCCATGCCCATCTCACGACTCGATTGCAAATCCAGTGCTTTAGCGGTTTCATATGAAGCAATCAGAGCGGCGTTACCGCGGCTGCAGATGCCATATGCCCCAGGAGCCTCTGAAATAACTTCAGTGGAACCGCACTCTTGCTCTCGATTTAATGGAGGCAAGTCAGCAGTGACTACGCGCGCTCGTTGGTAAGCTGCACACGCATGGCGACCGAGCTGAAAACCATACGAGAAAAGCGATCCTCCGCACGAGTTTGCTCTTCTCCCAGTTGACCCGAAGGCCCAGACGGGCTAAGTGCTGGAGCACTAGGACTCTGTGTTCACACCCTGCTTGAGGCAGTTCAGGATGCGAACCCCGTGCCCCCGCTGCCTGAGTGGCGCAAGGGCTGCCTTGACAGACTTTGTGAAGTCACGAGGGGACAGAGCTAGCCCGAATGGGAGGACCATGTACTGAATTGTCCACCCCTCGAAGCAAACCGTTGGAATGGTCTGAGTCGACGAAGGGGACATGGAAGTAGGCGCCCCTCAGGTCGGTCGCTGCAAACCAATCTACTGGACGAACGCATTCGAGAAGGCGTTCGCTGCCAACATCCCAAACGGAAGCCTGTGAAGGGATCGGTTCAGGATGGGCAGGTCAAGGATTGGCCGTAACCCACCGGTTTTCTAGGGTACAATGGAGTAAGGGCTGAGGAAGCCGGACTTTATTTCGGCGCACACTGCCATCACTGGTCTCTGGGTCCTCAGAGATGGGGACACAAGTTTTTTTTACAAGCGCTGCTAGCCTGGGGGCCAGCAGAATAAGGATTTCCCCCGGCCCTCCACCGGGGGAAGGAGAGGCCCTGCTACCATCCCCTGGAAAGAACTGGAACCCATCTTAGAGTTGTCCACCTCCAACCTGCCATTTAACCAGGCTGAAGAGCGGACTGGGCGTCATACTGCAACCCCCTCCATGGTGCGGCCCAGGTGAAGGCTGCTGCTGGGGCCTAGGGGGCGGGGTGGGGGGCGCCCTCGGCGGTGAGCGGACTGAGGCGACTGAGCCGGCGGCTGGGTGCAGCAGCTGGCCGCCGGGGCAGTACGTATTACAGCCTCAGTCTGCTCTTGGGCGGCCGAGAACCGTTGGGCGCAGTTCTCAGCTGCGCCGCCAAAGAGGCCAGCCTGGGATATGGGCGAGTTGAGGAGGCGGGCTCACTCAGCCTCCCCCACATCACCAGGTAAGCTGTTTCTCCCGAACCACAGCTGTGGACATCGCCCAACCCAGGGAGCGCTCGGAGACGGTAGATTGGGGTGTGGCAGAGGGAACTCTCTCTCCTCATGGAGATCACTGAGTCACGACCGTGACATCGCGATGGTCACGTTCCCGCAGTGGGAACATGACACATGCACAAACACTGCCCGAACGTGCTGAAGCCCAAACACGTCGAGCAGTGAATGTGCCCATAGACAGCAACGGAGATCGATCGCACCCGGAAGTGCGCGGGCGAACCATCTTGAAAAAGACGTGCCACGCGCAAGCTCTTTTTGTGAGAGGAAAGCTCTGCAGAGTGCCAAAGTGCCCAGGGAAAACACACACAGCTGTTGCAGATTACTGCACAGATCAGCAGGCAGGCAGTGTGAGATCGCTGGAATGCGCCGTCACACCAACACCCTGGAGGACCGCTCATCTCAAAGACTGAAGAGAGGACTTCAGAATTAATATAACCCGCAAATCTGATGTTATAACTCACAATTCTGACTTTATAACTTGCAATTCTGATGTTATAACTCATAACAGTATAACACTTTATAACTGGCAATTGGGACTTTATATCATGAAATTCTGATTATCACTTGCAATTCTGACATCTCGCAATTGCGACTTTATATCAAGCATTTTGACATTATATCTTGCAATTCTGACTTCATGTCTTGCAATTCTGACTTTATATCTTGCAATTCTGACTTTATTACTTGCAATTCTGACTTTTATATCTCACAATTCTGACTTTATATCTCACAATTCTGATGCTATAACTTGCAATTGCGATTTTATATCATGCAATTCTGACTTTATAACTGGCAATTGGGACTTTATGTCATGAAATTCTGACTTTATATCGCAAATTTAGTATGCAAATATTATTATGACATCATCACTTCATCAGCATCAGTCTATGACAAAGGGAGATTTTCAAATCTCGGATATCTTGTAAGTATAACATTTATAAATAAGAAATGACCTACAAAGCATGAGTTTAAATGGCATCTGTAATTTTTTAGTTGAATTAATAGCAGAAATTGAATACTTTTTGTTCTTAAAGTGCCTTGCAAGCACAGCAATGAAAGTCAAGCTTTATAATCAGTTTCACTTTGTCAGTCAAGGTGTAGTACAGGCATTAAGAGGTGTGTTTTTACAGATGGTGGGGATCCTGCAGTTTGTTAGACGAGGTATGGTGATAGGACGAGTTATTCGACAGGTATTCCCTCAGATTTGTGGCGTGGTGTTCCTGCTGCTCCTCCTGTTGCTTCTGTTCTCTCACACAGGCATCATGGTACAATGTTTTTCTCATTTGACTTCCTATTGTATTTTTGCTTTAAATCATTTTTGCACCTGAAAACGCAGCCCACATCTTTCTCTTTCAGCTCTTCTCGGGTACAGTGGAGGGCTTTAGGACCGTAGGACAGGCGAGTTCTTCTCTGCTATGTTTGTTAAGGGGGCACATGGGGTTACGTCAACTTTGTGAGCTTCATCCAGTGGTGGGACCCCTCTACTGCCTGTCTGCCGTAGGCATTGGATTCTGGGTACTGGGGCGCCTGTGTGCTGCTGTATTGATTCGGACCTACCGAATGGTACAGGCAGACATTTACCACCCATCCATGGAGCCACAGGAATATGAGATGGTACAGTTTCTCATTAAACGACTCAAGCTATGGATGGGGCTCAGCAAGACCAAAGAGGTACAAATACCATGTCTGACTATTATAAATAATTTTGGTCACACTTTAGATTAGGTTACAATCCTCACTATTAACTAACTATTAACTATGAATTTTGCCTCAATAAACTCTAAATAGCTGCTTATTAATAGTAAGGTAAATTTAGGTATTGGGTAGGATTAAGAAATGTAGATTATGGTCATGGAGAATAAGCATTAATATGTGCTTTATAAGTACAGTCAATATCCTATTAATATGCATGCAAATATTGGACCCTAAACTAAAGTGTTACCATATTTTTTCCCCCAAAATTATGATTTGAATCATTTGAATCATTCATCAACTAAAAATAATGTTTTTTTTTACAGGGACGTCCAGGTTCATTGACTTAAAATAGAATAGAAAACAGTTATTTTAAATTGTAATAATATTTCACAACTCTACTTTCACTACTTCAAACTTTAGAATTGTAGTATGTATAAAAAACGTATTCCATTTTATTTCCTTTGTAGTTTAGACACAGAGTCAAATTTGAGGGAACAGTTCCTCCACCCTCAAGATCATCCCAGGCCTCTGAAGCCTCTAACTTCTCCGTCCCGTTCAGTCCCATCGGGCCCCGCCAGGCATCCTCTGCCTCCTCTTTGGCCTCCGATTCATCTGTCATCTCAGACAGTTTTGACTTCCACCATTATGTGGACCGCCTGGTGCCCTGTGTTGACAGCCTTCTGGCAGGTTTCGACCGCATTAACCAGCTGACCGAAGAAGTATATAACTTTGAGCTCCGACTTCAGCAGATCCAGAGTAGAATCTCCCAGAGAAGAAAGCAGCCTCAGCAGGTGACCTTTGAGGGACTTGATCCAACACCTAAGCCGCCACCACGCCCTCGACATCCATCTACCTCTGTTTTGGAATGTGACCCCACTCCAGGTTTTCTTCAAGGTGTCATTAATCCACAATGCCGCGCTACCCATTCAGAGTCCTCCCTGATGGTTTCTGCTGTTCAGTCAGGTAAGAGAATACTTTCTGCACTGGATGGAGGGATGAACAGTAGGAAATTGGGCATACCAAGACGCAGAGCCTGGAATTCAGTCACCTGCCATTCTGCTGACACCGCTCAGAGGTTGACTGCATCTCACAGCACTGTGGTCTTGCCTGCGAGACCCCGGAGTGAAGACGGAGACCGAGAGTGTGTATGTGACCGCCTGCCGATTAAGAGACAGGCATGGCACACTGAATAAGTGCATCAATTGTCACTGCATTCATTTTGCTTTAAAATATGCAACTATTTTTTTTTACTTTAATTTTTATTTTTTGACACAGTGAATGCACAGTGTGTTAGTCACAATTAATTTTGTGAATTGTCTACCTCTTGACTGGTGCTTTTGCACTGATTTTCATGTTAAAGTGTTTGTTTCCCTTTGGTTTCACCGTGTTTAGTCTCTGTGGAACATGTATCTTGTTGTATATTGAAGAATCTGTTTTATTTTTATCAATAAAATGACACGGCCATCCAAATTGTGGCTTAAACATCAGAATATTTGTGTGTTCTTCAATTCCTTTAGAATTTAGTAGAAATTATTAGCCAGAATTGAACTGCTACCATGTTTGAGCAAATTAAACATGGAAGTCTTATAGCTTCCATGTTTTCTAATATATGTCAATATATTGTATAATGCATGAGGAATTGCCACTTTTCATTTATTGAAAAATGTCACCGGTCAGGCATCACATTATGACCACCTTCATAATATTGTGTTGGTCCTCCGTTTGCTGCCAAAATAGCCCTGACCCGTCGAGGCATGACTCCACTAGACCCCTGAAGGTGTGCTGTGGTATCTGGCACCAAGATGTTAGCAGCAGGTCCTTTAAAGGTGCTCTAAGCGATGTCACACGTTTTTTTAGGCCAAAACATTTTTTGTCACATACAGCAAACATCTCCTCGCTATCCGCTAGCTGTCTGTCCACTGAACACACTGTATAAAAACGCGGTCTCTGTAGTCTGCATAAGCTCCACAAACTGCAACAAAAACAAACATGGGCAGTCTGGACCACGAAGCACAACAAACAGTGCACCAGCCAATAGCCGACAAGAATGATTTGGGGGTGGAAATCATTCTTGTCGGCTATAGGCTGGAGCACTGTTAAGTTCTGTAAGTTGCGAGGTGGGGCCTCCATGGATCGGACATGTTTGTTCAGTTGTTCAGTGAGATCTGGGGAATTTGGAGGCCAAGTCAACACCCCAAACTCGTTGTGTTACTCAGACCATTCCTGAACCATTTTTGCTTTGTGACAGGGCGCATTATCCTGCTGAAAGAGGCCACAGCCACCAGGGAATACCGTTTCCATGAAAGGGTGTACATGGTCTGCAACAATGCTTAGGTAGGTGGTATGTGTCAAAGTAACATCCACATGGATGGCAGGACCCAAGGTTTCCCAGCAGAACATTGCCCAAGGCATCACACTGCCTTCGCCGGCTGGCCTTCTTCCCATAGGGCATCCTGCTGCCATGTGTTTTCGGCAGTGGACAGGGGTCAGCATGGGAAACCTGACTGGTTTGCGGCTATGCAGCTCCATAGGCAAAAAACTGTGATGCACTGTGTATTCTGACACCTTTCTATTAGAACCAACATTAACTTTGAGCTACAGTAGCTCGTCGGTTTGATCGGCCCACACGGGTCAGCCTTCGCTCCTCCGTGCATCAACAAGCCTTGGCCGCCCATGACCTTGTTGCCGGTTCACCACTATTCCTTCCTTGGTCCACTTTTGATAGATACTGACCACTGCAGACCTGGAACACCCCACAAGAGCTACAGTTTTGGAGATGCTCTGACCCAGTCGTCTAGCCATCACAATTTGGCCCTTGTCAAAATCGCTCAAATCCTTACGCTTGCCCATTTTTCCTGCTTCTAACACATCAACTTTGAGGACAAAAGTTGTGTATCAGAATGCATGAAATTCAGTAATACACTTTATAATTTAAAGATGTACATGTGATAAAATATGGTAGTGTGTAGATATAAATGTATTTGAACACATATATATGGGATATGTATTTGCAATGTACATGATTATGAGGAATATATATATATATATATATATATATATATATATATATATATATATATATATAGATAGATATATATATAGATAGATAGGGGTAACACTTTACAATAAGGTTAATTAATTAACATTAGTTAACATGAACTAATAATGAACTGCACTTATAAAGCATTTTTTTATCTTTATTAATGTTAATTTCAACATTTACTAATACTTTATTAAAATCTTGTTAACATTAGTTAATGCACTGTGAACTAACATGAACAAACCATGAACAGCTGTATTTTTATTAACTAACATTAACAAAGATTAACAAATATAGTAACAAATGTACTACTCATGGTTAGTTCATGTTAGTTAATGCATTAATGAAACCTTATTGTTAAGTGTTACTGAAATATGTAATTATGCAAAACATTAAGTGAGACCAAGTTCATGAATATGGGTTCAGCTTTATATTAAACTATCAAATCATAAAAGAGAAATGAATGAATTCAGTGTTTTAGTATAGAATCTAAAAATGTAGTGCAGTTTTTAACCATATATAGCCATACATGGTCCATGCATGCACTGCAGTATATTGAAAAATATAAGCACTAGTTTCACATTTATGGAAATGTATTATATTTTCCAGTATATGCTTGTATATATTTTTTATAACACTGTAAGAAATTTCAGGCCTCTCCAATTTAAAATGTTCTAGTGACTGGTCAAATCTAAATTTTTCAGTTGGCCAAATTGAATTTCTGTAAATTGATACAATTTAATTTGGCCAACTACACAATTTGGCCAACTACACACATGATATATATTTTAAAGAATGTTGGGGAACCAAACACTTTTGGTTACCATTGAACAACCCTAATTCAACCACTAGATGGCCCTAACATCAAACTAATATTATGAGAAATGTAAGCAGGCTTTGCAAGATCTAAGATTAGCAGCCAGTTGCAACAAACCGCCAAAGCGAGAAAAAAAAAAAAAAAAAACCCTAGTGCTAGTACAATTATTACGAAAGGGTTTTCTCGGCTTAAGCCGTTTATGATTCTAGGATGTCCTCACTTCAACTTTGAAGCAGGAGAACTTGCTGTGTGCCTTCATTGAAACCTGCAGTACTATTTTTTAATTAAAATACTAGTTTATCCCAACAGATTTCAGAAATAGGCTATCAAGCGTCATGCATGCAGCTCAGTGGTTTACTTGTGTAATAAATCAGCACTGATGACTGAGAGCTTCAGGGCGAATGCGAACACATGTTAAACAACAGATGCACTAAGCAGATTTAAGGAAGAGCATCAGGAAGAGAACACTCCATACAAAGTCCCTTTTCTCTCTTTTCCTTTCCTATTATATAAGAGGCATAACCCAGCGCATGCAAGCATGACGTAACCTGACACAGTCCACAGTCTGCCCTTCCTAGTATAAACAGCCTTTGCATCCCTAAAGGCTTGACCCAGTCCCAATACATCCTGCCTCCCAACATCCCTAGATGTTTCCCCACATCACAGCTCCCCTTAGCGTCTAAGATACTTATTGTTCAGAATATTCCCATACAGCCATTCATACACTCCGAGGGTCAGGAAATGCTCTTACAGTTGAGACAGGGGGTCAAGCAGCTTTATTCAAATTAGGCTTGTATGTCTATTTGAGAGCAGAAAAACATTCACGTCAGCAAACTAAGACCAAGTAGGTGGCCTCCTTTTTTACTTTCATCCTCTTTTGAAATCTCCCTCTGAAAGCCCACCTCTGGAACACACTGTACTCTCTAAATGTGTCCCCTTTGCTTGTTAAAATATATATTAGTATTTTTAAACAATAAAAATACAAACAAACGGAATGAAAAGGAATAGAGATAAAGAAAGCATAAACCTCACCAAATTATGTTTTGCTTAAGATCATATATTCTCTAAAAATGTATTTTTAAGGACGATATTTTAAAAACAAGAAAACAAGAAAACAAGACCAAATTAGTGATAAAGTGATTTTTGCAGTGTAGAGTTAAGTAGAAGATGGAAGGATTTGGAGGCCCCATTTCCCTCTTTTCTTTCACTCTTGCTCTCTGTGCATGTCCTTACTTGACCCTCGTGAGTGGAGCTGAGGAAATGTGGGGAGAGAGAGGGAGGTTCTTACATAATGGGTTTATACGTGTGCAGTTATGAACGTGTGTGTGTGTGGTGGTGGTGGAGGGGGGGGGGGGGGGGAGTGAGAGAGAGACAGAATGAGGATGTGTCAGTCAGTTTCTGTGTGTTACACGCATGGCAGTGTAAAAGCCAGGAGGTCACGATCAGAGATCATGTCTATTGTTCATTGATAATAGGACATTCAATTGTGGGATGCTTTTTTACTTCAATATACATATTTTTATACAATATAAAAAAATAAAAAAATATTGCCTGCACCTTTAAATAATGAAACTTTGAAAGATATAATTTGCTCTCTCTCTCTACATGTATATATACAACGGTCAGGCATAACATTGTGACCTAATTCCTAATATTGTGTTGTTTCCCCTTTTGCTGCCAAAACAGCCCTGACCCGTCGAGGCATGGACCCCTGAAGGTGTGCTGTGGTATCTGGCACCAATATGTTAGCAGCAGATCCTTTAAGTCCTGTAAGTTGCGAGGAGGGGCCTCCATGGATCAGACTATTTTGTTCAGCACATCCCACAAGATACTCGATTGGATTGATATCTGGGGAATTTGGAGGCCAAGTCAACTCCTTTTTGTGGCAGGGCGCATTATCCTGCTGAAAGAGGCCACAGCCACCAGGGAATACCGTTTCCATGAAAGGGTGTACATGGTCTGCAACAATGCTTAGTTAGGTGGTACATGTCAAAGTAACATCCACATGGATGGCAGGACCCAAAGTTTCCCAGCAGAACATAGCCCAAAGCATCACACTGCCTCCGCTGGCTGGCCTTCTTCTCATAGTGCATCCTGGTGCCATGTGTTCTCCAGGTAAGTGACGCACACGCACCCGGCCATCCACGTGATTTAAAAGAAAGCATGATTCATCAGACCAGGCCACCTTCTTCCATTGCTACGTGGTCCAGTTCTGATGTTCACATGCCCATTGTTGGCACTTTCGACGATGGACAGCATGGGTGGTCTGCGGCTATGCATATATGTATATATATATGTGTATATATATATGGTCATGGTTCGTATGTACCTCGGTTTTGGGGTCACAGTTGGATACGAGTTCAGTACATTTACATGTCCGGCCTCCCAGCGATTCCTGATTGCTTTAAAAAAAAAAAAAAAAAAGGTATTGTTGATTTGTTACTCTAATTGATAGATTGACTAATGCAGCACGGTAAAATGCAATGGCTGTTTTCAAAATTATTGGTTTGATTAACGTGTTATGCGTAGCCTACACTGTCATTTTCTTTCAGTGTGAGAGATCATTAAAGGGTAAAGTTCACCCAAAAATTTAAATTCTTTCATTAATTACTTCCTCCATTGGCACAATGCACTGTACACTCTCAAGACCCATAAAAGGTACTAAAGACGTCGTTACAAAGTCCATCTCACTACAGTGGTTCTACGAAGCGTTATGAATCAGTGAGTCGAATCATGATTCTGATCGCGTGTCAAACCGCCAAACTGCTGAAATCACGTGACTTTGGTGATCCAAACCGCTGAATCGACTCACTGATTCATAACGCTTCGAAGCTTCATGATGCTGTGTTTTGAGATCGGTCATCACTATATAAGTCGTTATTTATTTTTTTTTGCCCACAAAAACTATTCTCGTCGATTCATAAAGTTATTGTAGAACCACTGTAGTGAGATTTTGTAACGACATCTTTAGTACCTTTTATGGGTCTTGAGAGTGTACAGTGCGTTGTGCCAATTGAGGCCTTTCTTTGCCATCGGATTTCAACTAAAATATCTTAATTTGTGTTCCGAAGATGAACGGAGGTCTTACGGGTGTCGAACGACATGAGGGTAAGTAATTAATGACAGAACTTTCAGTTTTGGGTGAACTAACCCTTTAACAATTTGCGGATTCACAAGGTTCAATATTACGATTTTCAAGAAATCACAAAAAGAAGAGCGAGCAGGAGAAAACAAGCCTTACTTCACCTTTCCACAAGGAGACGAAGTGGATGAAGAGGCACCCGAGGCTTCCTAATTCCACGACACACATATTTCATCACTGGACAGTAGTGAGAATTCCACGACACAAATCAGCACAATGCCAAATTATTTTGTCTAATTTTAACCGTGGAAACCGCTTAAAATATTCCATAATTTATGGTCATACAGAAAAGAGTAAGACATAATTCGAAACTGGGAAAAGGGTGTGTTTTTATTTGTGTACTGTTACGCCCAGAGCAACAAAATAGGCACACACGTACAAACAGGACCCTCACAATAAAAACAAAACATTGTGCTTTTGTAAAATAAAGAAAACATGCACTTTCTGCCATCCCGGTTTCCTTTCCTTGAATCTTGTGGAGCATGTCACAAAAAATTAATCGAAACTCAGTGTATAGGCTACTAGCAAGCTCTTGTGTGCCATCTGAACTCGTTTGATCTCTTCTTCTTCCTCTGCTTTTCCCTGTTCTTTTATATATGTTTATATATATATATATATACGTGTGTGTGTATATATTATGCACATAATATGCAAATGCTGTATATATATATATATATATATATATATATATATATATATATATATATATATATATATATATATATATATATATATATATATATATATATACTACAAATTGTTGTAGTGCTATTCACAGTCATGATCCAAGTGGATTACAGAAATAAATGAAGTAGTATTCACCTGGCCATGTAATGTCCACATGTCGGCCACATGCTCCATAACTTTTTTTAGGCTGCTTCAAACAACATTTTTATATATTTTTTGTCTGAAAATTTGAAGATGTGCATGTAAATCAGTATGCACTTACTTATTTGTCAAATGACTGCTGGAATGAGAAAAGTGTGAGTATGTTCAGAACGTCTCAGTTACGAATGTAACCCTCGTTCCCTGAGGAAGGAACGGAGACTTAACGTTAGTGAATATCATCTTCAAGATCTTAGAAAACGCCCAATGGCAGTGCCAATGCCATGGGCATGCGGAATTTGCATACGTAACTAAGCCCCACCGGAAGTATATAAAAGGAAGTACGTGGCAATATCGCATTACGTTTACCTGCTGAGGAGCCAAGACTGAACTCCCAGCTGTTCCAGCCGTACAGCGGAGTGGCAAAGGGACATTACGTCTCCGTTCCCTCCTCAGGGAACGAGGTTTACATCCGTAACCGATACGTTCCCTTTCGTTCAGTCACTACGACGTAGCGTTAGTGACTAACGAATGGGGGTCCCAATAAAATCACGCCACTCGGCTGTCTTCCAGTGCCCTGCGTAAGTGCGAGTGCCCTGTCGTAAGACTAGTACGGACGAAGGACTCCCACTTAACACAGGATTACCAAGGTACACTGGGAAGCAGTGGGAGGTCTTAGAGAGTACACATATGAGCTGCTGAGGGCTGCATAAGGAAAACTCTGGGGTACCAGCTGAAGGTGGATTTTTA
This sequence comes from Romanogobio albipinnatus, assembly GCA_023566225.1. NCBI lineage: Eukaryota > Metazoa > Chordata > Actinopteri > Cypriniformes > Gobionidae > Romanogobio > Romanogobio albipinnatus. Next base: position 23,350,099 of record CM042257.1, on the reverse strand, counting down.
ACCCCAGGGTGGCAGGGACTTGCCAAGGGAAGACACCTGCTCACTGAGGAGGCTTACGGTGGAAATACACGTGTGGGGGTCGTCGGAGGGGAACCATGCACACGGGGCACCTAGCCGGACACAAGGGTCTGGGCTCGAGAGGGCAGACTTACTGGTCTCGACGTCGACAGTGCTGGAGGAGCTCAGGGCTTCCGGGAAGCTCATCTGAGGAAAAATCGCACATATCCAGTCTGTGGAGTGAAATGGCGAGCAAGCAAAGACACCTGAGCCTAGTCCATTACTGGGCCGGGGTCTCAGGATCACGTGAGAGTTAGCCGGCCCGAACTCCAGGCACGCTTCGTCAACCGAAAATGCCTGCAGGTCCCCTACACTCTTGATGGAGGCCAATGCGGTCAGGAGTGCTGTCTTCATAGACAAGAACTTAAGATCAACTGACCACAAAGGCTCAAAGGGAGACCTCTGCAGAGCATCTAAGGCTACTGAGAGGTCCCAAGAGGGTACAAGGGGAGAGCGAGGAGGAATTAGTCTCCTGGCTCCCCTCTGACTTACCTTTTTGTTCTCCAAGAGGTTGTGGTGGGCAGCTATTGTGGCCACATAAACTTTAAGGGTGGAGGGAGACAGCCTTCGCTCCAACCCTTCTTGGAGGAACGAGAGCATGGACCCGATCGGGCATTTCCAGGGGTCTTCTTGGCGGGAAGAACACCAGGTGACGAAGAGGTTCCACTTCAACGCATAGGCATGCCGAGTGGACTCTGTCCTAGCGGAAGTGATGGTAGCCACCACCGGAGGTGGTAGGGTACTCAAACATACCACGTCCCATCCAGGAGCCACATGTGGAGGTTTCAAAGATTGGGACGCGGGTGCCAAAGGGTGCCCCGTCTCTGAGTGAGGAGGTCCTGTCTCAGAGGAATAGGCCAGGTAGGGGCTGTCGCAAGGAGTAAGAGTTCGGGAACCAGGTCCGGCCGTGCCAGTACGGGGTGACCAGAAGGACCTGGTCCTTGTCCTCCCTGGTCTTGCACAAGAGCTGTGCGAGAAGGCTCACTGGGGGGAACGCATATTTGCGCAGGCCCCGCGGCAGTACGCCAGTGCATCTGAGTCGAGCGTGCCTCGGTTAGGGAATAAAACAGGCTGCAGTGGGAAGAGTCGTGGGAGGCAAACAGATCTATCTGCGAACTGTTCCCAAATCAGCTGGACCGTCTGGGGATGGAGTCTCCATTCTCCTGGAAGTGGCTGAGACTGTGAGAGCTCGGTGGCTGCCCGGTTCAGTACTCCTGGAATATGGACAGCACGAAGGGACCTCAGGTGCTTCTGACTCCATAGAACGAGATGGCGGGCGAGTTGAGACATACGGCGGGAGCGTAGACCGCCCTGGTGGTTGATGTACGCTACTGTGGCCGTATTGTCTGTCCTGACTAGTACATGTTGACCCTTCAGCAACGCTCGGAAGCGGAGCAGTGCGAACCGTACTGCCAGCAACTCGAGGCAATTGACATGCAGAAGGCGCTGTGGTCCTGTCCAGGAGCCCGCGGCTGCTTGTCCATTGCACATGACACGTGGCAGAGGCATCCATCGATACGGCAACATGCCTGGAAACTCGTTCAAAGGGCACACCGGCCCGTAGAAAACAGAGGTTCGACCACGGGGTGAGTGTCTGCAGGCAGGCCCGAGTCTCTTGTACCCAGAGCGTGCCAGACCGCCATGCCCTTCTCGGGACTCGATCGCGAAGCCAGTGCTGAAGCGGTCTCATATGAAGCAATCTGCTTCTGGGCAGCTGAGAACTGTTGGGCGAAGATCTCAACCGCGCCGTCGAATAGCCCATCCTGGGATATGGGAGCGTCGAGGAACCGGGTCCGCTCGCCGTCAAGCATATCCGCCAGGGTGAGCCATAGATGTCTCTCCTGGACCACGGCTGTGGACATCACCTGGCCCAGGGAGCGCGCGGTCACCTTTGTCGCCCGGAGGCCTGAAGAGTTGCCATGGCGTGCAAAGAAGCGGCGGCCTGCCCCGCTGCTTTATAGGTCTTCGCCACCAGAGACAACGAAAACCTACAGGCTTTGGAGGGGTGATTTGGGTCACCGCGCTAGGTCGAAGTACTCTGCGGACACAGTTGCATCGCAACAGAGCGTTCGACTGGGGGGAACCCAGTGTACCCTTTAGCCACTGCCCCATCGAGGGCAGAGAAGGCGGAGGAGGTCGCCGAACGGTCGCGGGAAGACAACGGGTTCTTCCAGGACCGCACAATCTCCTCATGCACCTCCGGGAAGAACGGAATTGGAAGGGTGGCTGGACGGGTGTCCGGACGCGCCACCCCCAAAAACCAATCGTCCAACCGCGAGCGCTCAGGTCGAGACGGAGGGTTCCACTCCAACCCAAGCGTTGCGGCTGCCCGGGAGAGCATGGCTGTTAATTCTGGGTCCGACTCGGGCAATGCTGGCACACCCGAAGGCGGCAGTACAGCCGAATCCTCATCCTCAGATGACTCCAGCCCACCTTGTGATGCGGCGATCGACATCTCTTCGTCTTCCACGGCACCAAATGAGACAGTCGGGACTGCAGGAGCCGGCCCCAATGTACTCGCCTGAACGCACGGCGGGTTCGGTGCATGAGAGGGGGGTGTGGGCCGAGGCATGAGCATCGGAGCTTGATTCCACACCGTCACCCTCAGATCACCCTGGCCACCAGCCAAAGTGCTGCCTCTCATGGAGACCGTAGATTGGGGTGTGGCAGAGGGGACTCTCGCTCTGGCATCCGCACGGAGTTTACGGAGTCTCGACCGTAGTACCGAGATGGCCATGTTCCTGCAGTGGGAACATGAGTCATCCACGAGTGCTGCCTGAGCGTGCTGAAAGCCCAAACACGTCACGCAGCGATCGTGCCCATCAGAAGGCGGAAGAGAACGACCGCACCCAGAAGTACACGAGCGAGACATCCTGAAAAGGACATGCCACGTGTAAGCTCTTTTGTGAGAGAAAGACTTCGCAGTCGATGCCGAAGCGCCCAGGGAAACACACACCAGCTGGATGCAGACCACTGCACAGATCAGCAGGCAGGAAGTATGTGATCACTGGAACACGCCATCACACCAACACCGACTGGAAAGCTGTTCGTCTCAAAGAAGCTGACAGTGTCTCAGAAGGCTTGTGAGGAATGAAGAGGTAGGAAACGTAATGCGATATTGCCAAGTACTTCCTTTTATACCCATGCGTTGGGGCGGAGTTACGCATGCAAATTCTGCATGCCCATGGCATTGGCACTGCCATTGGGCGTTTTCTAAGATCTCGAAGATGATAGGCTTCTAGGCGAAACCCCCATTCGGTAGTCACTAACGTTACGTCGTAGTGACTGAACGAAAGGGAACAGAAGAGTCTCTTCACTCTTGATGACAGAAATCTTAATTAATGCTTTTGACAATGTTTATCTAATAGGTTTTCCTCAGAACTGTATTCGGTCCTGTTTTCTAGTGTCTTTAACTACTACGTACCAACATTTTAATTAATAATTTGATTCAATGCTCTTATTGTGTACATAAATGTTTTTACATTATACTTAAATATATATAAAATACCTGCATGTAGTTACATCTATAATTACACTGTTGACCCTTCCCTTACACCTTAACCCACCCTTAACCCTTACCATACCACTACTAAACCTGTTCCTGACCTTCCCCGTATCCCACCTCAATAGCAGCAAAAGTACTTTGCAATTCAACATGAATACAATAAGTATAAGGTTTTTTTTTTCTCTCGAGGTAGGGCCATAGAGTAAAAGGCCTGTTAAGTCATACAAACACTGGCTCAACCAATGGCACGAGCTTGAGGAGGAGCTACCTGTTTGTCTGAAAATGTCAGATGATGAGAGTGATTAAAACTTGTTTGGAAAGTTTAATATTTTTTCAATTCTTTTAGTGGTGCAAAAATTAAACTTGCAAGAAAAAGAGAGAAAAAGAACGTTGGAGAGCGCTCTGGGGTCAGAGTCAGTTGCTGCTGATGCAGTGTTTTACTGCTTAAAGACTTACTAGAGATCTCGAGAATGTTTCTGACTGAAGCAAAAGTTTTCTTTCAATCTCCATTTAGTCTCATTCCTCTCTAGGAGAAGCAATTGAGGTAGTTTTATTTTCTTTTTTATGGGACGTTTGCCTGCTGCTGAGTGGAAAAAAACCACGGAAGCAGAATATGAGGAAGAGTTAGAAAACATAAGAGCAGCAAAGAGATGGGATGAGAGGGCGAATCTTCAACGTACATAGTCAGATGGTGATTGGTTGGGCAGAAAGCTGCCTTTGTGAGGTCACTGCCTCCACAACAGCTTCCACCCACAATGAGAATCAAGCTGTGTGTCCAGTCAGTCAGGACTTTTCTCAACAAATATTACTAGTGTTTCAGTAGGAAGCATCCTGCAAAGACCTTTATCTACTGTGCAGGTTTTCTGCTTTCATGTGGGATATGAGGAAGAAAGATATACTTAAAGTGATAGTTCACCCAAAACCGAAACTTCTGTCATCATGTACTCACCCTCATGCCAATCTAAACCTGTATAACTTTCTTTTGTGGAATATTAAGAGAGAAATCACCCAAATTATTTGATCTTCTTCCATGTTGCACAGAGAAAAGAAATTCAAGTTTGTAATGAAATGACGATGAACCAATGATGACAAATAATCTGAATTTATTTATTTATTGTCCTATCCACATGTTGTACGAGTGAACGCGATCAGGGGCCCGTTCTTCGTACCTCGCTTAATACATCTGAGATGATTTGACAGATCCCAGATCTTTTAATCTTGATAACTGATGTCTGGCTAATTTGGTTCTTCAAACGAATTTGCGGATTGGATTTAAATATCTGGATTAAATTCTCTGCATCTCCTGCGCTGCATCAAGCCATCCCATAATATCCGTCATCACTTAAATTAATGCACGGCTCAGATTAACTGTACAACATGTGTGCAAACCTCCAATAAAATTATAAAGTAATTATTCCATCACAAATAAATCGCTCAATCAAGTGGCTGTGTCTATAGTATTATACACAACATTATAATATTATATACATTCTCATATACATATACAATTTAAAATGTGTATATTATTATTATTTAAAATGATTATTATTCCCCCTGGTTCAGTAATGAACTCTTGTAATAAAGTAGCAGTGGCTGGGACAGATTTTAAGTATCACCTCAAGATCTAATCCTGTTTACATGAAATAAACCTGCTTGCGAGCACTGTGGGGCTGTTGGGGCTGTGGGGCTGACTGTGGGGGCCATTTTAGTACAGTGAACTGTTCAAGAAACCATTATCCTGCTGGAAGTAGCATCCCCCACACCATTACACCACCACCACCAGCCTGCACAGTAGTAACAAGGCATGATGGATCCATGTTCTCATTCTGTTTACGCCAAATTCTGACTCTACCATCTGAATGTCTCAACAGAAATCGAGACTCATCAGACCAGGCAACATTTTTCCAGTCTTCAACTGTCCAATTTTGGTGAGCTTGTGCAAATTTGCTTAAATCACCTTTCTTTCCCATTCTGACATTCCGTTTGGAGTTCAGGAGATTGTCTTGACCAGGACCACACCCCTAAATACATTGAAGCAACTGCCATGTGATTGGTTGATTAGATAATTGCATTAATGAGAAATTGAACAGGTGTTCCTAATAATCCTTTAGGTGAGTATGTGAATATATATATATATATTTTGTTGTGTCCTGTATGTCACGTACAGGAGAAGAGGACCCAAAAGCAGAAGGTGATTTGACAAAGTTTAATAAATGTAATCAGTTCTGGCAAAATAACTCAAGAGGCCACAAGGCATGAAAATCCAACAGAAAGTCTCTCAGCGTTAAATCCAACAGAAGAATGTCTCAGTCTGAGGGAACAGAAAGTCTTGCAATAATAAGGGAACAGAAATAGCACGGTCAGGAACGGCAACGGGATACCCCGGAGGTTGAGAGAGAGGCTGGGTCCGTAGAGAGCAAGGGAACGCCAAACCGGAGACCACTCACGTTAACTGGAGATTGGAACAGAGCAGAGACGAGGTGATAATCTCTGTTAGAGATGAACACGCACCAGACAGGACTCGACGAGACAGGACAGAGGCAGGAATAACAGGCAAACAGGTATGTAACATTTGGCAATAATCTGACAAAGAACAAGAGAAAGGAAGGACTAGAAATAGAGAGTCAAATCAGAGACGGTGGGAAACAGGTGAGAACGATAGAGATAAAGAACGTGAATGTGTGTGCGTAAGGGATGAGGTGATGAGCGACAGCTGAGAACGATTGAGATAATGAATGTGAATGTGTGTGCGTAAAAGAATGTAATAATGAGTGTGACCAGAAAAGAAAGGAAAAGAGAGAGAGAGAGAAAAGAACCAGGATCATGACACGCAGCGTCTCGTTCCCTGTTCTCAGGGAACAATGGTTACATTCGTAACCTGAGACGTTCCCTTTCGAAAGGGAACTCGCGCTGCATCAGCTTGACGCTACGGGGAACGAAATACCCATGCCGCCATGCCGAAGGGAGTGCATGCCCACTGGCAGTGACAACTGTCAGGACAAGCAAATTCAACTGAAAAGCCTGAACTACTCTCCTTCTGGTCACATAGGCTGTCAGTGACAGTGCTCCCAACGGTCAAAGCCCAAGCTATAGCAGAGAAGGAACCTTCGCACACCATGAGGTCCTACCCTGGCCGCTCGAAGGCCTGGAACCAACCCATTCAACAGAAGGGGTTCCTTTAAGGGAACGTGGCAAGGGAACCCGTGCCAGTCACTATTCGGGAGGTTTTCACCAAATGCCACCAGAGAGATCTGACCTAGTGACCCCATATGGGACACGACAGCACAGCCAACCCTGTCTGTAAGATACAGAGCCTCTTGTACTCGCCTCCGCAGAGACATCCCGCTAGGGTACTGCAGAAAAGGCAGTGTCCTCCACCAGCCAGACCTCAGAGACGGATTATCCTGGAGAGCAGCGCTCAGCGAAGTGCTACGAAGTGGAGTTAGCCACTCGATCCACGAAAAGTTCAGATGGCGAAACCGGGGCATCGAGGAGAAAGGATTTCTCTTTCACCCCGATGTCCGCCAGGTTCAACCACAGATGTCTCTCCGTGGCCACCATCGCCGCCATCGGCAGTTTGCTTGGTAGCCCAGAGAGCGAAATCTGTGGTCCGGCGCAACTCGGTCACCGCTTCAGGGGTTAGTCCCTCCCCCTGATCGAGGTCCCTCAGCAGGTCTGCCTGGTAGGCTTGTAACACCGCCATGGTGTGTAAAGCCCCCCGGCATGACCCGCCGACATGTACGCCCTGCCGTTCAGACGCGAGGTCGTTCTGAGAGGTTTCGTCGGATGGGTGGGAGCCCTCAGTGTCGATGGCCGCCCGGAAGCGAGATAGTTCGCAAACGTCTCGTCTACAGGCGGCACCGACACATATCCAGCCTCAGGCAGTCCCTCGACATCAGCGAAATTAGCCCGCTGAGGTCGATGGATGCGGGCTGAATAGGGTCTCTTCCATCCCTTCGCGATCTCCTGGTGGAGATTGGGAAGAAATGGAAGACTCCCGGGAGCTGGGCGATCATGGGTGGAAAGAAACCGGTCGCCCAGCCTATTAGGACGAACGGCGTCTCTCCTAACACCGTTTTGCTGTTTGCACAGGAGGCTCCCTTGAGAACCTTCCGTGCATGCTCTTCTCCCAGGCAGTACACGCAGAGTGTGTGTGTATCGTCAAGCATAAGGTACCTGGTACATGGCTCCACACATCTGCGGAAGTGGCGAAGTTTTTGAGCACACTTCTTCATTTTTTATTTTTTTTTTCTTCGATACTTTGACGCTTTAGAGACAAAGGCAAGAGGCAAAAACAGTCACTGAAGACGAAAAGATGCTGTCATGTTGGCAAGGCGCCCTTTTATACTTCCTGGTTGCACCTTGATGACGTCAGAGGCTGTCGCCGGTCAATAGGATTGACGTTTTTTGATTGTGATTTCAGGCACCTGTCATGCTGGAGGTGTTCCACGTAGCGTCAAGCTGACACAGCGCGAGTTCCCTTTCGAAAGGGAACTGCCTTATGTGAAGTTTACATGTTTGTAATAGGCTCATAGTTTGGGCTCTGTTGTTAACCTTTAATATTATAATGTGCAAGTAAGGGCTCCCTATATAGTTTACAGCATTATACTTAAGAAACTTTTAGTTATAATTGAATTAATTTAAGGTCAGACACAATTTTTTAAGTAAACCACTGTTTAATAAAAAAATGTAAAAAAGCTATTTTTTACAACTGCTGTACCGAACCTGTACCGAACCTTGACTTCAAAACCGAGGTACGTACCGAACTGTCAGTTTTGTGTACCGGTACACCCCTAGTATATTATATTGCATTTCTGTCAATAGATCCTCATAAATACTACACAATGCACCTTTAGAATGAAAGATTTCGCCAATAGCTGATACACAACATCAAAGCTGAAAAGTAAAGACTGTGTCAGGAAAATACTAAATGAGAAACATATTTCTTTATGAGATTAGACAAAAGTACAAAAAGAAAGCTGTACCTTGTAGAAAATTGCACCCAATTCGTACGATCAAAGAAAGAAGTTCACAAAGAATGCCCAACCGAACAAAACTTGTTAGTAAAACTGAATAAGCCAGACACACACTCACACAACAATGTATTTGATTGTTAATCTGACATCAGTCAGTAGCTACAGTTCATAATTACATTTTCATGTTTTATAAGTGATCTGTCATTACTCTCCTTCTATACAGTTAGTTGTTAAGCCTGTTGAACAGAGAAGTGAGCAGACTTTAAATGAGTCCATGTAAAAATTGACATCCACAGAGACTCACTATGGCTCCTGGCTCTCTGACAACCCCAGTCACAAGCCATAACAGATGCCAAGCCTTTGTGCTGAGGACAAATAATCAGAATTCCCCTTCAACCAAGGGCAATTACACTCCCTTTGGTCTTGGCACACGGCGGACATCACAACCCGGGTCCTCGGAGGGATGATTTGTCATCAAGTGCTTTAGGAGTGTTACAGCTTTTGCTGAGTGATATCAAAATAACCAATACATCAGACTAAATTGTCGCAAATCAAAAGTCCTGTGACCTTGGACGAACTCCAGCACGGCCAGAACAGGAAATACAGGAGCTACAGTATAGGATAATAGCAAAAACAGACCAGGGAGTCCGGGATGTAAATTGAGTCACATATTTATTACATAAATATATAGTAAAATAGACCAGCGACAATTACCATAAAAATATCTTCCTTTAAAATCCTGACCATAAACAAAGAGTTTGAAAATCACACATTGACATTGACAAACGCTGATTGTCTGGACCTGTCGAAAACAGCCCACCACAAGAAAACCTGACATCACACCACCCAAAAATCTAGGACTGACGGGTGCAGGGGGAGGGTGGGGTGGTGAATGGGTGGTTGGCGTGACGGAGGTGTGAGAGGAGATCACAGTAGATATTCAGAGGTTCTGTGTGTATGTTTGTTGAGATATTCTGAGTTACACATGTCTATTTGGCCCAGAACTTGCATAAGCGTTCCTGCACCTCCATGCTAGGTGGGAATGGATCCTAAAGACTTCCTGAACCTGGTCCACTGAGCTGAAGGTGGAAACATGCTGTGCTGAGACTCAGTATTGAGTGCTACTGCTAAGCAGCTTAACATTTGATCAATTTCCTGCACTTTAGCTGCATGAGAACCCCAATAACTGCTCAAATTATGTGACTAGATTCCTCAAGGCCCTGTACAAATACAACGAGATGTAGACCAATAACGCTGCATAGGTTAAACAGACTCCCAGCTCTCTCAGCCAGTCATCTACTAGCTGGCCTCTGATTGGTCAGGACCCCTGAGTGACTATAGACTCCCAGTTGTGTTATTGATCACAGTGAAGCTAGGAAATTTGTGAGTCCTAGAATGATTCGCAATAGCATTGTTGAAGTTGCCTTTTCCCCCACATTTGTATTTTTCCAGAACAACAAACACACCATTTGCACAATGTTTCTGTTAACAGTAAACAGTACAATACAAAAAGTCTGCATAAACACAGATTTAAATTTGGATTCATTTTTTTTTTTTTGCATGAAGTGACACCTGGTTTATACCTTACCAGCAGGCCCACACATAATTCATTTATTAAATAATTAGGCTGTTTTACTTTCAGCTCCATTTAACACATTTTCCGCAGATTTCCCCCCAAAATTACCAGAGAAAATTAGCAAATTCCATCTGGGCCTACGTATAAGGTGCATCATCCAAGAGCAGCTGAACATATGTAAACTGTGGCATGTGGCCAGTGGACCACTGAGACGGAAAACTAGCAAAAGCAGTATAAACATGACAGCAAAAACAGACATGCACATGTATGTTAGAGCCCAATGGGAGTGTTAGTTGGAATAGAGAAAAAGAAAAGACATAGACCCTTTTGTTTGCACCTGGATCACAAACTAATTTTGTAGAATGTCCAAATGAGAGCCTTTTATATATAAATCTTATTTATTGTAATATTGGAACCATCCAGTGTGCAAGGAGGGTTATGTCCTGTAAGAACCAGCACAGATCCCGGAGAACCTGAGTTCGGGAGGAAATGGGGAGGGTCGACTAAAGCACCCTTTGAGGCCTTATAAGCAAACTTGATCAAGCCCGCACTCAAACCACTCAATTTAAAACATTGCATAAGCTCGCATGTAGCTGTTTTATTGCATAATCTATGTATATTCTTGTGAGGTCATTAAATGATCCTTCCTTATGCTTGGCAAGATACATTCCTTGCTGTCATGCATAACCTTTTTTTAACTATCTCCAAGAAATGACTCAAAGTATAATACCATTATAATACAAAAGTATAATACCGCCAGCATGTCTAATCTCAAAACCCAACCAGTGCGAAACATACTTAGACTGCCATTTGGTTTTGTGGGTAAAGATATTTGCGAAATCAAGAAGCATATCACTTCAGCCTCCCCTAACCACGTGAAACAATAAGCTAGGCCCCGGAGGAAGGTCTGATTGCAGGTCTATCTCTGTGTGCACTCAATAAACTGCCATTTTGACACTTGATATCGTCTCTGGAGTCCTCAAGTGCACTAAATTCACTTCAAAAGGCTCTCAGTTGCAAACAAAATAAAGGAAGAAATAATAATAATAGAAATAAATGAAATGTTTTATAATTCTGTATATTGTAAGTTTTTTTGATTCAGGCCTCAAAAGGTGCAAAAAAGCAGGAGAAAAGAAAGGCAGAACAGCAAAGCATAAAGTCTTATAATCAAAGAACAAAAGCCTTAAAGATGTATGAGCTTTTGTCTATAACAATCAATACCTACTACACTAGCTTATGGCAAAATCAAGTTATATTCGACTATTTGGAGAAAAAGAAAGATAAAGGGCCCTATCATACACCCAGCGCAATGCGACACCAGTGTTTTCTTTGCTACTTTCAGCCCTACGCAGTTATTATATTCATGTCCAGCGCCCCGTTGTTTAAATAGCAAATTCACTCGCACCCATCTGTTCGGCCATGGGCGTGCTGGTCTGAAAATGGGGTGTGTTCAGGCGCATTGTTGGCGCGTTGCTATTTTGAGGCAACTGCAAACGACTGCGCCATTGACCAACAAAAGCCTGGTCTAAAGTCAATAGCACAGTATTTTTTGTGTTATATAAAGGGCGCGTTAGTAACATGCACCTATAGGCGGGTGCACAACGCATATACTGTACACTCTGCTTATTACACACACAGGGACGCGCAGTAGCACACAAACATTTTTAAATATTACAAATAAAATTCCTCTCTGGAGAAGCGTTCAGTCTTTCCGCTCGCAAATTCTGCGATGTAGCGAATCCGCCATGGTGCAAGCGCAACTGGCTTTTAAAGGCAACAGGAGATGAGACTCTGATTGGTTTATTGCATGTTACACCCAAAACACACTCATGACTCATTAAGAGACTAGGTACAATCCTTTTGGGTCAACCATTTTTTCCATCGTTAAACTAGTAAAAGTGGATTCGGACATGCCCTAAGTGAACCTGCATCATGCGCTCAGATTGCTAAAATAGGGCCCTAAATGAGCAGTAATGGGGCAGCTTTTTTTACCCAAAACACATAAATGTGATCCAATTTGACCACACTATACCACTTGAGAATTTTATTTTCTGCAGGGGGCCAATCAAACTTCACTGTGGTGCTTCCAAAACCAGCTTGTTATACTGGCTCTTATACCAGATATTATACTGGCTTACACTTTTCTTGTTGCTGCTGATTGACTCATTGCAGTTCCACATTGTCTATTGTTAAAGGACAGGGAGAACTGAAAGCCCATTCAGATTGATTTGCAGTAGGCCTACTTTGCTGCTGCCTGGGCCGCTGAATGAGGAGAGACTTATCATTAAAGCTTATATTGGAATAGTCCTGATGGTTGACATGAGTTAAGTGTGTTACACATTCATGAGGTCCGAAATTATATTACATGATTTTATTTTAAAGCTCATTCAGGTGCTTCATTTGTGTTTTTGATGTGTGCCTACTTGTAGTCTTAGTAATGTTGCAAATATTATTTTAACAGTACCGTCCACCCGGGTGCGTTTGGGTGCTCGAGCCCCTGCCCTTTTTCAAAATGAATCAAAAGTGCCCCTCTCAGACAAATATCAATAATAATATCGTGGTCAATAAAACGAATAAATGTGATTATAATAACATGACAATGTATACAATAGTAACGAACGGCTCAAAAGTCGGACAATTTCTGTTGGGGCGTTGCCATAACACTTTGCTAGGGTTGCGTGCGTTTTGATTGACTGCTGATTTTCCACTGTTCGGAAACGGCTCTAAAGCCGAATGGTTCTTTCAGAGAGTGTGTGGCCTTACGGGAAAAAAAGTAAACCAATCATTTTTTTTCATCCATAATCAAAGCTAATGTGTTGATTTAATTACAAATCTACATCTATTATATATTTTAAAATATTACACAATTCATCAATGCCCGTTTGTCATGTCAACCAATCGTGATCTGGCAGAACAAGTTTCAAATTCCATTGGGCATGTGAAGTGGAGCGGTAATTTTCTGTTCTTATTCATAAATCGGTGAAAATTACATGGACAGATGAACTAACGTTTGTGGAACGATTTCCTGCGGTTTGTCTCATTTTATAAATTGCATCACTGACTAAATGGATGTTAACTGACAACAAACAAATCACTGGACAAAACCATGCAGCAGCAAAAGTCGCGTTAATGGTAAGTAGTGTTATATTCACTTGTATTTATGTATATTGCTAGGCTACACCATTTACTATTTCATGAAACTATCGAATTAATGAAGCCCAGGTGCCACGAGTACCTACAGCCCTATTATGTGAAGTGTAGGCTAGCGAAATGGTAGCCTACCATTTTTGATGATTATGCAGCATTATGAAAGAAGTCTCTTATGCTCATAAAGCCTGCATTTATTTGATAAAAAACAGCAATATTGTGAAATATTATTAAAATAATGGTTTTCTATTTTAAAATACTTTAAAATATAATTTATTCCTGTGATCACAGCTGGATTTTCAGCATCATTGCTCCACTCTTCAGTGTCACATGATCATTCAGAAATCATTCTAATAGGATGATTTAATGCCAATGATGGAAACTGTGATACTCTTTTCAAGATTCTTTGATTAATAAAAAGTTAAAAAGAACATAATGTAATAATATTTCACAATATTAGGCTACTGTCTTTTCTGTATTTTTGATTAAATAAATGCAGGCTTGGTGAGCATAAGAGACATCTTATATATATATATATATATATATATATACACATTGCCCCTTTTTTACATTGAGCCCCTGCCCCTGAAGAACTCTGTGCACGGCCCTGCTGTAAGAGAAGCTGAATGAATTGAACAGCTTTGGCAGCTGGTCAGTGCTGAGAGGAAACAGCACTAACATGACAGCAAAACAGATGTGTGCGTGTAGGTCTGTTAATGTCGATAGAACTTCGAGAAAGAGACGACCTTGATACGTGAACCCTCGGCTGTTGGACACATTTTATTTGATGTATGTCATTTTAAAAACATCCAATGGGAACGTAAAACTACATGTTTTGAAAGCAAACCTGAGCACGAATAAACCAAAAGCACCTATTGTGAAACCTGACAAGCGTTGCATAAGAATCCCGAGATACCTTTGCATAATATTACACACAAATGTTCTTGTGTGATTGGCTTAATGCATTTGTGCGCAACGCAAACATTCCTTTCTGTCTCTGCATATAGTTTTCTCTCATGGCTTGACATAATCGTTCTCTGTACACAATGCCAGCAGCCTATTTAAACAGAAAATTATCAAACTAAACTGTCATACTCTGAGGAAAAAGGAAACTTGACAGGAAAGATGAAAGCTAATTTACAGGATGCACTACCACTTTAGACTTGAATAACTACTTGAAACAACCAAACCCAGAAATATCTGAATGATATATAGAATACATTTCCAGTTAGTGTATAAATACATCCTCACACTCACAGTATGCCAAAAAAGCCCAAATGTGCCACAAAATCAAAAGTTCAGAAAAAAGGACAACTAATGAATCGGTTGTGCGTATGTGAGCAAGAGGTAGAGAGCAAAAAACTCTAATAGTGGAATAGTTCTCAACTAGCAACAGGAAAATCATTAGTGATTCTATTTAAAGATGGACCTAAAAACGAATTATTGACCTCATTTCTCCACCTGACACCATATGCTCAGCCAGAACTGCGATGTTCGAAGAAATATGAATAGTAAATATTTGCTTCTATACTGCATCGAGAGGCTCAAAGCGTATTCAAGGGATCCGTCTGCAAATCTAGCCACATGGTCACAAAAAAAAAACAAAGACACACACACACACCAGCAGCATGCACACAAAAGCACAATGCAAGTTCAATCCAACATTGCATTGTCAGGAGGAGTAAAAAAATGATGGTTATAATCTCATTAAACAATTATTTTCCATGTAAAGTTGGTAAAAGTGATGAGAATATTTTTTTTTCTTAGAAAAGTGTTGTCACGTTTCACTCCCATATTAATGTATTGAGTACCATGTTTTAAAGGTGCACTTTTTTATGATTATAAAAATGACACTTAAAAAAAAAAAATGTTATTGAATCGTTTTTACCGAACGGTGTGGTACAGTACAGTACGATTCGTGACCATAAACCCTAATCCGGCTTGCATTCCAACCACCAATAGTACGCTAATGATAGACGCACACACAAAAACGGTGCTATATGGCACTAAAAGTGGTTCTTGGCTCGTAATCATAGGGGAACCACTTTTGGTGCTATATAGCACCATATCTTAACAGGTTCTGTATATGGTAGCGGTGCTGTATAGCACCTTAGTCATCTCAAAGAACCGCTGAAGAACCGCTGAAGTACCACTGAAGCACCAAGATTTGGTGCTATACAGCACTTAAAGTGGTTCCCCTATGATTACGAGCCAAGAACCACTTTTAGTGCCATATAGCACCATTTTCTTTGTTTTAGAGTTTAGCGTTTGACATCATTCTCGAGCAAAGAAGAAAGCGACACTCTAATCCACAATGGATGACATAAAGCAGATCTTGTTTTTGCTTTTTTGGCATGTGGCTGATGTCACTTTGTTTGAGCCAAGGCTGCAGGCTGCAAGGAAAAACACAGCCGAAAAAGCATGCGCAAGTTACGATTCTCTGTCAACCAATCAACGTTCTGCAGTGAGTTTAGCTCCACCCTTTAGTACCGGACTACTGTGGTAGGCCAAAAAAGTGGTACGGTTCGGAATTAGGGTACTATTCACACATTCTGGCAATGGAAATGGCAAAAATTGCGTAACGTACTGAACTGTGCCACTCGGTGGAAACGAGCCATGAGTGTGTCGCCTCGCAGTTTGCCATATTGAAATCACATGACCAGCTACAGTAAAGGCTGACCCATCTGTTATAGTTCATAGAAATACTAGCATACTTCATCCACATCACTAGGTGTCAGTGTGAATACAAAATGACATTACATAAGCGCTACAGAAATACAAAAAATGACTCGGTGCACCTTTAAGTCAGACAAGTTTGACTGGGTCTGGTTTCACTGCATGCTTGTGTATAAAACAAACTATGGTTTGCAGAAATATGAAGGCTCGCTGCTTTAATGTTTAGATAAGCAAAGATGTGTTCTCACCAGGTTTTCATGACCGCCTTTTATGAGCCCCTTGAAGCAGCCCCAAGATAAGAGAAATGCAGGAGAAATGTGTGTGTGTGTGTATGTGGCAGAGATAGAGACAGATGAACAATACAGAGAAGACCACAGGACAAGAACACTGAAAGCACATTTTCAACTCAGAGAGCAAAGAATGATGAGCTAACAAAAGGCATGGCTGGAATTTTTCAACATTTATTTAAAAAAAAAAAAAAGTTTGTTATATTTCTTTTTTTTGTCTTTTTTATTTTGTTGATACCTGAGAGAATCCTTCAATAGCTTTCCTTTCCAGTCCCATTTAAAACAGCTGTGGTGTGGACATCATCCCCGCTCTCTGCTCACACTCTCATGGCTGGGTGCATTTCGGAAATGAGTACTTTAAAATATACATGGTCACAATCTAAACAAATCAAGATACTCACATTCAACTTCATATGAAACATAGCAAAACTGAGGGCTTTGACTTCACAGTGCTAAGGGCGGCGATCAAACTCAAATATTCAAAAATAGTGAGCTTGTTGATTCTGTTCATTTAGATGGGGTTTCACATGCGTTTACTGCTCAGTACATTAAAGCTGAAGTGTGTGACTTCTGCGCCACTACTAGTGTCATTAAACAGAACTGCAGATTTTTGGCTGGGTAAAACCTCAAACTCACACCATTGGTTGAGCTGTTGCCAGGCTAGTGAAATATTTTGAAAGTCCTTCAGAGACACAGTGGCTGTCCCAATTCAAAGGCTGCATCCTTCAAAAGCCGCATTCGAAGGCAGGTTGCATCACCATGGCACGGCGAAGGCTGTCCCAATTAGAAGGCTCCTTCAAACGCGGCCTCCAAATGTGCCCTTCGTTTCGCAGACAATGAAGGATACAACAGATGGACCCTTTGCGGCCTCACGTACCCCAGTATTCACTGCGTAGATTTGTGTCAGATTTCATTGGTAATTTGAAATATGACATTTAATCGTAATATTGGCGAACAGTTTTGGAGAATTTGATGTTTCCCCATTCAAAAAGATAGGAACTGCACTTACATGCCTGAGAGGCGTTTCAAAGATGGCCGCTAAGTGAAATGACTTGTCTTAAAGGGACTTTGTTTATATTCTTTATTATGTACATAAATAGACCAAGGTGAATATATTTAGACAGGATTTAAACTAGGGATGCACGATATATCTGCAACATATCGTTATCGGCCGATAAATTATTATTTTTGATGTTATCGTTATCGGTCCAATAAGAAAATTTGACCGATATAGTCAAGCCGATAGATAATGTATTATTTCCTTCAGCTGAGACAGACGTGCTGTCCACCATGATGGGTTTGAATTGCTCTAAATATGATTGGAATCACTTCGAAAAGGAAAATACAGTTATGTGCAACATATGCGGTGCAAGTCTAACATATAATCTACATAAAATGATAATGAGAATAGAATACGGCTGTAAAAGAGCGTTGTGTTTCAGCGCGTTTGTTGAGGGAAGAGCACACCCACAGAGTTGCACCTTCATTACAAGCACAGTCAAGTTTGCTTGTGCATTCACAGCCTTTTGTGCCATTGTAAATTGTAATATTATATTTATTATTATTCTGTGTATATTATCTCATATAGGATGCGTTTGATGCAGTTAACGATGCAGTAAAGCACTTAATTTTACCGGTCTTTAGCTTTAGCGTGCATTTCAAACAGAAATGCACAGCATTCATAACTACTGGGACTGTCCTATACATAACACTGTAATGAGAATATTTTTGTTAAAAATATTTTACGAACGGTTGTTCGTTCATTCTCTCCAGCTTCAACGCGCGCTCAAACAGCAACATTATTCCTAATACTAGACTAATATTAAAGATGTTTACTATTACTGTAATATTAAACATATTTTTTTCAAAAACACAGAAGCGTTATTTTTTATAACTAGCACTTTTATTGTTCTCGTATCATTTCCATCAACAATACGGTTTGATTAAAACCATTTCCTTATTGTCTATGCGGAGGTTATTTCATGCTCTTGCATTCTGATTCTTTATTATGGAGCCTAAGTAATGCTGTTCAATAACTTGTTTGCATTATTTAGGTATATTATTTTTATTTTTTAGGCAATATAATTTTTGGTAACATTTTACAAATAAGGTCTCATTTGTTAATGCATTAACTAACACAAACAAACAGAGAGCAATAACCTTTGTTTATTTTAGTAATAAAATGTTTGTGTTTATTAACAGTCCATTCACAGTGCATACCTAATGTTAAAAGACACAACTTTGGGTCTGAATATGTTGAGATTAACATGAACTAAGATGAATAAATCCTGTTGAAATATTGTTAATTCATCGTTGGTTAACTAATACTAACAAAAAATCAACCTTATTGTAAAGTGTTAACATTTTTATATATATATATATAAAGTAAGTTGGCCATAGGAGTGTAAAATTAATTTGAAAAGGTAAGGAATCTTACACTGGTTCAAATAGGCTACTGTAGTGTATAAGTTTGATTTATGTTGAAGTGTTTGGGACATGGCTTTTAATGGTGAGCCTTTTGTTTTTGTAATCAGGCTCTCAGAGTTTATTAAAATTTGTATTTAGATTTATCGGCCAATATATCGGTTATCGGCTTTCAAATATAAAGAATTATCGGATATCGGTATCGGCCAAAATGTTCATATTGGTGCATCCCTAATTTAAACCCTGTTTTGATTTTAGGCGGTTGAATATAACGTCCTTCGATGGATGCAGCCTTTGAATTGGGACACAGCCAGTATTTATTCTTTTTGGTGAATTTTGCATATTAAGACACTTCAGCTTTAAGACTCATTTCTTGGCTGACAAAAAAATATGAATGATGTTTCATTCACTAACACCGATCTGTTTTGGTAAGTGTGAACACAAAGCTCATTTTCATTTTGCTTTCTAACAGGTAGTACCAATCCACCGAACCATGAGAGCATTGGACGCAAACACATACATAGAAACACAAATGCAGTCTCTTAACAGCGGATGACATCATCGGAGATCAGTGGAAAGTTGAACTAGCGCCCTCATGTGTTCGTGAGGTTTGACAAAGCAGGTCTCAGGCAGCAGTTATGGTCTTCCTAGACAAACTGAATGAGGCTCATGCTGTTGCGGTGGGTGGGACTCTGGGGGTGGGAGTGTTTAGAAAGAGACATGTCCGCTAATCAGGGCTCACCGACACAGCCATCGTGCTATCAAGAGGGTTGAGCATTGCATAGACTTTCTTACTTCTGGCCGTTTTCATCTTTCTCTGAAGATAACACACAAAACATTTGGGAGACACCACCACCAAAGTGAAACAAAACCAGTATCTACTGTTCTCCTCTGAGGAATCTGATTGGCAGTAGCGAGGTCAGCTAAGTGCTTCTAGGTACCAGACCATACCCATCTACGTCTCTACCAGCAATCTGACCT
Source organism: Romanogobio albipinnatus (assembly GCA_023566225.1). NCBI lineage: Eukaryota > Metazoa > Chordata > Actinopteri > Cypriniformes > Gobionidae > Romanogobio > Romanogobio albipinnatus. The sequence continues at coordinate 23,330,470 of CM042257.1, read as the reverse complement.
AGCGAACGTACGTCTAGCTAACCTGTCAGAAAGAACGGTTTGAGTGCGGGGCAGAGGGTTGCGGAGGCACAGGGTTAGATTGTTAATTTCATGGGGCACTTCTTCTTCATATTTGTATTGAACATGCACATTTGCCAGTGCACAAAAGCACACATACAGATGTGTGAAGCATTTACAAAGCTATGCAAGCAGTTTTCTTTTACAAAAACGGTTGGATCAGCCGGCGCACGGGCTGTGTTCTGGCCTTGACATCCAGTATGTGACGGTTGCATATGGTTAACACATAGTGATTTAATCTTTCAATATCTTTCGTTTTGTATTTACATCCTTGGTTATGGCCAAAAAACTTGCAAAAGTACAAAAAAGAATAATGAAACAAAAACAAAACACAAGTATTGCACCTTGAAGGCGGGCAATATACGCTCAGTAAGCTGTTTGTGTAACATCACTTTGACAGCACTGTCCACTCTTGCTGGTGACCTGAAGTGAGGTTCTAGTTCCCGGGCTCGGTTCCAGCCCAGTCCTGTCAGCTACATTCAATACCATGAAGCACTCTCTGTTGTCACAGATGCACACGTCTCCCTTTCCAGCCTTTCAGCCACACCGCATCCCATCCACTCCCATTACGGGCCGTCGCATCAGCGCAAGCGACGCCATTCGAGACAGAGGCGAACGCGCGCAACTGGTGCAGATCTGAAACAGATGGGCTTTCGAGGCCGAAGGAGGGGGCCGCATGCTTCCGCGATCACATGAACGCTCAAGCGCACATACACCCCATCGTACAGTTCAACACGTGCACTGGACGCACTTTGACACAAGTGCCACGCGGATAAGCTCTCCTCCCAAGTTCATTTAAGCTTTGTGTTGTGTGAGGTATGAGTAGATTGTGTTTCAGTTTTTTTTTTTTTCAGTTTCTGTTGCATTATTTCTCAAGTTTTTTTCTAAGTCTTCTTTCATAAAAAAACAAAACAAAATATAAAAAGAAAATATTCCTGTTTCTTGTAAATTCCTCTTGATAAAAAGACGAAGGACAGATACACAGACAAACAGAGCAGTCGACTTATCATTACAAACTATAGTGAGGTGAAAAAAGAGGTGAAATTCTCTAGTTTACACTGCACGCATGGTCAAAAAGTGACTACGGCTGTTGTTTTTCTCTCTTACATAAAGCAGTTAAGAATCGAAAACGAACACACACATTTCAGTTCAAAACAAAAAGAAAGAAACGAACAGCTCACGCTCCGAGATTTGAACTCTTTGTTCTGGAGTCATCTTTTTATTTGTTTTCTGGGTTTGTAATTATTTTATTATATCTTTTTTTTTCTTTTTCTTCCTTTCTCAAATAAAATTAGAAGGTAAAGCAGCATCAAACCCCTGCGTTCACTCAACCAACCAATCGAAACCGCTGTTGCGTCACTCGTATTCCAAGATGAAATTCCATAACGGCCCTTTACCGAATGCTGACAGTTCCTCTCATTCTGATTGGCTGCCTTCCTTCGCAACCTTCTCAAAGAGCAACTCCTCATTCTGGCACTTTCATTCTGCTGCTCCTCGTTCACATTCATTCGGTGCTGCCATTCTTGCATGACTCCGGCCACTTCTTTGTCTCACAAAGAAAAGGCCCATTTCTGTTGGGTGTTCGTCTCATGCCACTTCTGGCTTTGAGAGGGCGGGGACAACGGTCTGTTCGTGAACGTGTATGTGCTCCATCAATCGTTATTGAGAAAGAACGAGACCGGGACATTGCTAGACTTAATACTGACTCTGAGGGTGTGCTCAGGAGCACATGGAGGTGTGGCCTCTGTTTGACAGAGAGGTTGGGGGCGTGTCCTCGGAAAACATGCAACTAAGCTGGAGGAGCTGGAGGGCGGGACCCATCATGGCTTAGTGCAAAAACTTAAAAAGTGCCAGTGGTTGAATCGTCTCTGAAGATTTGGCTCTTTCAAAGCTAAGTGCTCTCGTTCATCTGCTAGCTTCCCCGCGTCCCCTGCCCCACGCTGAAGAAACCAGCTGACCCCTCGCTCCATTTTGCAAATGACTGCTTGGTATTGAAAAGGAAACAGCGATAGACCCATTTGGTTCAAGCCTGGCCACCTCGGGTCCTTCATCTGTAGTTGCTCCATGGCTCCTCTTCGTAGTTAGTGACATGTGCGGTTTAGTTCGCCGTCTGCTGAAAACTAGTTTCCGTTTTGACGGAAATCAAAGTGACACTTGGTCCCACATGAAAAGAAAAAAAAAGAAACAAAAAAGCCCATCCAAAAGAGTTTTTTTCTCTCAGCCCAGAGTGAAGAGACCTTAGAGAAATCTGATGGGCTACGATGAGGAATGGCAGGCCCTCCTGTCTACAGTGGTATTTCAACATAACTGAGAAGAAACTGTTTTTGTGAGTGTTTATTTCCTGGCTGTCAGTGTGTGAGAGTATGAGTGTGTGTAGGTGTGTGTAAATGTGTGTGTGGCTGAGGGTAGCTGCCCTGTGTCCAGAGGTGAGGTAGAACCTGTCAGCACAGAGGCAGTCATGGAGCCACAGCCAGCCGAAGGTGTGCCCACATTTGAGGTAAAATTAAAACAACACAAGGAAAACACATTGACAACAGCCAGTCCACCATGGGCCGTCAGGAGTGTGCGCGTGTGTTCGCACAGACCGGGCAACAGTAGCATCTGAGCGGAACACAGATGGGCTGGACTGAACTCTCAAAGCCCTGCATGGGAGTCCAGAACTACAGCACTGCAGTGCATACAGTAAAATGAGGCATTCGAGTTTTGAGGTGTGTGTTTTAGTACGTGTGTGTGTGTGTGTGCTGGGTCTGGGAGTATGGTAATACTGTCTCCCTCCCAACACCTGTAAAACACAAATCAGCGCAGATCGGAGGTGTAGGGGTGCCTGGATTTCCACCCCTGTGTGACTTTCGTGGGACAAAGAGAGGCACACGCAGCCCTCAGATAAGCCCATAAAACGGCAAGAACGAACCGTTCTTGAAAAGTCGTGAGCGGCACCCCTGAATGAGCACTCAAATGGTGACCGAAAGCATTTGAACGGTCCGTGTCCTACAGAGAAGGGAGGGGGGCATATTCTCGAAAGGTCCCAAATCATTTTGAGTAGCTTTATTTAAATATAGCACCTGATTTGGTTAAAAAATGTCCTCCCGCTCCACACACTCAGGCTCAATATCGAAGAGAATTATGAGGTCTATTAAAGAAGCTCCACATTAGCCCGGAGCTTGGCGCAACTACGGCGTGTGCACTTAAGATACCGTCGGCTAATCTCACAAAAATGCTGAGATTTCGATGACTGAAATTAACTGACTACTTCACAACCTGGTGGAGGAATCTACATGCCAGCTGCCATCCAGTCTTAGCAGAGGGCACCTCCAGTGGTGGCGAGACAGTAGTGAAGTCTCTACGTGTACAAATGCATACAAGCTCATCGGAGGATTCGAGTTGTATAAGCATTGCACCTGTAAGCACACTTTTAAGTGTGTGTGTGTGTGTGTATAGATGTATATTCTGTGTCTACGATGTTGATAAACTAGTATAAGACATCATGCCGAGACAGAAGGGCCACGCATGGGGAGTTTAGTGGATGAGGGTGGGCTGAGTTTTCTGCGAAAAGCCACAAAAACCCCAAAAAGTTGTCGACTTAACCACCCCAGTATGAAAGCCTCTCTGTAGATGACCCCTGCCGATGCAGCTGCTACTGGTGAGTTTGGTGCACGGAGGGGGGTGAGACGGGAAGAGGAACACGGGTTATGAAACGTTCCTGATTCTCCTGCCGTGGCTCGCCGGGACGTCACACGTCCTGATCCTCGAAGACCTCCAGGAAAAGTGGGGGGAAGAGTTCAGTGGGGCATTCCACCTTCATGTGCAGGAAGCGGCTGGCGTGGCAGGCTCCGATCATGCGCAGGTCCGTCACCTTCATCAGCAGCTTGGGCCAGAAATGGGGCATGTTGTGCTTGCGATAGTTGATGTAGTGTTCGAACGCTAAGAGGAACATCTCCTGGCACTTTTCGATCTTCTCCATACATGTCAGGCCTGTGCGATCTGAAGAGATGGACCAGAGAAGATGCAAGGACAATACTCAGTATATGACCAATTTAGCATTGTAGCAAAATATTTTATTTCAAGCTTTCAGTTCTACCACTACAATATTTACCAAATACCTTGTTCCAAAACCTAAAACTATTAAAACTACACAAGAATAAAATTACTATTATATATATACAAGAATATTCATTCATATTATATTCACACACACACACACACACACACACACACACACACACACACACACACACACACACACACACACACACACACACACACACACACACACACACACACACACACACACACACACACACACACACATATACTCTGATATAATGACTGATGAATATATTGATTTTGCAAATTATATTTGAAAAATATTTGAAATTTATTGCAAAATAAAATGAAAGGTTTACACCAAATACAAATTTTTCTATGGAGAAAATAAATGGGGTTTTTACTTCCAGAACTCGACTGTTACAGGTTTGATGAATTCTCATGAACACACTTAATCTAAAGGAGAACTGTTAGGGCTCAATCCTTAGTGTTGATCCCTGAGTTCTATTTCGAGTTTCAAGCATGTTGCCATAGAAGACAGCTGCCTATCTAGGCAGCAGACAGCAAGGCAGCTCACTGGCTTCAGTAACAGAGCCAAACATTTATTTTAAATCCATTTGGTTGCTTCTTGGTGCTGATCCAGTTTTGAGTTCCCTTTCGAGGGAACTCTCACTGCGTCGGAACGACACTTTGGGGATACTCCCTAAGCATTAGCGAATCTGAAGTCCGTATAGAAACTAAACCAATCTGATTGGCGTGCGTGATGACATCACTGTGACGGCATACCCGGAAGTATAAAAGGAAGCCGGCGCATTGAAACGGCAGTTATTGATCTTCAGCATAGCGCTCTGTGTGACAAGTCTGTCTATTTATTGTTGTCTGTCAAGTGTGTGAGAGAGAAAAAGAAAAAAGAAAAAAGATGAGTTTGAGTGTGAGAGAGTACAAGCAGTGTGTGCATCCGTGCCCCCGTTATATTTCTGGCTCGGATGCACACCTGCTTTGTGTGCATTGTTTGGGTGTGGAGCATGCTCGGGCGGCTCTCGAGGGAGCCACCTGTCAATACTGTGAGCTGCTCCCGCTCAGAATGCTCCGCTCTCGGCTGGCCGTTTTTGATGAGGGCGGCCAGCCTCGTGAGCCTCATGGTTCTGGACCCGCGGTCGCTGAGGCGGCACGGCATCGCAGATCATGGGGTTCACAACGGGACTTGTCAGAAGGTTTTGGGACTGCTGCGGCACTTTCTCAATCCTCTTCTGACAGTTCCGAGGATCTTCCTCCCCGTGTGGAAGCCCGCACTGCGCTTCTTCCCCTGGGTTGGAGGGTCCGATGCTCATCCTCTCTGGTTCCGAGGAGCCGGACGAGGGTGGCATCGGGGCGGGTGGAGAAGCAGGAAGTGTGTCATCGCTTCATCCACCTGCCCAAGAGGAGCTGGTAGAGGTGTTGACCCGTGCGGTGGCCAAGTTGAACATCAATTGGCCACAGGAAGTGCCGGAAATTCAGCCACCCAGTAGGCTGGACGACCGGTTCCTTTCTCGCCGGGTCCAAACACCTCGCCGGGGCTTACCGTTCTTCCCGGATCTGCACACCGAGGTGTGTAGATCTTGGAGGAAACCCTTCTCCTCGCGTGTTTCCAATCCCCCAGTGTTGGATTATTCTAACGTACTGGGGGCACGCGAGGCAGGGTATGGGACGATGCCTCGGGTGGAGGAGGCTCTCGCGAGTTATCTTTCACCCGACTCTGCGTCGTCCCTCAAAGCCCGGTGTTGCCCACCAAGCCCTGTCGGGATACCTCATCCTTGGTGGGCAAGGCATATATGGCAGCTGGGCGGGCTGGTAGTTCCCTGCACACTCTTTCCATCTTGCAGGCCTACCAGGCCGACCTCCTCAAGGAGCTCGATGAGGGCGAGGGTCCCTCTCCGGAGGATGTTTTGGAGTTGAGGAAGGCTGCGGATTTGTCTCTCCGCATCAACAAGGAGACGGCCCGTGCTATCAACCATTCCATGGCATCCTTGGTGACTGTGGAGAGGCATTTATGGCTGAACTTGTCGGGGATGAAGGCGAAGGACAAGTTCTTTCTCCTAGACTCCCCGATTTCGCCTTTGGGTCTATTTGGCGACGCGGTTGAGGCCGTCGTCGCCAAATACCAGGAGGCGAAAAGTCAGTCAGCGGCCTAGGTGGCATCCTCAGCCGTCCACCAGCTCCTCGCACCGACAGCTGCAGAGGGAGAGCGTCGCCTCTAGAGCCCCTCCTCCGGGAGCTTGGCAACAGGCGATCTAAGGAGCGTACTCCAGGCGCGGAAGGCTGCTGGGAAGAAGCCCTAGCTGCGGCAGGGCTTCTAAGGGCGGTCCCCCCAGCAGAGGGGCAACCGAGGTTGCTTCTTCTGCGGCGCCCTGGGGAAATCGATGTGGAATCCCGCCGTCTATGACGCTTCGGAACTAGAAATAAAATCCTTGCTGGCGACGGAAGCCATAGAGTGCGTTCCTCCGCCGGAGAGGGAGTCTGGGTTCACAGCCGGTACTTTATAGTTCCCAAAAAGGATGGAGGGTTGCGTCCGATTATAGACATTTGTAGAGGCATTTGAATTGGTCTCTGAGGAGGTTCAGATTCAAAATACTCACGGTTCCCATCATCGTGAGTCAGATCCAGTCTGAGGACTGGTTCGTCACGATAGACCTAAAGGACGCATATTTCCATATCTCCATCCTTCCATGTCACAGGAAGTTCTTGAGGTTCGCTTTTGGGCAGCCCCTTTGCGAGGGGCCCGTGGGAGGGCCGTCATTCTTCCTGGCACATAAATTGCCTAGAGATGATGGCGGTCTTCAAAGCTCTCAGGAGATTTTTCCCGGACCTCCGTGGCCAACATGTCCTGGTACGGACAGACAATACGTCTGTTGTAGCGTACCTCAATCATCAGGGGGGTTTGAGGTCGCGCCCTCTATGCAGACTGGCGCATCAAATTCTCCTGTGGTCCCAAGGGAAACTGTTGTCCATTAGGGCAATATATGTCCAGGGGGTCCAAAATCAGGGAGCAGACATCCTGTCGAGGCAGGGGCTGAGGCCCGGGGAGTGGCGACTCCACCCGGAGGTGGTGGAGGCCATGTGTGAGAGGTTCGGCCCAGTGGAAGTGGACCTGTTTGCGTCTCGCGAGACGTCCCACTGTCCATTGTGGTGTTCCCTCACGCATCCAGCCCCACTGGGGTTGGATGCCATGGTTCAGACGTGGCCGAGGCTGCGTCTGTACGCATTTCCCCCGATTGCTCTGCTCCCGGGAGTCCTGGAGAGGGTCCGTCAACAGGGGGTCAGCCTACTTCTGGTAGCACCCCGTTGGCCGACGCGAGTTTGGTTCTCGGATATCATAGCTCTGCTGGCAGGTCCTCCATGGCAGATTCCTCTGAGGAGGAATCTCCTATCTCAGGCAGGGGGCACAATATTTCACCCCCGGCCGGAGGTTTGGAACCTTTGGGTCTGGCCCCTGAGGGGGTCAGGTACCTAGAGGCTGGCCTGTCGGCAGAGGTGATAGAGACCTTACTCAGTTCCAGGGCTCCGTCTTCAAGGAGACTGTACAGCCCCAAGTGGTGAGCCACTTGGTGCAGGGAGCGTGAGGTGGACCCAGTTAACTGGCCGGTGGCTTCAGTGCTGGAGTTCCTCCAAGATCGCTTCTCTGCGGGTCTAACTCTGTCCACACTCAAGGTGTCCGTGGCTGCCATGGGGCTTTCCACACTCCTTTGGGTGATGGGTCTTGGGTAGGCACCAGCTGGTTGTACAGTTCCTCCGTGGGGCTCGGAGGATGAGGCCTGTGGCTCGTTCCAGACTCCCAACCTGGGATCTGGCAGTGGTTCTCGAAGGGTTGGCTGAGGCCCCCCTTTGAGCCATTGGAGTCGGCTGAACCAAAGACCCTGACCCTGAAGGTGGCTTTTCTCCTGGCGAGTACATCGCTGAAAATAGAGTGGGGGACCTCCAGGCCTTGGCGGTAACGCCGACTTGCCTGGGGTTGCCTCCGGAGGAGTTAAAGCCATCCTACACCCTAGGCCGGGCTACGTGCCCAATGTTCCATTAGGGTTGGCCAGGTCTTTGGTTCTTCAGGCATGTCATCCCCCGCCTCACGTGACGGCGGAAGGAAGGAAGGAGACTTCACCTGCTCTGCCCAGTTAGGGCTCTCAGAGTGTATCTGGAGAAGTATCTCCCTAAGGCGCCTGGCGCTAGGGTACTCTAGTCCTAGTTGTGCCCGGTCTCCGGCTTCACACTAGGGCAGGCGCTACCCTCGGTGTGGGCTAGTGGGTACTCGTTCCCCAAAGTGTTGTTCCGACACAGTGAGAGTTCCCTCGAAAGGGAACGGCTCGGGTTATGTATATAACCCTTGTTCCCTGAGAAGGGAACGAGCACTGCGTCGCGTCACCACACCTCGGCACGCCTGGAGCGCATGCTTCAGAACAATAGCTGCCGTTTCAATGCGCCGGCTTCCCTTTTATACTTCCGGGTATGCCGTCACAGTGACGTCATCACGCACGCCAATCAGATTGGTTTAGTTTCTATACGGACTTCAGATTCGCTAGTGCTTAGGGAGTATCCCCAAAGTGTCGTTCCGATGCAGTGCTCGTTCCCTTCTCAGGGAACAAGGGTTATATACATAACCCGAGCCGATTTCTTTATACCAAGGCTGATGTTGGTATATCATAGGGATGCCACAATTCTCAATATAATATTGAACCGTTCGGTACGGCTTTCATGGTTCAATACGCACTTGTGAATTACGTTTTTTCGGTTTGCATTTAATTATTTTTATTTATCTCCGAATTGGCTCTGTTTGAGTGTGCCTGTGAATCTACATGCTGATATGAGCAACTATCCAATCACTATGAGTTAGGGGTGTTTAGCCACGCTTGCAATGCTGTTAACACTTTAACAGAGTGGTGAAGTGAGGAATCATGGAAGTTAATTTTTGCATGCGTTTTAAAGCCTTGCCGGTTAAACATTTCATTTGCGTGCTTATGTACTGTTTTAACATGCGCTTTTTTGAGCACGCGCACTGAAAGCCTGTCAAACACGTGATTATGGGACTAAGTAGTCTTACTGCGCTAATACTGTCAAACACACACAAGGTTTACATAAACACCGTCAGTTATGTCTAAATTGAAAGTAAAATCGGCGTGTGTCTGTAATATTTTATGCGTGCAGGTCTTAAATTGAATTAATTTCTTCTGTTGAACACAGACAGTTAAATACTAGACAGATGATGGTAGCCATTGACTTCCATATTATTATCTCCTACAATGGGGACCAGCAACTGTTTGGTTTCCCGCATTCTTCAAAATATATTTTCCAACAGAAGAAAGAACTTTCTATAGGTTTAAAACAACTGGAGTTTGAGTAATCGATGACAGAATTTTCAATTTTGAGTGAACTATCCCTTCAATGTTAATAAAACAACAAAAGACAAAGAGAAAATCACTCACTGCTCTTGACTGAAAAACTTTAATACAGTAGCTTTAATAAGAATCAATGTATATTTTATAGTGAAGTCTATATGTAATGTTTTATTTTTACATTTATTCATTCAATCTCATACTTAAATACTGCTTTACAGCTCTGAGCTGCAAGTTTAAATCTTTATATATATTTATTTTATATTATACAATACACTAGGAATGTGTACAAGTGTTTTTGAAGTAAAGCTTTAAGTTTAAGTCTTTTAAGTTAAATAAAGAAAGTTAGTATTTTTTCTCCTTAACTTCTTGCTGTTCCTGTCGGCTAAGAATAGAATAGCAAAAAACTAATGTGACAAGCCATCAGAACCAAACTAAAAAACCGAGGTGGTTAAAAAACTGAGGTATGTATTGAACCGTGGACTAACTGTAGTGTTGCATCCCTAGTATATGAGCAGGATTACTGTAATGAAGGTGTCCTCTCTCACCTGAGCTCATAAGCAGTACGGCCTGCAGAAGGGCCACCTCTGTGTCATCAAGGTTGAACTGAGCCAGACTCTTCCCCAAGTCGAAGATGGCATCAGACACAACGCCCAGCCCTCCATTCTTAAGCTGCTCTCGTTTGACAGCCATCTCCCCGCTCAGGGTCAAGGTCTCGCTTTCTGGGTCGTATCGCACTGCAGCTCGTAGGGACATAATCTCCATACAGCAGCCCTTCAGCAGGATGATCTGATCCTCACAAGGCAGCTACAGAAATTAGAAATCAGATTATAATACATAATTTATATAACCTAATGGCATAAAATCTGCTGTGGCAGTGTCCTGAGGCCTTGAAAAACACTTCTTGAATGCCTTTCAAATATTGATATAGTGTTAGTAAATTGATTTAAAAATGAAATATTATTTTTTTTTATTTTTAAGGAGGGGGGAAAATATGCCAGTATAGATGAATGTGTTTAAGTGAATATGATGTAAACAACACGAATGTATAGTGAATCAAAAGTGATCCAGGAGTATGATGTATTGTGTGTGTGTGTGTGCTCGTGACTTCGCCCACTGCATGCCTGCATGAGCTCGGCTGTTTTCGAAAAGAATCGGTACAGCGTATCTGTCTTACGCTGCGTTTACACTTTGCATTAACATGCAACCTGTATCCGGATGTAGTCCACATACACATTGAAATGACAAGTATAAACACGTTTCTAATCGGAATGCCATCCGATTAGTGTGTCCTGGTCCAGAGGTAGTCGAGGACGCATTGTGATCGGATCTCAGTGTAATGTAAACACAATCCAGCCTTCGTATCTACATTCACAAGTCAACATCATATAAATCCCTGCCCACTCTCTCTGAAGGCTGTTGTAAAATAATGGACAGATGCATTTTTGACAAGAAATTAAACGTATTTCACCTTGACAATAATTTAAAACTGGTTATTTACACTTACATGATATCCTCTGTGCCACCTTTCATTTTAATTGTGCAACAATATCTAAATGAGGTCACGCACGCTGCTCAAGTTAACGTAAAGTAAGTGAATGAAAGCAATGCAAGCAAGTTTTTACTCATACATCAGTAAACCATGTGTTGCATAGCCTTGCCTTGTTTAGTTCTAATTAATGCTCTTTGTGATGCGTTTTTATGTTGTATTTCTTTAATAAAAAGGTGGACAGATTCTGAGTTTCCTGTATGTTACACATAGGCCTTGTCTGGCTATCACCAGACCAAGCTCAATTTAAAATTGAACATTGGTCTGGAGAGTCTGCTATGTATTTTCTACTGCACAAGAGGCGTGATAAAAGACCAATGACTCTGTATGCAATTGGATAGTCGTTCAACTAATCAGACCACAAGAGGCGTGATCAATGGGCAATGACCCATCACTTCTCTATCCGTCATCGTGTTAAACCCACCAATAGCCCGCCAGATGGATAAGCCAGTCTGTGATTGGTTCCAGCAAAAGTGTAACAGAAGCAGTAGAAATGAATGTACAGTTTCCCTTTGAGGAAACTCGAACTGCGTCATTGTGACGACACTTTGGGAACGCCCCTAGTGTAAAGCGTCTGAAGAATGAATGGAATCGTGACGTAGTATGTGACGGCATACCCGGAAGACACAAAAGGACGTCTGAACACACCAGAGATAGCTTTCTGCTCTTCAGCGTTAGCACTCTGTGTTTTGTTGGTCATATTTTGTGTTGTTTGTCTACCATCTATTATCCCCGCTACATCACGGGCACGGACACACATCAACTCTGTGTGTAGTGTCTTGGTGTGCAGAACGCCAGGGCCACTCTTGAGGGAGCGGCCTGTGGTGATTGTGAAAGGCTGCAGCTGAGAGTGTTGCGCTCGCGGCTGGCTGTCTTTGAGGAGACCGGCCAGCCTTAGATCGTGGGGCTCACAGCTGGTTCTGTCGAGGGGATTTAGGACTGCTGAGGTATCATCCTCCTCTGACGATTCAGATGTCCTCCCGCCCTGTGTGGAAGCCCGCGCTGCGGCTTCTTCCCACGGGGCGGAGGATCCGTTTCTCAGGCTGTCCGACTCTTGAGGAATTGGACGCGGCCGGTGATGTGGGGCCTTCGCCACTACACACACCCGCTATGGAGGAGCTCGTGGAGGTTATAACCCACGCCGTGGCCAAGCTTAACTTAGATTGGCCACAGGAAATAGTGGACATCCAGCTGCCATCTAAGCTGGATGAACGCTTTTTCCGGCGTCGGGCTCAACCTCCTCGACGGGGCCTTCCCTTCTTCCCTGATTTACACAACGAGTTGTGTAAACCATGGGAAAGACCCTTCTCAGCCCGCTTATCAAATCCCCCAGTGCTGGACTTTACGACCGTACTGGGGCTGAGTCGGGTTATGCAGCGTTACCGCGGGTGGAAGAGGCGCTCGCGGGCCACTTCTCACCCGGGGGCGCTGCATCATTGCAGGTCCCGGTGCTGCTCACTAAACCTTGCCGCAATACCTCCAGGTTGGTCGGCAGGGCTTTTAGTGCGGCGGGTCGTGCTGCTGGTTGTCTGCACACCATGGCGGTTCTGCAGGCAGACCAAGCCAACCTCCTCAAAGAGCTGGATAAGGGCGAGGGTCCCTCCCCGGGTGACGTCATCGAGCTTCGGAAGGCGACCGACTTGTCTCTCCGCATTACCAAGGAGACGGCTGTGGGTTGCTCCATGGCTGGTTTGGTATGCGTCGAGAGACAATTGTGGCTCAACCTGTCGGGGATCAGGACAGGAGAAACACTTTCTCCTTGATGCCCCGATCTTGCCTTCTGGCCTCTTCGGCGGTGCGGTTGATACCGTTGTCGAGAGGTTTCAGGAAGCGAAGAAGCAGTCGGCCGCCTTCCAGAAGTTAATCCCTCGCCGCCCTGGGTCTGCGGCGAAGGCTGCTCCGAGTGGGCAGCCTGGCCCGTCATCCGGCTCCACGCACTGTGAGGTGCAGAAGCAGAGTGTCGCCTCCCGCGCCCCTCCTGAGGAACTTGGCAAAGGACGTCTGAGGGATGTCATTCAGGCCAAGAAAACTTCCAAGCGGTCCTAGCTTCGGCTGGATCGCTGAGAGCCGTCCCCCACAGGGTGGAACGATCGAGGTCGCTTCCACCCTGCAGCTCTCGGGGAATCGATGCTGCTACAGCTGCCTCTATTAAGACATGCGGCGGTCCAGCATTCGCATGCGCCTGCCGAAACTCTTCCCTGACTTCACCCTGCCGGTCAGCCGCTTCAGGGGTTGGGGAGGAGGCTTGGTTAACAACCGAGACTGGTCTCGAGAGGCTAGTTCCCTTAGTAGATTATCTCGGCGCATGGTCATGCCTTCCGGGTATATATGCATGGGCCCTGCAGACTATAGAATGGGGTTACAAGCTGCAGTTCAGTTTCCCTCCCCCGAAGTTCAACGGGGTGGTCCGGACTGTGGTCGGCCCAGCGCAGGTGCGGGTGATGGAACAGGAAGTACACTCCCTGCTGGTCAAGGAGGCTATAGAACGTATTCCTCCGCCAGACAGGGAGTCAGGCTTCTACAGCCGGTACTTCATAGTTCCCAAGAAGGATGGCGGGTTGCGTCCAATAATAGATCTCAGGTATCTGAACCGGTCTCTGAGGAGATACAGGTTCAGGATGCTCACAATTCCAGCCATCGTGAGTCAGATCCAGTTCGAGGACTGGTTCGTCATGATAGATCTGAAGGATGCATACTTCCATATCTCCATCCTTCCATCTCACAGGAAGTTCCTGAGGTTCTCTTCGGGGGCGAAGCGTATCAATATTGGGTTCTTCCCTTCGGACTAGCTCTTTCCCCTCGCACCTTCATGAAGTGTATGGATGCAGCACTGGCTCAGTTGAGACTCAAGGGCATCCGTATACTCAATTATATCGACGACTGGCTCATTCTGAGCCCAGTCGTGCAATATGGCTGTTCGACATCGAGATGTCGTTATGGCTCACATAAGGTGCTTGGGCTGAGACACGAAGAAGAGCGTGTTGATGCCCTCCCAGAGGACTACGTTCCTGGGGGTTGTGTGGGATTCGACGTTGATGCGGGCACAATTGTCCTCCGTGCACGTTGAGTCCATACTGGCAATGGTCTCGCGAGTGAAGCTGGGCCGCAGCCTCACTGTGAAGCAGTTTTAGAGACTGCTGGGTCTCATGGCAGCAGCGTCCAACGTGATACCGTTCGGCCTGCTCCACATGAGACCTCTCCAGTGGTGGCCGGGACCAAGGGTTTTTCCCCCAGAGGGAATCCCTTCCGTATGATCAGGGTAACGCGTTCATTCCCTCGTCATATGGAAGAAGTCTTGGTTCCTGTCCCAGGGGTCAGTGTTGGGTGCGTCTTGTTGCCGGAAAACCGGTTCAACAGACGCCTCCCTCTCTGGCTGGGGCGCGGTCATGGAAGGCCGCTTTGCCAGAGGTCTGTGGGAGACCCGGCATTCTTCCTGACACATCAACTGCCTGGAAATGCTGGCAGTCTACAAAGCTCTGAGGAGCTTTCTCCCGGACCTCCACAGCCACCATGTCCTGATACGATCCGACAACATGTCGGCTGTGTCGTATCTAAACCACCAGGGGGGCCTGAGGTCGTGCCCTCTTTACAGACTGGCGCATCAGGTTCTCCTGTGGTTCCAGGGGAGGTTGTCATCCCTCAGGGCGATGTACATCCCCGGGGACCAAAACCAGGGGACAGATATCCTGCCAAGGCAGGGGCTAAGGCCCGGGGAGTGGCAACTCCACCCAGAGGTGGTGGAGGCCATGTGCTTGAGGTTTGGCCTGATGGAAGTGGATCTCTTCGGTGGCAGGTCCCTCTGAGGAGCGGCTCTGAGGAGGGACCTGCTATCTCAGGCCAGGAGTACAATATTCTACCCCCAGCCAGAGCTGTGGAACCTTTGGGTCTGGCCCCTGAGGGGGCACAGTACCTAGAGGAGGGCCTGTCAGCGGGTGTCATGGAGACCTTGCTCAGCTCCAGAGCTCCCTCCACCAGGAGGTTGTACAGCCTGAATTGGAATGTATTTTCCACTTGGTGTAGAGAACAGCAGGTGGATCCAGTTAACTGTCCAGTGGCTTCAGTGCTGGAGTTCCTTCAAGACCGCTTCTCCGCCGGTCTTTCCCCGTCCACACTCAAGGTGTATGTGGCTGCCCTTGGGGCTTTCCACGCACCTATAGGTGAGGGGTCGTTGGGAAGGCACCATCTGGTTGTACGATTCCTCCGTGGGGCTCGGAGGATGAGGCCTGCGGCTCGTTCCAGAGTCCCAACCTGGGACCTGGCGGTGGTGCTTGAAGGGTTGGCCGAGGCCCACTTGGAGCCGCTGGAGTCGGCTGAGGCGAGAATCCTGACCTTCAAGGTGGCCTTTCTCCTTTCCATCACTTCTCTGAGGAGAGTGACCTCCAGGCTTTGGCTGTCACGCCAACTTGCTTGGAGTTTGCCCCTGGCGGAGTTAAGGCCATCTTGCATCCTAGTCCGGGCTATGTGCCCAAGGTGCCATCTAATGTGGCACGGTCAGTGGTTCTTCAGGCATTCCATCCTCCACCTCACGTGACAGCGGAAGAGGGCAGAATTCACCTTCTCTGCCCCGTGCGGGCATTGAGGATCTATTTGGAGAAGTCTGCCTAGTGGAGAAGATCAGACCAGTTGCTGGTGTGTTTTGGTTCACCCAAGAAGGGGCTGCCTGCTTCAAAACAGACAATCAGTAACTGGATTTTCCAGGCTATAGCCACGGCTTATCAGGTGCGCAATCTGCCTTCACCGTTAGCCTTGAGGGCTCATTCCACCAGGTGCATGGCCTCCTCAGTGGCCCTCCTTTCTGGTGCCTCTATGCAAGAGATCTGCGAGGCGGCTGGGTGGGCCACTCCGCACACCTTCATCAGATATATTACTCCATGTGTGCTCCGGGGGATTGTCCCTGTAATAAGGGCACTGTAAGTCGCTTTGGATAAAAGCGTCTGCCAAATGCATAAATGTAAATGTTCAGACGTTGTTTTGTATCTTCCGGGTATGCCCAACACCAATCAGGATTGGACTGATTCCATTCATTCTTTGCTTTACGCTAGGGGCGTTCCCAAAGTGTCATCATGATGACGCAGTGTCTCGTTCCCTTCTCGGGGAAAAAGGTTTATAGTCATAACCCAAGACGGTTTCCAGACTTGAGTTGCAGGGCGAAATCAAATCGCCGGCAGATCAGGCCGGGTTTACCCAGTCTTACATAGGCCTACAGTAGCCTATAAATGCTTGAGTGCTCTCCTTTCAATCATGGAATGCGTTGGAATAAAATTGTTTCATCATACAAGATTAATGTTGGGAAACAAACTGAGATTAAGATTGATTGTATATAAATAAATCACAAAAAATCCTGTTCTATATGGGCACTGCCTATTGATAGAGGTTAAAGCGAAAGTTGTTTTACACTCCGTGATAAAGTCCTATTATAGATCTAATTTAAATATTTTGCGGGAAACATAAATCTGATCAGTTATCCAGATACAGCGACCACTTGTAACAAATGTAAACGCGCAGTGTCCTGATTGACTGATGATGGTGATCGTATGTTAATGCCAACTGTAAACGCAGCCTAAAGGCCTGTTCACACCGGGACAATTTTTGCGTGTGTTTATCGCCGACATTTAACACCTTGTGACTAAACAAAAGGCACCAATGTGAGTGTGCACACCGACGCGCAAAACACCAGGCGTAAAATGTAATTATTATTATTTTTTAAACGCCTCGGGTTCGTTTTTTTGTTTTGACGCGGCGCGTTAAAAACTGGCCAATCAATGAGATCTGTGCTTTTGTTCACGTGCCTGGAGCTGCTGAAGTGACAGTAAAACACGACGTGGTGGCGCTCAAGCACAAAACGGTCTTGCCGAGCACACATTGATACGACGAAGAAGTAGTAAGTAGACAAAGAAGAAGATGAGCTGCTAATGCTGCTTGCCAGTTAGTAAAAAGTGTGTGAATGGTTTTGGCCATAGACATAATATGTCAATGGTTTTGGCAAGCACGTAAATACTGTCTCTCTTCTTCTTCTGTGTGACAAGCGAATGTCAGAAGCGTAAAGTGCTGCAACACCACCTTGTGTACCGGGAGCGCATCTACAGAATGTGCACGTTCACTCGGCGCATCGGCAGTGGAAATCACTTAGGTGTGAACACTCAAGACGTGCCGAAAAACGTCACGAAAAACGCTGGCAATAAGTGTGAGCGATATTCGTCCCGGTGTGTACAGGCCTTAAGACAACCTCAGTTTCAAGCAGTTATGCAGCTTAATTGTGGCAATGATGAAAAGAAAGATTTCAGTGGGCAGGACTGTTTGAAGTTATTAATAACGAAACATGGATGAATGACAAAGTAAAGAGCGGGATGTGCTTACTATTAAAAAATAAATATCAAAAGCACAATAAGCCGCAAAAGAAAACTGAATCCGCTACTAACAGGATGCTTTCTGTGCACAGGGTTTGTACACAGACAAGCATAGTAGCCTTTGTCTTTGGTTGCGCACCTAAACTGTCAAATACACACATAAATATGTCAAAATGCCCATCCATTGTGATTATTAACATAAACACAGTCGATGTAAGCACTGTGTGTAAGCACTCTGTGTTGTTCTTCACAAGTAATATTTACACTAATATATATATAACGTTTCACATCATTTACAAAAGCAACAAGGTTTAGTCAAGTATTGTTCAGTGTTATTTTTTCTATTACAGCATGACTAGGTGTGTATTACAAAGTCTGGAAAATACAGAAGGCTTAGCGTTCAACGTAGAAAATAGACTGAGAGGTAGAGGATGACACTAAATGTATTGTGTAGACAATAATACATTTGTTGCCATAAGGGTACTGTGTAGTCTACTATGCAAGAATGTTCACACTTGTGGTTAAAGGAGGGTTGGTGAATGTTAAATATGGAGAGAATGCTACATAGCTATGACTGACGTAATGTGGCAAACACACACACACACACACACACACACACACACACACACACACACACACACACACACACACACACACACACACACACACACACACACACACACACACACAAAACCACAACTGTACAATTCATCTTAACATGATAGATCGCACATACATACAAAACCACCCACACTGACACATTCCCTATAATATGTTACTGTTTTATCAGCTGAATAATTTGGCAACAATTACAAATAACTAGGGATGTCCAGAGCCGATCTCAAAGATCGGTATTGGGGCCGATTAAGTTTTTTTTAACTGATTGGCAGGGCTTGACTTGAACACCTGCCAACCCGCCAAATTCCGGTGGATTTCAGCAATGTTGTGTAACGCATTCACTCCTGCTAGCCACTTTGGCGGGTTAAATTTTATTTCCCAATTGTATTCTTTTAAAAAGGCATCTGAAATAATAAACTAAGTGCGATGAAGTTTTGTTGATTTTTTGATACATATCGATACTAAAATCTGAAACGCTTCCAATACTAATTTCCAACAGAATAGATACACAAATACAGCTGTGCTTTCTAGCCCTCTCATCTTTCCGACAGCGAGTTGACACACAAACCCGTCTCCCCTCACTTACTCATTTCATTTGCTCCAGATGAATATTGTTAGCTTTAATTTCAGCGTGGGATTGTGCAAAATTTTTCCCATTCCCACAGATTTTGTGTTCGCACCCAAAGTGCACGCACATGCTCTCAGTACTACATTGAGTTCTTTTTTGCTGCTTATTGCACTTAAACAGTCAAATACACACAAAATAATGTCAAAATGTCTGTCTTGGCAAGTATTCACGTAAACAGTCAGTTATGTTATAAGTGAACGTAAACAGTTGAGAAAGAAAACGCATGTGTAACAGTATAATGGATCCGTGCGTCAGGTCTTAAAGTGACAGTAGCCATTAGACAGTAGCTCCTGACAAATGAGATGATATTAAAAATATCTATATGGCCATTTTCCCCATGGTATTGACAAAATTGTGTCCAGTGAAAATACAGAGTGGTTAGCAACTTTGGAAAACCACAAAAAAACTTGATTGGGACCGACACATTACAAATAACATAAATTTCGAGCAGGACAGCAGCATATTTTCAGTCTATAGGCGGACAGACCAACCACTTCAAAAAGTTGTAAAATAACAAAAACAAAACCTCTAAGCACTCTCACCTCCGAAAACATGGGCAGTTTTTTGGCAAAGTCAACAACACGTGTGATGGCTGGGGTGATGATCTTGGTAAACTCGCTGAAGGCTTCCAAATCCACTTTGTCGCCATCTGATGTAGGGGCGACCGGAGACTGTCCGATGTCCTCAGGCTGCAGACACAGACAGATTCACAAAGGGTTAAACTGCGACTTACTTTGCAGAGAAAAATTAAAAATGGCTTTTGTAACAAGCAACATAAATGTATTTCCATTGAAGAATATATGAATGAATATACAGATAGACAGAACGAGATGCATGTGTGGGGTCTAGCTTTGCAGTTATGTTGGCTGATAGCCTTGGAAAACCACAGCGTTGTCTTCAGGGTGGATTAGAGGTCAGCCATGTAAAAACTCTGGACAAACAGCCAAGTAGCCGTGGCATCTGGAGCAACATTCTATGTATGCAGTAAAAGGCGTGTTACACAAGTCAGAGTAGAGGTAATTACAAGTACTCAAGAGGCAGAGCTGCAATTACAGCATTAAATGTTGGCTGGTGCAGTTGCATATATATTTTTTGAATGTGAGACACGGCTATGATTCATGGACTGCATTCAACACTTCTGACATATAAGAATAAGTGAATAAGTGAATACATTATCTGGAATTAAATAAGTGAAAGAAAAAGTGATAGAGAAAGCAAAAAAGGGATTAAAAAGGGAAAAACAACGAAGTTATCAAATATGTATATATTTGTAATTGTATATAATAACATATTCAAATTTATTTATTTTGAAAGAAATATACTTATAATACTTTTAGTCAGCACGGTTGCATTCAATTAATCTAAAGTGACAGTGAAGAAATGTATAATGTTAAAAAAAAATGTTATCAAATAATCAAGGGCCCCCCACAAAAATATTAAACAGCACAACTGTTTTCAACATTGATAATAATAATAAATGCTTCTTAAAGCTACACTGTGTAACTTTTTTAGTTTATTCTTAGCTAAAAACACTTAGTTCTTTCAAAAATACATGTGCTCATTAATGTATATTTACTTCTTTCAAGTAATAAAGTATTCTCGTAAGTTTATAATATGCCATTGAAAATACATACGGGTAAGGGGTTCGAATGGGGGTCGCCATGTTGCCCCTCCATCTTGAAAGTACATTAGCCAAAGAGGGACATACCCGTAAATTCAAGCTTCGCCTTTCGCGTTTTAACACTCGATGGCACCGTGTCGAATGTGAAGAGGGGGAATGCTGGATTGAATTGGAAGCCATGTTAATTTTGGACTAAATCGGCCACCGTAGGAGTTAAAACGAAATCAGAATTGGGAGGAACAGAAACTAATATTCACTGGATGGTCATATAACTTTTCACCGCTAGATGGGGGAAAATATCACACAGTGTAGCTTTAAGCCCCAAACCAGCATATTAGAATTAATTCTGAAGGATTATGTGAAATTGAAGACTGGCGTAATGATGCTGAAAAAAAAAACAGCTTTGCATAGGAATGCATTTAATTAAAAAAAAATAATAATAGAAAAGAGTTATTTTAATTACTGTTTTACTGTATTTTGGTCAAATATTTTCAACTTTGCACATATATATTAATTATCAAAATATTAAAGGAATCTGTCCAGATCGAATGAATATTCATGCCATTTTGTGATGTCTGTGCATAAACAACCCTGACCAAAGATTTCAATTGAAAAACATGTCCATGTGGTGGACGTCACCCCTCGCAGCACAACTGCGACAGTCCTAAAGACCTCAAACTGTGCAATCACGTTGATTTCTGTGTTTCTGATAAAGCAAACAGACAGAAATAAACAAAGACACTGAAATCAAGACATGACTGCAGAAAAAGTGCAGTGCTGGCCTCCATACAAACACTATTTTGTTTCATTGTGAGGCTGTGAGAGCAAACAAGGTTCAGGACACTTCAGCTGTGACAAACACGTTTTTTGAATAATTACTCTTATTATATTACCCCTTATTAGCACTGAAGCTGCTAGGAAGCCTTCATGTGAAATATACAGATCAGAAATTACAGCGCAGACCACACAGAGAGGCAATGTCTAGAAAGTAAATCAAACACAAAAGAATCTGTTCAACTTTTCAGAATGTGCCTCTGAGGAACTTCTGCTGCCGTTTAAGATTTGTCTGTTTGTGTTTACGCCGTCCCAGACAGACGGGACTGTTTTAACTGTGCTGCACTGGTGTATTTGTACGTTTTAACAAGCATGAACCAAAGTTTGTGTATGTCTCTTCTTCCATGAGGTGGGGGTAGCGCAGGCCCTGGATACGTCCCAAACGCAGCCTTTGCCTGTAAGACCCCAGTGTAAACTATCCCCTCTGCTGGTCCACCCTGGCCTTCTCACTGCTGAGAACTTGGCACTGTGCTTTCTCACTACAGAGATCTTAAGACAGCACAGTTGGACTACCGACAGGATGGAGTGAGTGTTCCCATGGAGAAAGAAAGTGCAGTTTATCGGGGTCATTCGGGGTCTTGGCCTTGCACTGTTATTGGAGGCATATCTTGGTAGTAAAGGTTATATAGGCTGAATTCTTTATGGACCGTTTTACAGGAGTTCTCAGCCGGGCCAGGCAAGTGGTTTCTCTGTCCCCTGTGGCTGATCGTAACAGGGTCTAGTACAAGCCGAATGTTTAGATTGGTGCGCGTCAGGGCTTTGATAGTGCTCTTAATGGCTGGGAGGAAGGTGGGTGTTCGGTGGGCTGAGAAAACCAACCTTGGTTCTATGAAGGAGAGTCTCCATATCGCTCATTCTCCTAGTAAGACATGCTCAGATAACGTGCGTAGCTCACAAACGTTAAAGCGAGCCTATTTTAAAGTCCCCCGTAGTCAATAATTTTATCCCTTAAAACTCATCTTTGATCAACAAAATGACATATTTAAATGTTTTTTTGTCCTGTGAAAAAATGCATCCTTGCTTAATTTAGTATAAGCAGAACCATGAATATGCAAATGAGCCCCGCCTCCACTCACTCATACAGGGTTGTCTATGGTAATGTCGATGGTAATGGAGATGAAGAATGGTAATGTGTTTTATGTATTGCTCTCTAGAACGTCGGACACAACGGTAATTAATATAATCAGCCTTTGGCTTGACTAGGTTATCAAACAGCTAATAATGTGTTGCTAATGTTACACAAACCATGTTCCCGTTTGCAATTTCAGTCTGCCTTCTAAAAATCAGTATCTTAGAAAGGCTTTGAACATCATAAAACATCAGAGGAGAAAGGCACATAGCTCATCATAACATCGTAATATACATTATATACATAATTCACCTGCTATATTACTAAATGTACAACATTTTTTATCAACAGAAAAATAAACCTGGATAACCTGGCTTCTCTTGAGACTCCCCTTGCTTCAGAACGGTCATTGTTAATGATAAGCTAAAGACCACTGCGCGATGACGTGATTGGTTACAAGGTAGTTTGTGACTTCAGAAACACCGGCGATTTCAAACCTTTGGTTCATTGCAGTTTTAAGGAGAAAATACTCAGCAATGATGTTGACATGAATTTGCACATGGTATAAAGCATATTAAAACACCATAAACAACATTAAAAACTTGATTTTCGCCAGTTTTTGTCCATACAATGACAAAATAACATTGGACCCCATTGACTTTCAGTGGTATGGACACAAAAAACAGAGAGAGAAAGAAAATCATAAAGCTTTGGAATGACATGAGTTGAGTAAATTACTCTCTTTTTATTCTCTTTAAGATGGACTAGTCTTTCAGGACAGATAACTCACTAGATGTTTGGTAGGCAGCCCATTACACTTTGAGAAATATCCTGTGTTTCTCCTAAACTCTTCCTTTCCATTTTCTCTTCCTTTAACCTGCCACCTTTCACAGTAGGTATAGTATATTGTCTGAGCGAATGAGCGATAAATACCATCTAAACTCTTTCCTTCCTCTTTCCTTCCTTCTTCATAAACAGAGATTCTTACAAAGGCCATTCATGGCTACATTCCAGTTATACCTGTCAGTTGCTTTAGTGCTCGCTGCTGCGCGGTCACAACTGATACAATATGTACAGAACGGTATTGTCATTCAATAAATTGATTAGCAAGCTGTGTAAACAAATGCTAATCTGCAATGACAGATAAGGCCATAGCGATGCGCTAAGCTAAAAAAAATATAGGGAGCAGACACAGAAATAAAATAAATGCACACAAATAAAACACTAAAAACAATAAAATAACATCTAAGCATTTCCTTCCTATTATATGGAAATATTGTACTAATTTAGACGTTACTATTTTCTGTAAAGCTGCTTTTAAACTCAATATATTGTGATAAAAGTAATACCAGTGTTATTTTAGTATTCTTTATATACAATTATAGTATTTATTAATATTTTGAATTAGCTTTTAGTTTTATAATTTCAGTACTAATTTTGATGTAATTTTTAGTCATTTGTTATGTGCTTTTGTTATTTTAGGAAAACACAGAAGGCATAGCGCTCAACGATAATTCCTATCTATATATCAGAATCAGAAAGAGCTTTATTGCCAATATATAGTTCCTATATAGCTTTAAATATATTTTTATTTCAGTTTTCGTTTTAGTAATTTTAACACTTCACATTATGTATTTCAGTTAGTTGCATTTTTAACTTTCATTTACGTTTTTCACATAATATTTATATTTTATTTTATTTACATTACTGAAAACTATTTTTAAATGTATTAGTTAGAGGTGCAAGATTCTGGATAACCTGAGAATCACGATTTTTTGTTTTAAAATAGAGATTCTCCCACGATTCTGAACAGACATCTTAACAAAATAACATTTAATTTACTAGAGGTTCTGACAAATATTAATTGGTGCAGTCTATTGAACATATTTAATGAATCTGAATGAATGATTCAATGACTCATAAATAGGCTACTTCCCTTGTTTCATTACTGGATAAATCAGTGTTTTTTTCAATGACATTTATTTTAACAGTAACTTGTCACCACCTGGTAGCGTAATGATACAATCTTTATTTGAAGCGCCATGTTACTTTCAAAAAGTGATCTACTCCATTTTGATCACTTCTGTAGACATCTGTGTTTATATCTGAACCATAAACTTTTATCCGTTCTTCTGTGATAATATGATCATTTAAAAATAATGATACTGTGTGGTTGAATCTGTGTCATTTAAGAATGAGAGCGTGTTTGAATCGCAATCTTTTAACTATTAATTGTGCAGCTCTAGTATTACTTATAGTTTTAGTTAACAATGTTAAACAAATAAAACGGACTAGACCTGACATCGCGCATGCAGACACAAGGTGCTTGCTTACCAGGAACTTGCGTTTCTGTTTCCAGTGAGATCCCTGTGCATTGGTGTGGCGGTGAGCTTCTGTCACCATTCGGATCAGCTCCCATTCTGAGCTGGTGGGTTCTGGACGATTCTGCAGGGACTTTACCATCTCCTCCTTCTTCCGCTTCTCACGGTTCTCTTCAATCAAGCGCCGTTTCGCAACCCGCTTGGAGTCGTCCAGAACCACTACACCAAAGAGAAAAATGGGTTAATTCTCCAACTCTCATGATACATAAAACACATTACACTGTACAATTAAGTTATAATCCTCTTAATTTGGTTGGTCGAGCTGCTTTTCCAGAAAATCTTTCATTTTAAGGATGTTTAGACTTTTCCTGGAAAACAAAAGTAATGATTTTGCAGTGCAGAATGGCGGTGACAGAACGAATAAGAGCATCAGGGAGGAATCAAAGTAGAAACAAGAGACATCCATAAAACACTATAGAGTTGAGCGAGAGAGAGAAGGAAGAAGAAGAAGAAATGTGGTCTGGGCTGAACATGTGCTATACATATGTGAGGCGTATGGACATATGTAAGGGGAACCCCAGACTGAGCACTTCAGTTTGCATATGATTAATGTACCTTCGCTGTCAGCATGCATTTGTGTATGTAAGGAGCAGAGCTGTATTCGTGATCCAATACAGTGGGGTCCAAATGTCTGATGTAGAAGTTCAAATGCTTCTGTTTTGAATTTCCTTATTTAAAAATAGTTCATTACAAATTCTATTAATGTTTGTTTTAATAGACTCATGTTTGAAATCATAGTGACCCTGATGCAAACCTATGTACCGACTCATGAGTTTTTATTTGTCTCTGTGTGTTTTTGCATGTTCTGTGATTTTGTATGTTATTTGCATGAGTGTGTGCAAAGTCACTCACGATCCATGGCCATGCCCACAGCGATGCATTTTTTGAAGCGGCACAGCTGGCACTGGTTGCGGGTGATTTTGTCGATGATGCAGCAGCCATCGTACTTACAGGAGTAAGAGGGGTGGAGGTTCTTCTGGATGGTGCGCCTGAAGAATCCCTGGAAGTGAGTTGGATAAAGAGTGTATTGAGAGGCGGGGAGTCAGACCTGTGTGTTACCCATCATACTGTATGGAGCAGGTAGATGCAAAGAGGTTTTTTGTCTTGTTTTGCTGTAAAAATATCTAAATATCCTTTTGAGAAGCAAATTTGAATGAGAATAAAACATGTTTTCAGAGAATTAAGTTGTAGCCTCATTTTCAAATAAATGTATCTTTTTTTAAAGCAGCCTAATAGTTATGTAGACGAATGCTTAAAACAAGCAAACCAAAAATATTTGCCAGTGACTTATATCTTACCAACTCTTATATCTTAACGATATCTTGTCTTCTTGTTTTCTGTAGGGTTGCCGAAAGCTAACATTTTAGTAATCAATACAAATATCT
Source organism: Romanogobio albipinnatus (assembly GCA_023566225.1). Classification (NCBI taxonomy): domain Eukaryota; kingdom Metazoa; phylum Chordata; class Actinopteri; order Cypriniformes; family Gobionidae; genus Romanogobio; species Romanogobio albipinnatus. Next base: position 23,304,577 of record CM042257.1, on the reverse strand, counting down.
GTGAAAATTTAATTGATGCCAAATTCGATACCACAGCAAAAACCAATACGCTCTTGAACACATTCCTTTATTTAGGGAAATCCTAACAAAAAACAAAACACAGACAAAGAAACAACAAAACACAAAAAAACTAAATACAATAAAATTATACAATTAAAAATTAAATAAAAAACAGAGCATGTGCAAACTGGAGAGTTGCTGACAACCCTATTTGGCGACATCCCTAATTTAAAGGATGTTTAGCAGACGTCTTATTAGAAAACTTTTTTGCAGTAAGGGTATCTGCAAGCTCTCAGAGCTCCTCAAATCAGCCTGTTTAGACAGGAGTCACAGAGACTTTCACAACACGGTTGTCACTCTCAATTCTCTCCCTTCTCATACAGAGAGACAGATAGTGGATAAGATGGTTGACAGGGTTTTTTAGGCATGTGATATGACAGGTTTGATAGTGATAGGTGTCTAAGTTTCACAAATGACAACAGGATGCATTGTTGAAAAGATCGGACCAGCTCCACACCATGACTCTACGTGGAGTGACAGTCTAGTCTGTATAGTATACATGTGGGGCTGAGGTGTCTGTTAACAGATGTCACTGTGCACAAGTGATAGCAGAGAAGTCCTACCTTACAGCCCTCACAGGTGATGCAGCGGTAGTGGTAGCCTGTCGCTTTGTCTCCACACACCACACATGGCTCATCCTTCTCCAGATAGCTGGGGATGTACCCTACCATACAAATAAATAAATAAAAATCAGTAACATTTATCATCTCAATATATATACACATACATATATGCAAAAAAACTTGATATGTTTCCTCAGGCGCTACAGCAAAAGGGCTGCCCACTGCTCTGAGTGTGTGTGTGTGTGTGTGTGTGTGTGTTCACTACTCACTACACCTAATGTGTGTGCACTAACTTGGATGGGTTAAATGCAGAGGACAAATTCTGAGTATGGGTTACCATACTTGGCCTTCACATGCCACTTTTATTTTAAATAATAAAATAGAAATACTGTTTGTCATTTGAAGGTAATTCTTCCCTAAAAAGTGAGTATATTCTCTCTTGGTCTAACCAATGGTGTTAGTTTTTATTGGTGGAAACTGTTAGGAAAATATTTCATTATTTCAAATTCAAATTTGATTTACAGCTGCAGTACTGCAGAAATGACACAATTCAGATTGATCTGAGTATCTATTTAAGACCTTGTCTTGTTAACCTTGATTGGTGAAAGCCCTGAGTGACTCGACAGCAATTAAGATCCACCAGTGTGTCTGACAGGAAGAACTATCTCTTGCCCTATGCTAGTCATCTGTCTGAGCCTCTCAGCAAATTTGTAAATCCTTTCATAGATAAGAAACAAATTATCATTTGAGAAACATGCTATGGCTTACAGTAAATGGGAAAAAGTCCACTGCCCACTATGGCCCTGTCCCAAATGGCACACTTCATATGCACTTTCGGTCTTGTGGACTTACAATGGCTGCCGCGTGTGCGTGTCCATTAAAGTCCATGAGACCTTGGGGTGTCCCATTTGTCAATTTAGGTTTCAGTATGTTCAAGCTCTCGCAAGAGCTCCTTTGTGGGCAATATGTGCCCTTGATGCCGAGACCGCACTGAAGCGAACTCCGCAGCAGACTTCTTCCCGACAGTCAAAGCAGCGTTATGTCACAAAAGCGCAGACTCTAAGGAAGAGTGGTTAGGGTGCCATTTGGAACAGGGCCTATTTCACAAAATTCTAAGCTAAAAAATATACACTACCATTCAAACGTTTGGGGTTGGTAAGAACCTTTTTGAAAAAAGTTGCTTATGCTCACCAAGGCTGCATTTATTTGATCAAAAATACAGTAAACTTTTGTCTACTTATCCTCTAGAAATTATTCCAACATTTTGATTTAGTGTTCAAGTTTAATTTCTTATTATTATCAATATTTAAAAAAACTGCTGTGCTGTGTAATATTTTTGTAAAAACTGCAATACTTTTTTTTAGGATTCAGGACAATTAAAAAGAAGATAATTTATTTGAAATAGTAATCTTTTAAAACATTATAATAGTTTTTGTCTGTCACTTTTTGATCAATTCAATGCATCTTTGCTGAATAAAAGTGACCCCAAACTTCTGAACAGGAGTGTATAAACTGCTGAAAGAAAATGCAAAATAATAATAAAAACTATTATCACATGTATTATCAACAAATTGTTCCATGTCTTTACAAAGCTGAAGAACTTTTACTCTTAATTCACCATTCTTAAAACTAAAATAGGTGAAAAGAGAGAAAATTGTAACGTCTTTCATTAAGATTTGCAAACTTCACCAGCAGGTGGTGCAAAGATGGGGTAAATAAAAATGCAGACTCATGTAAAATATTGAATATTTATTGGGATACATTTTTTAGACTTAATTATCCTTTTGTACAAAATAAAACACTAAACAGGTCATTGTGGAATTGTAAATATTATGATACTGTTCTAGCGTCTTTCTTCCCAAGTACACGTGACAGTACCAGCATTAGAAAACTACAAGGTTAGAGATTGAAGAGGATGTTGGGATATATCTGGATTGCTATATTTGGCTGCTGTGTGCATGAGGTGAACGGGGCAGGACTGATGGATTTAAACCAAGCGAAGATGGGCTGTCCTGATAAATGCTTAAACATCAAGGCCAAATTTATTGAACTTCCTTAACTGAACAGCTACCCTTAAACAAACCAATGCAAAGCCAAACCTTACAGAGCCCATTAGCCTGGGAGAACTTTAAAACGATTGCTTTAATGGGAGTTATAATGTCCTGAAGGAGTATCACCAGAACATCACATAACAACAAGTCTATTGAGCTATCTGATGCTGGATTTGATGCAAGGAGGATCACGGGGCAACTGAAAACCCTACTTTCCCTTAGGGTTTCTCGAATGTTTCTCAGAAATGTGCAATCAGTGATGTATTCTGGGAGGACAGAGGATGGGGAAAACATATTGCTGCTGAAGCTTTAGGAAAGAGCATCAGTGTCTTCTGTGAGACATCTTACCAGACATGCTCTTCACCGAACACTGGCTGTTCTTTCTCTTCCTTTTCGGGCCATCGAGCCACCTGATGAAAAATAGAGAGAGAAATAGAGAGAGTTGGTATTAGTACATGCCACAAAGATGGCACATGGGAAGTCTTTGCTCTGACTCGATGGCTGCAATTCCCTGTGGTATCACTTTATATTTTTGACTAGCACACATTCAGCTCCAAGTGCTCCAACAACATGACAACCCTGTCATTTTGATTTGACAGAGTGAGGATCAAAATAAAAGAAGACTGCAAATACAGGCAACCGTCAGTGCAATGGTTCACGTGTTCCTGACACGTTCACGTCCTGACTGTGATGGATCAGAGCCCACTCCCCTTCTCACTTCCCAAACATTTTCCTGCAACTTTTATTTTTTATTTATCTACTAAAATGATACAAGGCCAAAACACAAAATATAAACAAAGCAGTAAAGTAGCAAACAGTGAAAAAGCAGCTGGAAACTGCCGATTCACAATAATATTTAAAATATTAAGATTTTTTTTGATATTCTTCACTCTCAATGTTTTGAAGGTGCCTGAGGGGATCAATGTTTACACTTTTGGGAGAGACAAACCCATGAAAGGCATACTAATAGTATTCAATGGACAATAAACAAGGTTATTCAAGAGAACATAAAAAATCAAAATCACCTTTAAATTGTTACAAAAATTCCCAATGTTAAAAAAAAAACACAAAACAAAAGCCTATTGTGACAGAGCGCTTGAGAATTGCCAATTTCAAACACTTGAAAACAAATTCTTAAAAGGTCTTTTTTTTTATTCCTAGCATTATTACAAACATTTTTACAATCTTACAATAATACAAATTACTGTCTAAAAAATAAAAAAATATCCCATTTGAGATCAACTTTTTAAAAACTATTAGCAGTTTTGCCTCACCACCAACAACTTCAGATCATCCAGCAGTAGTAACACCCATTACGACTAAAGAGGCATGTACACTGACAGCACTAAAATCACCGAACATCATTAATTATCAATGAGAGTTGGCGATTTCCGGAGTCATGAGAGACAGAGGCAGTTGCTGATGTAACAAAGCTGAGGAGAGCAAATGAGCAGTGACGCAATGCGGTGACTACCAATGAGACTGCAGACAGCGATCCGTATGATACAGCTGGACATCGTGGCTTAACAATACAGCCACTCTGTCACCTCCAGCGACATATACGTGTGAACGGCACAGTCTCCCGGTACATCGAGTCTGTCTGTGATTAAAGGGCTGGAGTAGCTCAGCTCTACACTGGGAGAAAGAGGGCAGTTATATAACAAAATGCCCAAATAATGCAGGCAAATCTGTTAGAATTCGGTGCCAGTCTCTCAACACCCTTTCAACGCCTTTGCCGCTGCTAACGCTAATGCTAGCCTCTTTAAATATACATCAAAAAGAGTTTGATTTCTACAGGGAGAGCGGTTTTAAAACTCCACATGATACTAATATAAATTTATACGCACAATCATGAGCTTGATTTTGAGGGGAAAAAAGCACCTTGAATGCACAACCAATCTGTCAAAGGCATAAAATACGAATTTAAACATTAAAAGCTGTAGGGTTAAACAACTTTCCTGTTACATAAATGCTTACATTACCCTTACACAAATACTGTGGTGGGACAGTTTCAGATAATACAGAATGTACTTTGATATATAGCCTACTATAATACTAAACAAGTACCATGTTCATGTACTATAGTATATAGTAAGACGGTTTTCACACTTTTTGATCCCATCGACCCTTAAATATGATCCTTCTGCAAGATATATATATATATATATATATATATATATATATATATATATATATATATATATATATATATATATATATATATATATATATATATATATATATATATATATGTACTAAATATACAGGTGCTGGTCATATAATTAGAATATCATCCAAAAGATGATTTATTTAACTAATTCCATTCAAAAAAAGTGAAACTTGTATATTATATTCATTCATTACACACAGACTGATATATTTCGTATATTAACGTTTATTTCTTTTCACTTTAATGATTATATAACTGACAACTAAGGAAAATCCCAAATTCAGTATCTCATAAAATTTGAATATTATTTAAGACCAATACAAAGAAAGGATTTTTAGAAATCTTGGTCAGCTGAAAAGTATGAACATCAAAAGTATGAGCATGTACAGCCCTCAATACTTAGTTGGGGCTCCTTTTGCCTGAATTACTGCAGCAATGCGGCGTGGCATGGAGTTGATCAGTCTGTGGCACTGCTCAGGTGTTATGAGAGCCCAGGTTGCTCTGATAGTGGCCTTCAGCTCTTCTGCATTGTTGGGTCTGGCATATCGCATCTTCCTCTTCACAATACCCCATAGATTTTCTATGGGCTTAAGGTCAGGGGAGTTTGCTGGCCAATTAAGAACAGGGATACCATGGTCCTTAAACCAGGTACTGGTTGCTTTGACACTGTGTGCAGGTGCCAAGTCCTGTTGGAAAATGAAATCTGCATCTCCGTAAAGTTGGTCAGCAGTAGGAAGCATGAAGTGCTCTAAAACTTCCTGGTATACGGCTGCATTGACCTTGGACCTCAGAAAACACAGCGGACCAACACCAGCAGATGACATGGCACCCAAAACCATCACTGACTGTGGAAACTTTACACTGGACCTCAAGCAACATTGATTGTGTGCCTCTCCACTCTTCCTCCAGACTCTGGGACCCTGATTTCCAAAGGAAATGCAAAATTTACTTTCATCAGAGAACATAACTTTGGACCACTTTTTTTCCTTTTTGTCTTTAACACAGGCGAGACGCTTCTGATGCTGTCTGTTGTTCAAGAGTGGCTTGACACAAGGAATGCGACAGCTAAAACCCATGTCTTGCTTACGTCTGTGCTTAGTGGTTCTTGAAGCACTGACTCCAGCTGCAGTCCACTCTTTGTGAATCTCCCCCACATTTTTTAATGGGTTTTGTTTAACAATCCTCTCCAGGGTGCAGTTATCCCTATTGCTTGTACACTTTTTTCTACCACATCTTTTCCTTCCCTTCGCCGCTCTATTAATGTGCTTGGACACAGAGCTCTGTGAACAGCCAGCCTTTTTTGCAATGACCTTTTGTGTCTTGCTCTCCTTGTGCAAGGTGTCAATTGTCGTCTTATGGACAACTGTCAAGTCAGCAGTCTTCCCCATGATTGTGTAGCCTACAGAACTAGACTGAGAGACCATTAAAGGCCTTTGCAGGTGTTTTGAGTTCAATAGCTGATTAGAGTGTGGCACCAGGTGTCTTCAATATTGAACCTTTTCACAATATTCTAATTTTCTGAGATACTGAATTTGGGATTTTCCTTAGTTGACTGTTATAATCATCAGAATTATAAGAAATAAACGTTTGAAATATATCAGTCTCTGTGTAATGAATGAATATACCGTAATATACAAGTTTCACTTTTTTAATGGAATTAGTGAAATAAATAAACTTTTTGATTTTATTTTTTATTTTTTTTTATTTTTTTTTATTGAGATGTATATATGGAAGCTGAACAAATAAGCTTTCCACTGATGTACGGCTTGTTAGGATAGAATAATATTTGGCTAAGATACACTCTGGAATCTGAGAGTGCAAAAAAAAAAATTTAAATATTGGGAAAATTGCCTTTAAAAGTTGTCCAAATTAAGTCCTTAGCAATGCATATTACTACTAATAATAAATTTTTGATATATATAGGGTAGGACATTTAAAAAAATATCACTAACTTTGACCCATACAATGTATTGTTGGCTATCGCCACAAATATACCCATGCAACTTATGATTGGTTTTGTGGTCCAGGGTCACATATATCCTGCATATACAGTATATATTTATATTTTAAAGATCCATTTACACAGTAAAAATGTTAGGAAGAAGTGTTATAAACCTGGAGAGAAACATAAAATACAGCATAGCAAAGAAAACCGAATAAAACAATAATGTTAAATTCAGTTTAATTTAATGTAATTATATTGATCATATTATTTATTTATAAATAAATATTATATGAATTTGTATTTATTGGCATATTCTTTTTTTTAAGTTTTTTTTTTTTTTCCTGAATTTTTTCACGGACCACCTAGCATGGTCCCCTGGGGGTTCCCGAACCCCAGTTTGAAAACCCCTGCTCTAAGGCACTTTGAGAATCCCATTGGAACTTTTTGTTTGTGTCTCGAGTTTGCCCTTTTCTCATTTGATAGAATCTTCTGGCAATTAACAAGAGAACACAAAACAAGGTTCATGTGATGTGCTCCCTCAAGCCATCGCAACGTCACACACAAACACAAAGAAGGCCATCTTTGTTCAAAGCCATGGGGGAAAGATTAAAAAGGGTTCAAAGCCTAATACTGGCGAGTGTGTTCTTTTCCTCGCCACATTGTTTTTGTCATTTGCTGCATTGATTCTGCAGCTGTGGAACGTCATTTATGAATGTCATTTAATATGTCTGACTGAGGTTCTGTCAGGACACTGAAGCCTCTAGACTTTGTCTCTCTTGCTCTCTCTCGGGCCGACAGAAATGTCACACTGAAGCAGCGTTGTCTTCATCACAATCACTCTGATTTGCTGTCGTGGATAGTTTTACCAATACAACTGTCAATCATCTGCTGCCCCCATGGGAACCTGCTAGTCACGACGAAGACACAAACGTACAAACACAAATCAAACCAAACATAAGCATTGCATATTTCACGTTTCATTCTTTTTCAACACACCCCTGATAATCAATACTGAATACAGAATTCATTAAATAACAATTCCATCATGGCAAAAGCAATGAGCTCCTGTAAGAAGATAAACTGATAGGCAGACAGAGACATAGAGAAATATAAAGCAGGAAGGGCTTTTTCCACTCTGACACTCGCTATAAAAAGAAACCTCAGAGGATGCTGCCTAGTCACAAATGGATGGGAGGGGTAAATCAAATAAATAAATAAATAACAGCCATGTTGGCACGTGCTCTCCGCAGAAACATCAATTATTCCGGATCCAAATGGAAGAGCTACACAACTTTCCCATTAAAGGGACAGAGGACAACCGCTGTAGCATCTGAGAGGACAGGTAGCAGTTTGCACTGTAAAATCATAATATGAACCAGGAATGAGTGACTATCGTTTTGCACACACAAGTGACGAACAGCTGGCACATAATCGGTCCGATCTGATGATACTAAAATGGATTCTCATTAAATACTCAGCTGGAGCAGCGTACATGATTCAGAAGTATCAGAGATCTGCACATTCGGTCGACCGATGCATCACAGAAGACCCTCAAAAAGAAGTTAGAGCAACATTCTCCGCACAAAAGAACCCGAGGGGTCTGAAGTAGATTCCCTGGATCAGGAATAGATTGCTAAGGGTTTCCTACACTTTTTACCAATGAATTAGTAGTCAATATAATAATATAATAATAATGGTTTAAAAATATATTACTACTACTACAATAATAACAGTATACCCAGTATTTCTAATATTACCAATATAACTAATATTCATATTATACTATATTAGTAATAATACTAATAAAATACTACTATTATTACAAGTCATACTACTAATAACAGTATAACAAGTATAGCCAATAGGATTTAGAACACATTAATTGAGATTGCACTTACACACAAAGCTATTTTCTAGTTGGGATGAAATATTTTAGACCTTAGCAAAACTAGAAAAATGCATTGACAACAGAAATGTTATTGATTTTATTAATCAATACAGATTTCCATACATTTTCCAGGTCTCAATATCACAGCTTTCAAAATCCCTGATATTTTCAGTCTTTCCATGACCGTGGGAATCTTGTTAAGACGTTACGAGAGCAGCATAGCTTGTGGAGCGGTACAGGTAGGAGAAGAGTCTCACCTGATAACGCAGTGGGATTGGAGGATGTGCATGGTGAAGACGAAACGCTCCGCTGTTCTTCAGAATTATAACTCTTCACCACATCAACGGAGCGAGCCGTATAAACACAGTCTGACTGGATTCTTTTTGATGCGTCTCTTGCATAAGTGCACTCTCTCTCCCTGTCGTTTGGCAACCCTCCCTCTCTTTTTCCCCTCTGCCCGCTGTCTCTCCAACACTGAATTTCCCCTGACTGTTCTTTATGAATATTTCTAAGAATCCTTCGTGAGTGATTGTTTCTCTCACTCTTAATCCCTCCCGCGGTCTGTGATTGGGTGTTGTGATCCCTCTCGCGAGCGGTAATCCGGGGTTAGGAGCGAGAGACGTGAGATTGGGCAAGCGATATGATGAAGCAGGAGGGATAGAGCCTGAGATATGCCAGCGCCCATAAACATGCCAACTGGTTCTGTCACCTCCAGTTATTTTCAACTTTATTTACTCTGAACCTCTGTGCCGTATTTATATCCAGCGAAGTTTCATTCATCCTCTACGACAAGGCAAACACAGTACAAACAGTGACAGTGGGTTAATTCAGGGGAATAATATAAATAAATAAAATGACGGAAGAAGTTTGGGGAAAAACTGAACCATCACACTACACTATCCAATACCCAGAAGAGAAATGTAAGTTTGAGTGCTCGAAACTCCCCACTGAATTTAGAAGCACAAATGTTCAAAACTTCAAAATCTTTTTTATAAAGAAATATCTTATGCTCAAATTATGATCAAAATTACAGTAAAAACTGCAAGGCTATGAAATATTATTACAATTTAAAATAGCTGTTTTCTAATTAAAAATATTGTAAAATGTAATTTATATCTGTGATGGCAAAGCTACATTTTCAGCATCATTACTCCAGTCTTCAGTGTCACAAGATCCTTCAGAAATCATAGATTTTTTGCCGTGCTGCCTAATTTGTGTGTGTGTGTGTGTGTGTGTGTGTGTGTAAACTACTTGTTTTCAGGATTGTACTGACGTTAACCTTTTGGTAGTGTACATGTGTTTGTAAAGCCATGTCAGAAAAAATGTTCATGTCCAATTGAGGTAAGTGAATGAATTATTCCCAGTGCTGAAATCGAGGCTTTGCTTTTTAAGAATGGTTAGCGGAGTGCAGCGTGATTTGAGTGGCAGGAGGCTGAGAGTCTCAGAATCTGTCAGGCCGCTCTGTCTTATGCAAAGAGAAGTTTTGGAGTCACTCCACCTTGCATTTCCTTCTTTCTAAATCCCTCATTGTGTGTTTGCCGTTTCCCTCGCTCCCTCTCTCCTCTGCCAGCTTTATGAGAGCTTATTTTAGACCCTGTCTAAATGTGATCTGGCAGCTCAAAGCTAATGTCAGAACAAAAGCCACGTGCACTCTCGCAAAGAGCAAAGAAGAAAAGAAGCTGAAGGGATACCGCTAAATGTATGTAAATGTGCATTCACGCTTTATTCTGTATTTGTCTAGGGGTGCTGGCATGTCTGCACAAGTGAGTAGATGAGATAAACAGTCTGCTAGCCTGAAGCTCACGTGATTCTAGCTGGAGGATGGCGGCGCTGTTGTCTGAAGCTGTTCCTCCAACATGTGTCCATGTTAGCATTTGTATTAGTGCCACACTGCACTTCCTGAATCTCTCAGTAGACAAGAACTATAGGGTTATTAATATGAAGTTTGTATGTTGGTACTGGGGCATCAGATTATGTGCTTGATTTATTCCTACATTTATCTTGTTGCTCTGGTTAGGTTTAATAAAAAAATAAAACAACTATATATGTATATGGTTGCAAAATTGGAATAGAAATTTGTGCATTTTCTCTGGTATCTAAAGTTTTGGTGTCTTTTTGGTGCTGTTGTTTCACTTTATTTAAACAATGTATCTTGATTCAACACCATTGTACAAGTTTTTTGGTTCAAATGTGATTCATGTTAAATTGACTTGAAAAGGCTACTCTTTGACTTAACTTAATGTTTTCATTGTTGCTTCAGTGATTTTTTTTTATTTTATTATTAGACCAAAACATGTTCAGAAAATGTAACCAGTTTAAAATACAACGAAGTGATTGAATTGAGTTGGTTGGATATATTAGATATATATTATAATATATATATATATATATATATATATATATATATATATATATATATATATATATATATATATATATTTACATAGATTCTTCCTCAGTCAGAACACAAGGATTTTGCATAGATTAAAAATAAACCTTTAATGTTAATAAAAACTAAGTTGGTTGTGTGGAACCACTGTCCATAATTGAATTGAGTTAGTTTAAAGTAGCATTTTTTGTACTGTTGGTGTGACGGGCTGTTGGTGTGTTTTATATTATATATATATATATATATATATATATATATATATATATATATATATATATATATATATATATATATATATATATATATATTTTTTTTTTTATTTTTTTTTTTTTTTTATTGACTAAACGGAAGGCAAGGGAAGTTCATTTATATAGCACATTTCATGCACAATGGTAATTCAAATTACTTTACATAGAAGGAATTAACATAATCAACAGAAAACAAAAACAATAAAAGGTAAGAATAATAAATTAATTAATTATAAATTATATTAAAACAGTTTAGAATAAAAAAGAGGATGTAAAAATAAAATACAGTGCAATCAGTTGGACATAGCACAGTGCTCATTCAGTAAATGCACAGCTAAACAGATGTGTTTTGAGTCTGGATTTGAATGTGTTAATCAATCCTAAATTAATTTAGTGTAAAGACCTGAGGACTGGTGTGATATGTTCATATTTTCTGGTTCTGCTCATAATCCTGGCAACATCTTTCTGTATGAGCTGCAGCTGTCTTATGGTTTTTCATCATTCAAAAAGGGAAACCGATGCTGCAGGTTGCATATACACAAACCTCAAACAAAGCAGTGTGTGCTTATCGTTTTGAATATCGTTTTACTCCTCTCCGCTCATGTTAATTAAAATATTTGTCCAGGAACACTCAGGTAAGATGACGTAACATTAGAACAGCCTTCTATCTGTACCGTTTTGACTTCTTTGCTCACTGTTTTGCTCTTATTCTTTTGCATCGACTCATTCACTAAACTGAACAGCAAATCAGAGTTCGCTCTCTCTCACCAACAGCCCGACAACGATTCTACATGCAGAATCAGGCAAAAAAACGTTGTCGTCCGAATAGAGCCAACGGTGCAGAACACACCAATAAAACTAAGCTAAGCCAATGCTTAAAAACGGGCCGCCAAGAACTGAGCCATGAGGGACTCCGCATGTCATGGATGTCCATTCAGGCTTCTGGTCACCTATACTCACATAATAACCTCTTCCTTCTAAATATGACCTTAACCATTTTAGGACCATCCCAGAAAGCAGACCCTATTTTCCAGCCTGTCAAGAAGTATATTGTGATCGAAAGAAGAAGTGAGGCATTAACCACTTCTATGAGATCTGATTCTAAACAGTGAAACACACTTTCAAAAAAAGATCTGGGAAGTATGTCAAGGGCGCAGGTGGATGTTTTAAGGTTCTGTACTGTTTCTTCCAAAAATTTTCCATCAATTGCTTCAATATCAGACATAGCAACTACTTTCTGAGGTTGTGGTCTGATCTGAAAGGTCTTGGTTATTTTAGATATGTTATTCTTAAAGGGGGGGGGGGGGGGGGGCAGAGTGCATGAATAATGTTATTTCATGCACTCTGAGTTTTTTTACACTGTTAAAGACTTGGATTCCCATGCTAAAAAAATAAAATATAAGATGGACGTTTGATGCCAAAAATACTCCTTCCGGTTTATCACAAGTTTCGGAACGTTTTCTTTTCGAGTATGGGCCTATGTGATGTCAACAAGGGCGGAATTTCCTTGTACGGGCACTTCTTCCGGAAGGGCATGAGCGCACAAAAAGCACGCCCATCATCATGTGTTTTGCTTGGCTTTAGGGAAGTCATCGGCTGCGCTGCACAGGTCTCAGGACTTCACAAAATCAACAATATCACCAAAGAAGTGTGTTTTTGGTTTTCAGGGCAAGACGACCCTGTTTAGCTTCCCAAGGAACCCAGCGTTAAGGGGACAGTGGATGGCGTTCCAATGATAAAGGTTCACGGTCATGCATTGGAACCGCAGGCGGTGAGTAAAACTGCTTCAAAAATCTGTGTGTTGTTGGCTATCGCCGCATAAGTGCACATCAAGTAAACAACATGAACGTATAGTTAATTTATCAATGGAGCATGCGATACATGGTGTGTGTTTAAATACATTTGTTTAGCTGACCACTATAGATAGGTGTCTGTTTGCTTATTGTAAAACCACTCCAAACAACAATACACAAAGATTTGGAAAATATGTTGAACTAAATGAATTATTTCATATTAAACCTAGGGGCCGTTCACACAAAAATGCGCGTCTTCATTCAAATGCACTACTATTCCATTAATTTTCTATGTAAACACGGACTAGTCTGACGTGCAAATCTGTTCCACTTGCTATTGCGGAGTCTTTAGCGCCACCCTCACGATACGCCTCCAGCCGCTCGGTTCAGAAAGACTCGGTACAGTGTATCTGTCTTTTATAAATATGATAGGCCCAACTTTATATTAGGTGGCCTTAACTACTATGTACTTACAGCAAAAAATAAGTACAATGTACTTACTGTGTTCAAATTGTATTGCAAAACACCTTTGCTGATATTGAGGTGGGATACGGGTAGGGTTAGGGACAGGTGTAATGGTATGGGTAAGTTTAAGGGTAGGGTTAGGTGTAAGGGAAGTGTCAACTGTGTAATTACAAATGTAACTACAGAAATTAATTACAGGCGTAATTACATTCAGGTATTTTTTTAAATGTAAGTACAATGGAAAAACATGTATGTACACAATAAGTGCATTGTATCAAATTATTAATTAAAAAGTTAAGGCCACCTAATATAAAGTGGGTCCATATGATAAAACTAAAGACTTTTTGGAGATATGAAGGATGCAATACTACTCTATAGGTACTCAAGATTGACATGAGAAACTGTGTGATTCTAGTGATTTTCAATTTCTAAAACTGAATTACAAAAACTAAAACTAAAATATATATATACATTTTAAATATGCTCATGAACTAAAACTAAATTGATTCTAAATAAAATGAAAATGATAAAATAATATACAAACGCAAATGTGAAAAAGCAAACCCATCATTAAATCTGTGTAAACTAGTTAAAGGCTTCAGCGCTCTGCAGGCACCCTGTCTGTCTGATTAAGGTGGATTACATCTTTCCAAAGGACAGACATGCCGTACGGCAAACAGCAGGAAAATCCTGTCAATTGAGTATATGCAAATCTAGGAGCTTTTAAGTGTAAACGGTGAAGAGGATCATAATGTCAGCCAGGATAGATTAAAACAATATGCAAGCATTCTTATGACCACCGTGGAACATTGACTCAAAAAGGTATGTGGTGTTTGTATAAACACAAAAGAGCAACGAGAACATGCTTAAACTGGTATCTTAAACTAGTTCTTCTCCATACATCTCAAGTTTGAAATCAGCTCAGATGTCTGTGGAACGCCCTGATACACTTAATTTAGCACAAACTAAACAATATGGATGAAGATAGTGCCAACAAACATCAAATATAATCTAAATCAAGTGATTCTGTTTGGAACATGCTCTAATTAGTAATGTAAGTATACATGATATAAAGTTATGACATTCGCACTGACTTAACCAATGGCGTGAGTTTGGGGCAGAGCTAGGGGAGTGTTTGAAGCTAGTTCTCACGTACTTTTTTGCTAATGGCCTTTAATATATAGAGTAAACAGGAAAAGAAACAGCTGACCCTCTACGGACATGAGGTTTGGGAAGGTGATTGGCAGGCGGTTAGCAGAGGTGGCAAGGAAGCAGGAGAGCAAGTAATGAAAGTAGGAGAAGAAGAAATCAGCTTTATTAAGATGAACAGAGCCATGTGATTGCTGCTCCTGCTCTTTAATTTAATCCAGAAATCTGTGCTGAAGATCAGATAATCTACTGACAGGTGGCCTCGGAGTAATTAAGATGAAGGGCCCTTGTTTAATCGCTTCTTGAGTGATCATGCTGGGAATCTGACCCCACATTCCTGGGGTCCTGCATGTTACATGCACACACACACACACGTAAACATGGGTCTGCAGCTAAGATAAAATCCTGTTGGAGTAATGATATATGGCCTTGTGAAGATGCTCCTGTGTTCCTGACGATGCTTCTGTGTAATTAAATACGAAAACTAATGATTGCGTTGAAAACGTTTTCACCTGCTCTGAAGCCTCATTGATTTAATGACGTTAATCTTGAATAACATTTATAGACTAATTAGAATATAATGCACCAAGCTGGGTGTAAAAGGTAAACTTTATCAATTTAGCTTTTAATAATACTAAAGTAACATTGATGTACAGTGTGTGTATATATATATATATATATATATATATATATATATATACCGGTATACATACACACTGATCAGGCATAACATTATTACCAGTGACAGGTGAAGTGATTAACACTGATTATCTTTTTCATCAGGCAGTCCTCAAAGTTGGTGTGTTAGAAGCATGTCCTGCCATCCATGTGGATGTTACTTTGACACATACCAACTACCTAAGTATTGTTGCAGACCATGTACACCCTTTAATGGAAACGGTATACCCTGGTGGCTGTGGCCTCTTTCAGCAGGATAATACGCCAAAAAGCAAAAAATGGTTCAGGAATGGTTTGAGGAGCACAACGAGATTGATGTGATGACTTGGCCTTCAAATTCCCCAGATCTCAAACCAATTGAGCATCTGTTGGATGTGCTGAACAAACAAATCCGATCCATTGAGGCCCCACCTCGCAACTTACAGGACTCAAAGTATCTGCTGCTAACATCTTGATGCCAGATACCAAAGCAAACCTTAAGGGGGTCCATGCCTCGAGGGGTCAGTGCTGTTTTGGCAGCAAAAGGGGGACCAACACAATATTAGGATGGTAGGATGGCAATATTATGTTCATATATATATATATATATATATATATATATATATATATATATATATATATATATATATATATATATATATATATATATATATATATATATATATATATATACTCACCTAAAGGATTATTAGGAACACCATACTAGTACTGTGGTTGACCCCCTTTCGGCTATAGAACTGCCTTAATTCTACGTGGCATTGATTCAACAAGGTGCTGAAAGCATTCTTTAGAAATGTTGGCCCATATTGATAGGATAGCATCTTGCAGTTGATGGAATTTGTTGGATGCACATCCAGGGTACGAAGCTCCCGTTCCACCACATCCCAAAGATGCTCTATTGGGTTGAGATCTGGTGACTGTGGGGGCCATTTTAGTACAGTGAATGTCTCGGTTACGTATGTAACCCTCGTTCCCTGAGAGAGGGAACGGAGACGTAACGTCAGTGACTGATGAATGGAGGTTTCGAAAGGTATCGGAGGTTGGCGGGCGCCTTCGGCGCGGGCCGCCCCCAGATACCAATCGTCCAGCCCTGAGCGCTCTGGGCATGACGGAGGGTTCCACGCAAGCCCGAGGCTCTCAGCTGCCCGGGAGAGCATGGCCGTCAGCTCCGGATCCGACTCGGGCAATGCTGGCGCTCCCGAAGGAGGCAAAACAGCCGAATCATCATCTTCGGAGGAATCAAGCCCGCTCTGTGATGCGGTGATCGACATGGCGTCATCCGCCGGCGCTCCGAACGACACGCTGGGCCCAGCACGGGAAACACCAGCGCCATCATCCGGAAGCACCACTGGTAACAGTGTGCAAGAGGGGGGCGTGGCCCGAGGAAGATTCGTCGGGTTGTTCCACACCGTCACCCTCAAGTCACCCTGACCACCAGCCAAAGTGGTCCCACACAGGGTGGGAACAGATTGGGGTGTGGTAGAGGGGACCCTCCCTCCTTTACGGAGATCATTGAGTCTCGACCGTGTTGTGGAAAAATTTTATATTTATGTTTGAGTTCACACAGAAGTCAAAATCTGCTTTAGCCATACAAATCACCTCTTAGCTCAAAAGACACACAGTGTCTGTGGAAAACCCAGGGGGGTAGCAGTGGGATATGTAAATTGAGAGCTTTCCCGCACCAAAGGTGTTGGATAATTTAATTTAGTTCTAAGGCAGAGGAAGGACCATTGTGTTTTGTTGCTTTTAATTCAAATGAGTTCCAAGACAGAAAGGGGACCATTTGTGTATTGTTTCTCACCTCTTACTCTGAGTAAAAAACCTTCAGTGGTTTTCCACAGATGTATGGAAAATTACTGAGGGGGGTTGTTTAAACATTGGTGGGTATAAAAGTTTGTGCTTTCTTTTGTTTTAGCAGTTCACACTCAAGGCAGCCCGAGCGGCTGCACTGACCGTGGCTCTTCCTTGCAAGGAAAATAAATCTTTATAAAGACGATTGGATCATGGTTTGTCTCTTATTAGTGATGTCGACGAATTAATTTTTGCCATTACAGTTGGTGTCAGAAGTGGGATTCCTTGGATGTGCCTTCTGGACCCTGAGAGCAGGTCGGTGACTGATCATCCTGGACATTAGAGTCACAGCCTTACCCCGAACGATTGAGGGAAAAGGGCTGACCTCTCTGGGGTGTCTGGAGGGTCCAGCCACTGGAATCAGAGAAATCGAATCGGATGGCAACGGGGCGCTTCTGGTAGGAGACAAACTCTTGAAAAAAATTCAGGGGGAATTTTATTTTATTTTATAGAATTTGGTTAAATTGAATTGATAGGGATAAACCATAGGGGGAGTCTGACTCTGTGACGAATGCAACGTGGTTGATATGTTTATTGGATAGAAACTGAAATCACGTGGGCGATTAAATAAGACCTAGATTGGTCTGGGAACCATATTACCTAGATTGGGTTGGTTCCGCCCGAAATAAGACCTAGATTGGTCTGGGAACCATATTACCTAGATTGGGTTGGTTCCGCCCGCGGTCAGGTAACCAGGGCACAAAATCGGGCACTATTGAGAGTGTCCGCCCGCCTGATCTTGGGTGAGAAGATCAGATCTGTCCTGGAGACGTCCAACAGATTAATAGCGCGCGCGCGCGAAAAGCCACAGAATCAGACTGCCAATATGGGGAAATCCAAAGCAAGCTAGCTGAATATGAGACACCGGTATTTTATCAAATGAGAAAATTATATGGCCAGAAATGCATGCAACGTATACGAAATTCATTAAATGTCATGATTTGAGTGTCACCGCTGAGTGACCGGACTGGGACTGTGAAAGAGTCCGTTGAAGGAAAAGGATAAATCGATGGGCTGTTGTGAGAACACGCGTGTGAGAAATGTGAGCAGACACCGAAATGCTGGGTGTGAGAGGCATTGACTGTGGAGAAATGAAACAGAGAAATTAAAATGCCACAGCTGTTTAAAGATCGCTGGTGAGTATGAACTTTTACTAAATTTTAGCTAACAATTTGAGTGATATGATCAGTAATTTGATTAGTCGGTATAAAGATTGTAAGATGAACAAGAGCAAATGCTGTAAGCAGCTCCGCTCTGAAACCCTGACTTCAAAGACATTTGCTGGACTGATGAAGGGAATGGGCAGAAATGTTTTTATTGTAATTGGAAGTTGACTAGCTACAAACAAAGAGAGAACAAGAAAATTCAAATTTGTAGATGTTTGTGCGTATTCATTAATTTATAAAATGGGTGAGGTGCCATACCCGAAGGGAGATATACATTACAATTTGAGTAACTAAAAATAATGTTGATGAAAAAAGCAGATAAACTTTGATAAAGCACTATAAATTGCAAGCCATTGTCTGTTTTATTGGACCCCGAGCGAGCTTTGTTCTCAGACAGACTGCTACTGTTGGAGCACACAGGTTACTGAACGCTGCTCCATAAGCTAAAGATGAGAGCGTTTAATTGTGCTCAGCGGGGTCATTGATTTCGCACGTAACTGTGTCTAAACACCCATAAGGTGTAAAAGTGTGGCAAATCAGGTCACCAGACTAAATTCTGTAAACGAAACTCAGTAAAAAAGAATCAAACAGAGATTTACACTAAGAAAATGAGAAAATAATAAGCTTGATAAAGTCTTTAGTGATTATTTTCGAAGGATTTGAGATAATTTTAATATGAGGTTAAAGTTAAAGTTAAAGATGATAAACTATATTGTAAAAGATATATAAGATATATAAATCCTGATTAATCGAGTTTTAAATGAAAAAGATATAATAAATATGTTCTTGCTCTTCTCACCTTTGCAAACCTCTGATAATGATGATTTGACTGAATATTGGGTTGTTGAAATAACTATAGGTGTTAAAATGTTGAAAACCCTAGAAATTTATGTTTTGGTTTCAAAAGATAAGCCTGTGCTGATCTGAAATAAACAATTTGTAATCCGGCCACCACGTGGCCTAACTTGAGTAACAGAGACTCAATCTGAGTGGAAATTAAAGTTTCTGAATTCATTTTGGGGGCAAGAGGCAAATATAAAGTCATGATCATTTGAAAATGTGATTTCTGTCTAAGGATAGAGTTAAAAGGAAAATGTCTCATTTATTTGAAAACAAAGCCAGATCTTACACTGAGCTAGTGTGAAGAGTGAGAAGTTTATGAAAGTGCAGTGTACCAGCCCTGAAGGCCTCAGAGTCTCTCTCTGATCCCAGACCAGCTCAAAGCTGATATCTGACCCTGTGCCACAGATGATAGAAAATATTGATGAGTAAAGGCACAGGGTATCATGTGAACATAATAGACAGTTGTTTGTTAAGATAGAAAAAAGGTGCCATCAAGAGGGCAATAAGACATGTTTTAAAAATACAGACTTTTAATGAACTGAAATGTTTGACTAATGTTTGATAGGACCAGTAACTTCTGTCTGCTCTTAGCCTTCACCATGTAAAGAACTGATGGCCATGGTCACGGATGTAGCAGAACATTAAATTGAATGGACAGGTGTTTTGGCTAAATTCACTGAAAATAATCTAAGCACTGCTATGGGGCAGCTTTGAAGAAGTATGATGGATTTTAGTGATTAAGTTCTGTTATAATTAACCTGTCTCCATGTTTTTGCTCATTTGAAAGCAGACCAGATGGCTCTGATGACTCTTGAATGCACTTTCCAAAAGGCTCCAAAAAAAAAAAAAAAAAAAAAAAAAAAAGTTGATCCTGTTGAGGGTCAAAGACGCGATGACCAAATAAGCACGAGGTGATTTCCTAAAGACGGGTAAGACTTCCTACGGCCTGACAGGGGGCAACCCAAGCCAGGGAAATCACGATAAGTTATTTGGGACTCCCTCCCCAGAAAAAAAAAAAAAAAAAAAAAAAAAAAAATTGTAGGAGGGGGTTTTATGTGAGGTGTGTATGAGAGGTGAGGCAGATGTCTGTGAGGCCAGCAGCATCTCTGTTGGGGGGGGGAAGCTGTGTTTCGTAGGGGCCAAGGTCAAGACTGGACACAGCAGCCCCTGCCCTAAATATGGCCCCTCTATACCGCTCACCAAATACCGCATAAATTGAGAGCCAGGAAACACCCTGAAGAAAAGAGCAATGACGAGATTGGCATTCAAGAGCCAGTTGAGACCATGCTGATCATCCTTAACCTTGCGGAGAACAGAACAAAATGTATTAATTTGTATCAGGAAAACTGTGTGATCAGGAACTAATGTTATTATGAGTTTACTTCAGCAGGCATAATTCAGAGACATGGTGATGGCTTTAAGATGAGAACGGCTTTTGAAGTTTAAAGAGAAGGTCTGAATAACAAAGGTATCTAAACTAAAGATAACTTGAAACAATAAGTTACACTATGAAATTTCTAAACTTTGTGAAGAGTTAATGAATTTAACATTTATAGTTAAGGGTTAATGAATTTAACATTATAGTTAAAGTCTTAGAAGACTGATGAAAAGATTATCTGGGTGAGAGAGAGAGAGAGAGGCTGGAAACAGGAATTGTACTCTATCTGTTATCGCGCTGTTAAAGCTGAGACAACACAAAAACAATGATATCAGAACAGAACAACCCAGCTGACTTTTCTAAAAATAAACAACTAATGAACAGACATATTTGAAACTGGTTAAGAGACCATGTAAAAGCATATCTTGAGAATGAGCAGTTCATATTTATGTGTCCTGATTGAGTGTAGTGTGTCATTAACCTCTGGAATGAGTGTCTTTATCATCACAGATGGGTTAAGTTAAACAAAACAAACAAAACTTTAGAGGGAGTTGATCATTCTGAGTGAAACTGATGAAAAGATGATCAGAACATTGGACGAGCTTTAAGTGGATTGGACATCCAGCTCTGTCTGTCACTAGTAATTATGACCAAATTTGTCATGGATGAAGACGATTTGAATTAATCTCTGTATTAATTAATAGACAAAGTGACAATTTAACTGAAGTCGCTATCCAAATGATCTAGAGACTCCCTCATATTTACAAAAGGCCGGAGGGCGAACCAAAAAGATAACTTCTAAAAGAATATCTAGATAACTTCTAGACATATTTTGATTCATACAGGAAAAAAATAAAAAAATAAAAAAATAAAAAATAGAAAATAAAAATAAAAAATTAGGATTTCTGACAGGGATTGTGAACAACCAAAGTCAAATTAGGCCAAAATGGATATTGAAATATGAATGCTTTTTAAAATAGAGACTGGTTTTAACCAGCGTTAAAGAAATTGATGTGGCAAGTTTGATGATAAGAATCACTGCCAAATTACATGATATAAGAGGAGTTTTAATGGACAGGGCATGGAGAAAAGGGTACTTTAAAAGAAACCCTAATTGATTAATTAATTAATTTTGTTTATTGATAACAGGAGCTGAAAAGATTTTGATAAAGAATTGAGAATGATTAAGTATGATGTCATGAGATAAAGATGAGCAAACGAGCTGATTGAACGTAATACGAATTGATAACTCATTTTGATGAAGTGTATTTAACATTAACAAATTTAGATTTATGTTCGTTAATTGTTTAAATATGATGTGGGCTATGATGAATGACAATGGGTCTGTTGGAAATAGTAAGTAGGGTGGTTTGTGAAGAATTGTTGAAACGATTGACTGAAGAAAGGTTGATAAGTATGTGATGCACAGTGAGAAACTGTGGGCATTTAGATCTGAATGTAAGCATGTAGTTGAGGTAGAAAGGACAGTGACCACATTGACAGACGCACAAAAGAGAATCAGTGCATGGCAGACATTTGTGATTTGAAAATACACCCGGCATGGGCAGAGGTGTCATCTGAACTGTGGGCAAAGCACAAAATGTAAACTGAAGGATGTTTTATGTAGATATTTAAAGTCCTAAGATGGATTATTATCTATCTTACTTATTTTTTATTGTTTAGTTTGAGTGAATGCCAAAAAAGGTCTGTTATGATTTTGATTAATCAAGAGAACCACTGATTGTTTGTTTTTTTCATATATGTTTTCTACAGTATTTAGTCTCTGAGGAGTGACTGTGGGTCTGGCCTAGGGATGTGTGTGTCGTCAAACGGTTGATAGCAGAAAGATGGAATGTTTGGATTTTGGAGGTATCACACACCCCTAACATGATGGGAGAGCAGTGACAGTGATTACTGACTTAGCCTGGCTTACAGAGATGAAATACGGATTTGTCTTTCATTTTATTGGATATTTTCAGTATGTTTATGGGAAACTTTCAAGTTAAGACTTAAATGCGCAGCGTAACTAACAACAAAGAGTTTATTTCAACAGGAAACCGTGAGAGCAGATGCGGCTGCGAAGGCCGCGGCAGCACAGCAGTCAAAGGAACCAGAATGTCTTTATTATCTGAAACTAACACAAATGCTTTGATTTCCTTACAGAGTATGCAGGCATTTGCCACAGCAGCGGAGAAGCACCTGTGGAGACGTGGCTGGAAACTTATGAATGATGTGTGAATGTGCAAAATGGCGTCTAGACAAGAAGTGATGGCAAGCCTTGTTTACCCCAACAATATTTTCAATGATTATGATAAATGGCTGCATGGGCGAGCCTGCAGCCAAAGGGGGAATGGTAATGGTAATGGTACTCAAATGAATGAAGTTTATAAGGGGGTTACAACATTTGCTGAAAATGTCGCATTTTGATGCATATTGAAATACATGAAAACGAGAAAAGGCCTTGATTAAATCTGAGCCCGTTCGAGACATTTTTTTTTTTGGAAGACCACCATTCATGGGAATGGAAGGGGGTAAACAATAGCTTGCATCATTAGAATTGTGAATTATTGCAAAGAAATGTTTCTCTGTTGTCTGATATCTGTGTGCAGGAGAAATCTGCTTGCACAAAATCGAGCCAGGAGATTACGTGGTAAAAAGGGACCTGAGTACGAAGAGCTCGAAGGCGGAAATGTGGCTAGGGCCTTTCGTCATACTTCTGACGACACACTGCCGTCAAGGTATCGGAGAGAGCGGCGTGGGTGCATGCGAGCCTACCAGTTTTCAAGTTAAACCCTATATCCAGCCCACAGAATCCAGTAGGTGGGGCTTAGAGCTGCAACGGACATCAAGCAAGGGAAGATTCCAACAAAACATCCAACATCTGCCTGCAAGAGAACGCAACGGACCACACAGACATGTTGATTCCACCATTGAGAGTGATGCATGTTTTTGGGTTTGTGGCGACAGAGCATATCATTTCCACAGAAAGACTGGACAGGTTGCTGTTTGATGAGATGACTAGCGAGGAGACGCCTAAAACATATTAGGGGATTTTTATTTTTTATTTTCTTCAATTACAAATTTAAGAGCGTGATCATTTATAAAAAAAAAAAATCAGAGAGGAAGAGTGTAAGAGTGACTTAAATTTGCCTGTTTTATTCGTATCTACACTTCTTAAATTTTTTCTTGTGAGTTATCAAAGAATGATAAAAGGGGGAATTGTTGTGGAAAAATTTTATATTTATGTTTGAGTTCACACAGAAGTCAAAATCTGCTTTAGCCATACAAATCACCTCTTAGCTCAAAAGACACACAGTGTCTGTGGAAAACCCAGGGGGGTAGCAGTGGGATATGTAAATTGAGAGCTTTCCCGCACCAAAGGTGTTGGATAATTTAATTTAGTTCTAAGGCAGAGGAAGGACCATTGTGTTTTGTTGCTTTTAATTCAAATGAGTTCCAAGACAGAAAGGGGACCATTTGTGTATTGTTTCTCACCTCTTACTCTGAGTAAAAAACCTTCAGTGGTTTTCCACAGATGTATGGAAAATTACTGAGGGGGGTTGTTTAAACATTGGTGGGTATAAAAGTTTGTGCTTTCTTTTGTTTTAGCAGTTCACACTCAAGGCAGCCCGAGCGGCTGCACTGACCGTGGCTCTTCCTTGCAAGGAAAATAAATCTTTATAAAGACGATTGGATCATGGTTTGTCTCTTATTAGTGATGTCGACGAATTAATTTTTGCCATTACAACCGCAACACTGAGATGGTCATGTTCCCGCAGTGAGAACATGAGTCATCCACGAACGCACGTTCAGCATGCACGAGGCCCAAGCATGCTAAACAGCGTCCGTGCCCATCAAGCGGAGAAACCATGCGACCGCACCCAGAAACGTTGCAAGGGCGAGCCATCTTGAAAAAGAAGTGCCACTTGCGCTCTTTTTGTGAGGAGTTTAAGCTGCGCAGAGATGCTGAAGCGCCCAGGGAGAAACGCACGCTGTGCTAATCACTGCACAGATCAGACAGGAATACTAGTCTCGCTGGAACGCGCCGTCACACCAACACGCTGGGGAGCTGCTCGTATGAAAGAGGTAAATGTCGGCTCTGAAGCAGAAACATGATGTGAGATTGCTATGCGGCGCCCTTTATACCCACGCGGTTGGGCGGGCTTGCATTATGCAAATTCCGCAGACCCATGGCATTTTCATACCATTGGCTCATTTTTTTAGAGCTCAAAGGCGATTGGCTTCTAAGCGAAACCCCCATTCGTCAGTCACTGACATTACTCGGAGTGACTGAACGAAAGGGAACTCATTGTCATGTTCAAGAAACCAATTTGAAATGATTCGAGCTTTGTGACATGGTGCATTATCCTGCTGGAAGTAGCCATCAGAGGATGGGTACATGGTGGTCATAAAGGGATGGACATGGTCAGAAACAATGCTCAGGTAGGCTGTGGCATTTAAACGATGCCGAATTGGCACTAAGGGGCCTAAAGTGTGCCAAGAAAACATCCCCCACACCATTACAACACCACCACCAGCCTGCATAGTGGTAACATGGATCCATGTTCTCATTCTGTTTACGTCAAATTCTGACTCTACAATCTGAATGTCCCAACAGAAATCGAGACTCATCAGACCAGGCAACATTTTTCCAGTCTTCAACTGTCCAATTTTGGTGAGCTCGTGCAAATTGTAGCCTCTTTTTCCTATTTGTAGTGGAGATGAGTGGTACCCGGTGGGGTCTTCTGCTGTTGTAGCCCATCCGCTTCAAGGTCGTGCGTGTTGTGGCTTCACAAATGCTTTGCTGCATACCTCGGTTGTAATGAGTGGTTATTTCAGTCAAAGTTGCTCTTCTATCAGCTTGAATCAGTCGGCCCATTCTCCTCTGACCTCTAGCATCAACAAGGCATTTTCGCCCACAGGACTGCCTACTGGATGTTTTTCCCTTTTCACACCATTCTTTGTAAACAATTTAAGGCATCAGTTTTTTTCCTTCATCCTTTGGCTACCATTACAACATATGACCACACTCTTATTCATGCAAATACTTTTAAACCATTCAAGCCCAATAAGACACACAAGAGAATACCGTTCAGTACCGTTCTGTGAGATGCACACACGACTCGTGCTCACAGAAAGCCACTTCAGACGGCGCTTAAATGGACAAAACCACACAAATTATGCCCGTTTTGTCAAGTATTCTCACGACCAGAATGTTAAATGTGTAAATTAAGTCTTAAATGAATGTAAAGAGTTAAAAAAAGCAGCCTAATAAACCTGATGCTGTCTGTCATTAAGGATAATAGAAGAACAAAATCACTCACTGCTTTTGAATAAATAACATTTGTAGCTTTAATAAGGATTGATCTATATTTAAGCAAGATCTATTATGTGAAAGCAAGGATACATGGATCAAAAACAACAAAAACAATAACTTTTTATGCATTTTGACAGGGAAAGTAATAATCTGAACCAGTCTGACTGGGCCAATAGAAAAAATTGAGCCCAGATATGAAGTGAACAGGTCAATGTGACATGTATTATAATGGGTTTATGGGAAGATTGTTTTAAATTCTCTTAAATTAAGATCTTTTTAAAGCCTAAAATGGATAGCTTTCAATTATATTGTAATGCTGACTGCCTATAGGAAAATCCATTTCATAGAGACATCAGTAGAGTATTGGTAAATGTGAAATTTCACATTTGTGAATGTGAAATTATTACAATATAAAAATATATGAAAAACTTTAACGTTAGGAGTGATTAATCACGATTAATTACAGAAAATGTATTTAATTTTAATCAATTGACAGCACTAATATATAGTATATATACTATATATACATTTAAGTTTTAAAAATTAATATTTATATTTATAGTTTGATGGTACTATAAACAGAAAAAGCTGAAGCTACGCAGATTAGTCAACCTCACTAATCGTCAACATTGCTAATTAGCCAATTATTTGACCATTGTGACACCTCTCCTCAACAAATCATTAGGTATCTATGGTCAGCGAATCAGAAAAGCAACAAGAGATCAGCTAAATAAAGAAATTGCTCAAGGACAAATTACACATTAGACATCCACACACATACACTGAGAAGGAAGATTTGATGTTTGTTTTTTTTGCTAACTGGCAGAAACATTGCTGTTGGCTCTAAACCTAACTCTTTTTTAGAACGTGAGGGGGCAGTCTGTGCCATCCTGTTAAACCAAAAGCCTCCACGGCAGCGGGTGTGTGTGTATTTGCGTGTAAGGGTTGAGTGTGTGCTGACTTTAGACAGTAACAGGCATTCTCTAAGGCTTTAGTTAACTTTCCTGCCGGCTCCAGGCCTTATATAAAATGTGTGTGCAGAGTAGATGGTGAGGTAAAGGCTGGTCTCTTAGCGCCTGCCTTTAGACTCAAAAGCACGGCGTAGAGCCAGCACCGCACTCACTGTGAGATGTACACATACAAATGGAGCCAGTTACCAGGAAAAATGAATTATGTAGGAGACTGTGTGCATTGACCAGAAAATTTGAGTTTCCTGAAGCGTCACTACGTGTACATGAAATAAAATTTGATAACCACACACAGAGAAGCAATGAGCATGGGAAACGTTACAGCCCAGGCATAAAAACTGTAATGCCGGGTTCACACTACACGATATCAACCTGATTTTGGCATTTGGCAGATGACGTAGGGTGTCGTGGTGATTCGTAAACGACAATGGCCGATGGGACGCAAGAAATGATCTCTTTATCACGTACAATGTGTCATTGTGGACGACAACTGACGCCACGTATGCGGCGCTTCACGAAGTTAGTCGCTAGTCCTGCCTTTGTGATGATATCACGCATGTCATTAAAGATGGCAAACAATGATTGGTCGGGAAGTAACATTCAGTCTGGCATGTTTCTTGTTCATGACACAACAAGAAAGAATGAATGAATGAATAAGGTATTTATATAGTGCATTTCCTATGTACTACTGTACACCCAAAGCGCTTTACAATCATGTCAGGGGTCTCTACTCAACCATCACCAGTGTGCAGCATCCACTTGGATGATGTGACGGCAGCCACAGAACAACGGTGCCAGTGCGCTCACCACTCACCAGCTATAGGTGGAGAAGAGAGAGAGTGATCGAGCCAATTCAGTTGATTAGGAGGCCATGACCAATGGATGGAATGTGGCCTGGGGTTACACCCCTACTCTTCTTCGAAAAGTGCCATGGGATTTTTAATGACCACAGAAAGTTAGGACCTCGGTTTAATGTCTCATCCGAAGGAAGGTGCTTGTTACAGTATAGTGTCCCTGTCACTATACTAGGGCATTAGGACCTACACAGAACACAGAGTGAGCACCCCCTGCTGGCCACACTAACACCTTTTCTAGCAGCAACCTAGTTTTCCCCAGGGGTCTCCCATCCAGGTACTAACCAGTTTCAACCCTGCTTAGCTTCAGTGGGCAACCAGCCTTGGGCTACAGGGTAAAAAGACTGGATAATATAGGAGTCAAAATCACATCATCTGACACAGTGACTACCGTAACAGAGAAAAATATTGTGTTGTCTGAACCCGGCATTATGACTAACGTCATAGCTTGACTAATGACTCTGTAATCTGTTGTGAGATCAGTTCTTAATAGACTCACCGTTTCTCTTCTCCCTCTGATTGGTTTGGGTCTTGCTCCTTGGGCATGTGTTCCATTCACCTTATTTCCATCCAGCGGCCAATCATGTGAGACTGAGGCGGGCCCCACCCCCGAATGCACGCCTGTCATTCGCGGGTTGTGATGAGTCAGACAGTCATCGGACGGCTTTGTGGAGCGACGCTCGCAAACCAAGCCCGCCTCACTCTCCAACCCAGACGCCCAGTGATAATGCAGCAATATGTGATGAGGTCTGCAAAAAAAAGACAGAATCAAAGTTAGCATGTGGGCTAATCAATGCAGAGCGCTGCAATAACAAACTTGCATTGATGGACAAGAATGTGTGGACAAGAAAAATGTCTATGATCTTTTGCGTTACACGAAAAATGTATTACATTCCCGTGAGAAACATATGGCTTGCTCACAAAACTTTAGCATTTTAGGCTAAATTTAAACAATTTTTGTCAGCAAACCAAAAGTTTATCAGGGGAACACAAAACTTTTACAAGCAAACACAAAGTTTCTTGTGAAACGCAGAATGTTTGCGTGATAACAAAAACACACTGAAAGTTTCTCTGGGGAACTCGAACATTTTGTGAAAAGAAATCAAGAAAACACTGAAATATAATTGTTCCTGCTCACATTCCCATGTCCCCTTAGGTGCTTTGTACAAACTAACATGTACAAGCGATGGTAAGGTTTTATTTTTTGATTAAATGAAATTTTTTTTTACTGCTAGTTTTGAGCTTCCTAGTATTCTTACTGTGTTAGACCACTAGGGTCATTTAAAATTGTGAGTTTATAAATTAAAAAAGTATTGTTGTACCAGTGTAATAAAAAAATACTGTTTAAAGCAGAGAACCATGCAAACTTTGGCAAATCCCAATCTAGTGGATCCAGTCCAGAGTATTTTTTTGAGAAAAATAAATAAATAAAAATACTCCAGTATAGTATATCTGGTCTACATTCTATCTACATGTGTGTATCCCTCTTCCTATTTTAGTTGTCTGTCCTATGTGACATGCATCCCATGAGCTCTCACAAGTATAACCGGCTCGCTGGAGACAACAAGCACACTTTCCAGGAAACAACTCTGATTAGGCAAGCCTTAATCCCATATTCCCCTGTACCGCATACCCTGTGAAAAATCCAGCAGTTTACGTGCAACACTAGGCTGCTCTTTCACTTCTTTAACAGCAACAATCTGTCTCAAAGCCTGTGTAAATCGCAAGGCCTTGACTGCTTCGATAATCTGGATTAGGAGGATGGATACTGAGAAAATTATCCACAGGCCATTAGATTGCAAAAAATGAAAACAAAAGTCATTCTTTAAAGTCTTGCAGTCTTTAAACTGTGCATTTAGGCTTAATTGTGCATGCAAACGTTACTGTCAAGATGGTCAAATCTAAACATAACCAATGAGATTAGACAAAGAAAGTCTACGTGTATAAGAAAATTAGGGCAAATCAGTACCTAAATTTAGTCTCTGTTTTGATGTTGTCACAGGTCAATATGGTCAGACTACGAGTCACAGCAGAAAAAAAAAGCCACTGACCCAGGATTATTTCTAAGGCTGGGCGGTATTTTGTAAGGCTTATCATTATACTTTCAAAAACTATTTATTACGATTTTTCACACTATATTTATTTTACATTGTACAGGACAACATTGGGCAGGATGTGGAATTATATATATTTTTTATATATATATTTTTGTCCAATTAATCAAAGAAATAGGGCTGTCACTGTACTTAATTTAAGTAGTTGGTATCAGTACCAGTAAAGATTTGTGGTTCCCTTTTGTTCAGTCACTACGACGTACGTTAGTGACTAACGAATGGGGGCTTCGCTTAGAAGCCAATTACCTTCGAGAATTCAACAGCGCCCAATGGCAGTGCCAATGCCATGGGCATGCGGAATTTGCATGCGTAACTCCGCCCCACCTCGTGGGTATATAAGGAAGTACGCTGGCAACATCGCATTATGTTTCTGCTTTGGAGCCAAGAGGATCTCTTCACTCCTTCAAGCCTGATAACTGAGTCTTGTCAGCCTTCGAGACGATCAGCTTTCCAGAGGCGTTGGTGTTACGGTGCATTCCAACGATCGCATACTGCCTGCCTGCTGATCTGTGCAGTGGTCTGCTAGACAGCTGGTGTGTGGTCCCTGGGCGCTCCGGTGTTCTCTGCGGAGCTTCCTCTCACAAAAAGAGCTTGCGCGTGGCACGTCTTTTTCAAGACGGTTCGTCTGTGCACTTCCGGGTGCGATCGATCGCCGTTGCTGTCTATGGGCACATTCACTGCTCGACGTTTTTGCCCTGACCGAGGGCACTCTCGGCACGGATGCACTGGCGCACAGCTGGCTGCCGGGTCTACGCAAATATGCGTTTCCCCCAGTGAGCCTTCTCGGGAGGACAAGGAGCAGGTCATGTTGGTCGCCCCGTGTTGGCAAGGCCAGACCTGGTTCTCAGAACTGCTACTCCTTGCGACAGCCCCTCCCTGACCATGTCCCCTTGGGGTTAGGGCACACTCCACCCAGAGTGTGGCAACCTCTTGGGCTCTAGCGCATGGCGCCTCGCTAACAGACATCTGCAGAGCTGCAGGCTGGGCGACACCTAACACATTCGCCAGATTCTATAATCTCAGAGTGGAGCCAGTGTCCGACTATGTACTCGCCCCTACGGGTGGCCGGTAATGGACAGGGTCAGGTGTCTTCGCTTGCTCGCCATTCCACTCCACGGACTGGATACGTGCGATTATTCTCCTCAGGTGAGCTCCCCGAGAGCCCTGAGTTCCTCCAGCACTGTCGACGCCGACATCAGTTCAGTACCCTGGCTGGTACCCTAGAGTTCTTCCATATGCAGCCCTTAGTGGGTCATATGTGTATTTTCTAAAGGCCCGGGTATACTTCGGCCGTCCGCGTTCGTGCACCGCCCGCATGACGTAATTTTCGTCATTCGGAGGGCGCGCAGCCCAAATTTCGAGACCGCGCGGATGGTCCGCGTGCAACAGCGCATGCGCCAGCAGTACAGAAGAGTCCACTAGGTGGCAATACGCACAGTATTGAGCACAGTGTTCAGCCGTCGAAGAAGAGTGTGCAAAGACCGGTTTAAAAACAACACGCTTTAAAAAAGAGAGAAAAACACGACAATGGACGGCGAACTCGACGAGCGTTTGAGCGAAGAGATTAGAAAGTACCCATGCCCAGCGAATGTCCCGTTGATAACAGGACTCAGTGCTGCCCCCCAATGTCTGGTAGAGCATAGGGAAAAAATGTACTGCGCATGCGTCGAACGCGATCATCCGCGCACATCCGTTGTGTAGTATACTTTGAAAGACGCGCGGACAGGGCTGCGCGCGTGGCGCGTCCGGGCGCGGTAAGTGAAGTATACTCGGGCCTTAAGTCCTCCCCACGGGTAGGCATTTTGGCATTTCCACACTGGAATATGCTTCCCAGTGTACCTTGGTATTCCTGTGATAAGAAATTTGTCCGTACTAGTCATACGACAGGGTACTCACACTTAAGCAGGGCACTGGAAGACAGCTGAGTGGCATTGTTGTATTGGAACCCCCATTCGTTAGTCACTAACGTACGTTGTAGTGACTGAACGAAAGGGAACGTCTCGGTTACGTATGTAACCCTCGTTCCTTGAGGAGGGAACGGAGACGCACGTTTCCTTTGCCACGTCAGCTGTGCTGCTGGAATGCGGAGCTCAGTCTTCCTGCAGCAGTAACATAATGCAATGTTGCCAGCGTACTTCCTTATATACCCACGAGGTGGGGCGGAGTTACGCATGCAAATTCCGCATGCCCATGGCATTGGCACTGCCATTGGGCGCTGTTGAATTCTCGAAGGTAATTGGCTTCTAAGCGAAACCCCCATTCGTTAGTCACTAACGTACGTCTCCGTTCCCTCCTCAGGGAACGAGGGTTACATACGTAACCGAGACGTTCTCTGTATCAATTTCGGGACCAAAGAAAAAACTGTTGAATTAAGTTTTGTCCCATTTTGTCTCACACATTAGTTTTCACTGTCCATCATCGCTGTTTCCGATTCAATCGCGCATTTAAATACGGTTGTCAATCCAGAAAGCAAGAGAAGAGACCTTCCTTTATAATCACTAAGGCTGTCAATCTCTAAAGCGCAACGAATTCTGCTCAATTCACCGTTATAATAAAAAAGATGTCTTAATTGTACAAAGAATCTCAGTTTACATCGTATTTACACTTTGTTGCTTATAATGAAAGGATTCACAAGCACGCGGCTCATGTTGAACAAAACAAAACTTTCAGTGTTTTCAGCGGTGTTAAGCAGATTCAGACTATTTTACTGACTTGCACTTTTGATAGGCCATTGCGTTCACACGGTCAACATATATGACTGTGATTGGCTATAATGCTCAATACTTGTAAAACACGCTGTAAATAGAAACCTTTAATCAAAAAAATCATTAGTTGCAGACCTTGTTGAATTATTTGGTGATTGTTTAGATTTAAAAGATTAGATGTGTAGCAAAACCATTTAATCTGGCAGAGAATGCCACAAACAGGTTGCTTCGAAAAGTGAAAGTACTTCAAATCTAATTTACAACAGCACTATAAACAGTAATACGAAGAGTGTTCAACTTTGTTTGCAGCTGCAAACTCAGCAGCGAAGCCTTCACAGGGCAAAACGTGTTTTGCCCTTTAACAAAGCCTTTTACAAGCTTAATTTACCCATTTTGTACCTTCTGAAAAGAAAACAGAACATTTAGCCCACTTTGTAGAAAATACAGAGATATACATTGTATATAGCCATACAGTCTAAAAAATACAGAGATACGATTTTTGGCTCATAACGCCCTACCCAAAGAAAAGTTCTGGCATCTTCTACAAAGCCTAAATTGAAAACTGATATATTGAGGCAAATTCACAAAGTGTTCTGCTGACAGATGTGAATGCGTAAGTGTATATCAATGTTTCTTTGGTATCTATTATGTTCACAGTTACTAAGCGAAATCCCCAAACACAAACCGATGTGGTACATGCTGTGCGGGCTCTGAATCTGTCTATGAATGGGTGGCTCTGGACCAGAGAGGGGAATTAGATCATTTTATTGTGTGTGAAAAGAAAGAAAAGGATCCGGTGGCTTAAGCTCAAAGCTTGAGAAAGCACGATCACAGAGCCGAGAGGTGCCGCGGGACTCCATGATACTGATACGGCGCTGATACGATTGTATACCGGCGCATCCGACCAGCCTATATTCTGACTGCAGAAGTGCTTGGCGATTCAAGCGCATGGCTAGTGTGTGATGCAACCCTTTGACAATGAAGCCAACAGGACATTTGTTCTGCATTAGTTAATGCTCAGCTGGCCTATCATCTTTCATCGGACTAGCCTGCTCGCATATTCGCCA
Source organism: Romanogobio albipinnatus (assembly GCA_023566225.1). Lineage (NCBI taxonomy): Eukaryota > Metazoa > Chordata > Actinopteri > Cypriniformes > Gobionidae > Romanogobio > Romanogobio albipinnatus. The sequence goes on along the minus strand of CM042257.1, from coordinate 23,270,915 downwards.
GCCTAACAGGCCTTTTCATCTGCCTGGCCAGCTGATGTGTGTGTTAACCTCTATTGTGCATAGAGTTAAGTGTGTGTGTAAATGTTTTTAAGCTGCTTATTACCAAAACAACGGTGATGCTCAGTGGGACTGCTGCAACTAATAACAATAATTAGTCTCCAATGATTAACACAAAGGATTTGAGAGGATTATGAGTTATGAGAGTGAAGCTGCTCATATGGTACATTTAATGGTGACTCTGATTGGTGGATAACCATTGAAAGGATTAGTTCAACTAAAATTAAATTTCAATTTTTTCACCCTCATTCATTTCAACCCTGTTTGAATTTTGTTCATGTTTGGAGCAGAAAATGAGATGCTTTGAGTAATGTTGCTGCTCTTTTTTTTCTCCTATATAATAAAAGTGAATGGGGACTGTGGATGTCAAGCTCTAAAAAGGCTTAAAAACATAATTAAAGTAGTCCAATTAAAGTAGTCTTCAAAAGACATACAATCACTTTGTGTGAGGAACAAAGCAAAAGTTTTTATTCAACTTGCATTGAATGGCGAGTTATTTGAACACCATTAAAAAAAAAGGTAATTTGTTAGGACATTTTTTATGCCGTTGGTGGGAGAAAAAACATTCTGGATTTAGACAGCAATAAAATCATCCACTAGCCCATGTAAATGTTGAAAATACCTGAGAAAACTTGAGAAATAGGGCTAGTGTAAAAGAGCAGCTTGGACATTTTGCTAAACATCTCCTTTTGTGTTCCACGGATGAAAGAAAGTCAACTGGTTATCAAGATACATGATTATAATTGTGAATAAATGATCACTGTATTTGAATCTTAGGTCAACTATACAGCCCTACAAGCCCAAGGCTAAAATGTACACACGAATAGTCTCGTCTCTCCTGTAGGAGGTCCAACTCTCCCTCCTGTTCAGGCAAGGTCAAAGTCATAAAGCCCCATACAATCAAACATAAAAAAAGGAGAGGTGGTGTTTGTTAATGATGACTATTTGTTTTAGTGTGTGTGTGTGTGTGTGTGTGTGTGTGTGTGTGTGTGTGTGTGTGTGTGTGTGTGTGTGTGTGTGTGTGTGTGTGTGTTGTAAAATAAAGTGCAAAGGAAGCCAAAAATGCACAAAGGCCACATCAATTTTAAAGTGAAGCGTTGCAGGTATCTTTGACACTGCACCTGTGTATGTAAGCTAAATGTGTGCAAGATTGTATATGTTGTGTGTGTGAAGGAGCAATGCTTGACATATATGTTGACACAGTGCATACATTGGATATAAAAACTGCAGCAGGTGCAGCTGAGTCGGTTTTTTGGCCTCATTTTTCTTGCCACAAGTTTGTCGCTGTTTTCTGCATTCTCAAACGCGCCACTAAAACTTTTTAATTGGCAAGAAGAAAGTGGACTGTTTCTCCCTCTTCCTCTGTTTTCATACTTTCTTCTTGCCCTTAATTGAATGCTTTAAAATGCTGCTTTCAAAGCACCATGAAAAAGAATAATTAGTATGTGGAAGAGTGAAACAATCTCTACTAATTAGCCAATCTCTCTCTATTACCCAAAAGAACGTGTATGTATATATATATATATATACAACATTTTTACAACATACAAATGTACAGTTAAATGACACAATACAAAAACATAACAACAAAAAAAAAACATTAAAAAGATAGGCATTCTTATCTGTTGGGGTTTTGAAGGTTGGTCGGTGTACTTATGAACAGCTAATGACAGAGCACTGATGATCCAGGAGATAAAGATTCCGGACTGTGATCTGATATGATCTCAGTGAAGGCCACGGGTTGCAAATGCCATACGCTAGTCAGAGTGCACCATCCTATAATGAATGTTTCATAAAGAAGAGATCCTTATAACCAATCAACTCACCACCTTCGAAAAAGAACATTTTCTGTCAAAGAGATATAAAAATGATACATCGGTTGATTAGGAATCTCAGCCCAACTAAAAATCTACTGCACATATGTTTGGTGAGTAGCAACTTTGTGTGAAGATAAAACTGAAGCAACACCTTCCTCATGATTGTTGCAAAGGCATTGAGACAGATAAAGATAAAGTTACACTACAAAAAGTTAAAAATAAATAAATAACAACCTCACCAAAGCCCCTTTTTGCTTTCATTTGGTGCTTGGCGAGTGTTAATTTTGGACCCTGCCTCACTTGCCTTCCTTCCCAGCGTTTACTGTTTATGTTAGGTGGAGTGGGCTGATAAAGTTGCCTGATGGATGGCCGGTTAAACTGCCTCCGTAAGTCACCACATGCCTGATTACTGTCTCTGGGTAGTTGACCTTTTTGTAGCTGTTACTGTTACATGTCAGGTTACAAAGAGTGGATGAGAAATGGTTTAGAAATGGACAGAAAGAGAGAGGATGAAAGAAAAGAGAGAAGTGGTCAACCTGTATAGATTTTTCAGTGGGCAAGATGGACATATGAAATGAAACCGTGAATGAAATAGTCACACAAAATTGTTTCAGTTTTATATAATAAATTCTAAGAAAATGTTGTGGAAAATGGGTGGGTGATATACCTGTTTACTTGTCTTCTTGAGAAGTTTTTGTAGGCTAGTATTTGTTTTTTTTTTAAATGCTGAAAATGGTGATAAGGTTTTTATGATATCAAAATTTTTGATACCATTAAAATTTCATAATTCTTATTTAAAGCCAAAATAACTATATAGTGAATATATATAATTAGCGTGAAATAAAATTATTCATATCGTGACAAGATTTTGGTCATATCATCCACCACTAACATATATACTGTACATACATATATATATATATATATATATATATATATATATATATATATATATATATATATATATATATATATATATATATATATATAAAGATCATGTAATACTGAAGACTGGAGTAATGGCAGCAGAAATAGCAATTACAATAACATAACAGTACTATTGCTCATCTTAACCTGTAGAATACGGGGTGGGAGCTTCCTTTGGCAGACATAGCACTTGCTATCCAACACTTTGATTTCACAACATTAATCACCTCAGACTTTTATTGTGCTTGAGTAATTGCCAACTTATCTGAGGAGAAATTTTGCTTGTGTCTGTTTAGCATCTTCTCCAGCTCAAGAATAAGGAAAATTAATGGGGTGGATCTGCTCAAATGCAAGATGGAGACTACGCAGCGAGAGGTTATCTCGCATAAGGTCATTCTGTCTGAGAAAAGGCTGGATGCAGAGTACAGACTAGTCTGACAAAGTCACTTCCCTTAGGCACAAACGGATGTTTAGGGGGAAACAAAAAGTGAAAAGGAAGGGCATTGTGGGAAACTGACCCAGCACCCTAACACACACAAACACTCCCCTTCAAAGAGCATAGGCCTCCTCCCTCATTCCACCATGCCTTTGGCAAAGACAGGTCAAGACGCTGCCAAGAATGTGACTGTATTTGAAAAACAAATTAGATGCTTTCCCCCTCCCAACCTGCCATTTCTAAGGTGGATCAATCAAAAAACAAAACTTTGACATTCACAAAAGGCAGTTAAAAAGAAGATTCGCAGAGTTGAGCTCTCTGTGGATTTGCTGGCTTTTGTGCATAGCTAAATCATGTTCCATTAATCTTTCACAAGGCCAATCAGTCAGGCATAAAAAACCTGAGATATACTTTAAGACGGAGGCTTCAGCATTTATTTTTCATTACGGTATACCAAAAGGAATTACTTGAGTCTAGCAACTTATCAAGTGATCTCACTGCAGTCAGATACATGCTTAATGTCAGAGAGCAGGCTTTGAACTTCCCCTCAGATGGTGGCAGATGGCGCACTGCTCTTCCTCTGACACAACATAAAGCCAAATAGACCGAATGTGCAGCTCTCCATCTAATGATCTACTTTTTAGGGCTGTCAAAGTCACATGCGATTAATTAAATATAAAAAAACAACAACAACAATGTGTTATTCAATTTGACACAATGACTGCTTCATTCTGTGTGATTTCTAACAAAAAGATTGGAACATTCAGAGCTGATTACAAGTGATTGGAGCTGATTACAAGTGATTGGATCCACCCCATCAGGTGTCTCACTCATTAGTGGAGCACTTGTTGATCAATAAATGGGAAAAAGATGTTTATCAAAAGTAAAGCCATTTGCAATTTTTATGGTGAAATTTAAAGACCTGTGATCTGTCAAGTAAATGGTAAATGGACTGCATTTATATAGCGCTTTTAACAGACCTCCGGCCATCCAAAGCACTTTATATTTTGCCTCACATTCACCCATTCATACACTCATTCACACAACGACGGCGGTGTCAGCCATGCAAGGCGCCATCCAGCTCATCGGGAGCAGCTGGGGTTAGGTGTCTTGCTCATGAACACCTCGGCACTTGGTCAGGTGGAACCGGAGATTGAACCGCCAACCTTCCGGTTTGTAGACAACCTACATGAACCACTGAGCCACTGCAGCCAAGTAGATCCCTCAAGTAGTTCCAAAGAATATTCCGCCCACTTTTCTCAATATAATGAAATTGAATGAGGACTCTTGAGTTAAATCTTTTCAAAGAATTGGTTGATCCAGTTATCAACCACAAAATCAAGTTCACAAAATCAAGTTTTCAGTTAATGATTTGGTCACAGCAGTTTGGTTATATTCATTATACAATCTCTATGAATAACCTTCAAAAAACTTGGAATATACCAAATAAATCATATGGATTATTTATGGTACTTTTATGCTTTCTTGGAGTCCCTCAGTACCCCAAGAGATTGGCCAAACAAAATAGTTGACATGTACGAAACAAAACATAACACATGAAGGGGAGTAAATAATTTTGGATGAACTACCCCTAAATAATAGGGCTCTTTATACATGTAAGTTTAATGAGTGTTAGGTTTATTTCATTATGGAAATATTGCAGATTTACATTTTTAAATTCCTTTGCATTTATTGTAGATAACATAAAATGTTATTGTTTTGTATAGGATGAGTGATGAGTACTGTTGCTGTTCAGTGTCATTCACACCAATCTAATAATTAGACATATGGTGCGTCCCAATTTGCATACTATCCATCCTAAATAGTATTCGAAAAGAGAATAAATACGTCCCAAATCATAGTTTGTTGAGTATTCCAAAGATACCCGGATGGTCTACTATTTCCGAAGATCAGATCAACGCACACTCTAACGGCTGATATTGCCCACAACCCATTGCGAGTTGGATGAGGGTTCGATTTGAACTACAAACGCGGATAAAAAGTGTTAAAAAAAAACTACAAACATGACGTGTGTGCGAGTCCGACGGTTAAGTAGAGAGGTTTAGCTAAAGGGGTTTGAGTGACTAATTATAAGTATTTAATCTGACGCAACGATATTTATTCAATGTTATCCCCATTATATTTCACCTGCAGCAGCATTGTGTACTTTTGTAATTGTACGTTTGGCCATTAACTTTTAAATGCATCATTATATTTAAACTGCAAACACATGAGGGGAGTCTCCGCATGAAAGACCCACGAATGGCAGAACAACGTGCTACTGCATTTCTCTCCGATACGGTAGAGTTAAATTAAATTGAATGTGGAGGATTTCGACTGTGACGAGATAATTGACAGGGCATGTAACTAAGCGACAGAGCTGTCCGTTAAAGATGATGTAGTAGTATGTCCCAAAGCTTGCCTACTCTTCTGCTACACACTCAAAAGTACTTTTTCTTCACAATAAGAGTACATACTTTTAGGTCGTAGTATAAGTAGGCGAATTGGGACGCAACTATAGACCAGTATCAAAAATAATGACATTAATTGTGATTAAATATTTGAATCAACTGACAGCCCTACTATGTACACACATAATTAGCATGCCTTTAAGAGGAAGAAACACCTAGAGAGAGAAATGGAACACAGCCAGATGTCAGAGAGGCGGATGGGGTCAAAGATCTCCATTGTGTTTGGCCAGAAGCCCAGTTAAAGATCTATCTCCTTTACTCTTCACAAACCTTACCTGTCTGTGTGCAGTTCATGCACATCACGATGGTCTTTGCCCAGGGCAACAGTACAGAACTGAGATATCACATGATAAATACTGCCGTCCGTAGAGTATGAGATATCTGATGGAGTCTGAACACGACAGCACACTTCCGAGCAAACACAGCAGGTAAGGTTTGGCAGACAGTCAATCAGGTAAACAGGTAGAGTATTTTTATGAATGGAGCAGAAGTCAGGTCAAGCGGAAACAAAGGGAATTCCGATGTGTGTGTATTGGCAGAAGCTGGGACAACCCTGTGGCTCAGTGACACCCGCTAGGTTATGCTGGGAATTAAAGCAGATTGAAAGGTGTTATTTTGGCCAAAGGCCCTTCGATCTGCACATTCGCTGCCAGTACATTCACAGCTCTTGGCAATTTCTGCAGGCATTGCCTTCTTTTTCTTCTTCTATAACTAGCACTCTTTCTATTTCTTTCCACAATAGCAGAGCAGGAAAAACCAGACATGACAGCAGGTCTTACTGACTTCAAAACCCTTGAGGGCTGTTAGTGTAAAGGAACCATTCACCCAAAAATTGTCAGCGCTCACTCACCCCCATGTTGTTTCAAACTCATATTACTTTCCTTCCACCATATAAATATACAATGTTTAATGTTTGAGGTGCACTTTTCCATAGTATTATACACAGTTGAATATGATGTATACTGCCCATCTCCAAATCATACAAGTAAAAAAAGTAGTATAAAGTAGCGTAGTATGGATTAATATAATAATTTTGTATTTGTCTTCGTTTGTTGGCGCTTGGCAATATAAATCTTCCACTTTCCACAAATTCTCCATAATGGAACAAAGAAAGTTGCTTTTTTGGGAGGAAAAAAGGGTTTCACACTTTTTAATCAATTAATTTCCACTAGTTTTCATGACTTTACCAGTCATTTAAGATTTCTGACATAATTAAAATTCATAAGCTAAGGAATTAAATTACATTTGCTACTGAATCATTCTGACCAATTTGTGAACCAATTTGAGAAATGTATGGCAACAAACTTGATCTACATGAGCAGATAATTAAATATTTTGAGCACAAAAAAAACATATCTTCAATATAGAAATTTCATGACTTTTAAGTGGCATAGATCACCCATAAATACATTTCTGTCATGCTTTACTTGCCCTCATGTCTTTCCAATAGAAGAAAGAATGTCATTCAGGTTTTAAACAATAACAGGGAAATAATTTATGACAGCACTTTTGGGTGAGCTATCCCTTTAAAGTTCCAAGTCTTTAAAATTCCCTGATATTTCCAGGTTTTCCCATGTCTCCACTTTCAAAATGCACATAAAAATGACATCACATACCGCAACATCAGACACACTTTCGAGTTGCATTAAGTAGCGCAAAATGTTACTGGGTTAAAGGGGATCTGAGGAATTTCTATCATTCCTCATAGTTCTGCCGTACAGCTCGCCTGTCGCTTTGAGAGAAAACTGAGGTGTTTATTGCTGGCAGTGGCATTTGTGTCCTGTAAGTTCTCATAAAATACAGAACAACATGTCCAGTTGTTGCTGTGCACACACACACACTCCGTAAAGCCAAGCATCAGCACGGCACAAATAAAACACACCAGCTGCCGGCCAAATGCATAAACACCAGGGCAAATAAAACCAGTGAAATAAATAAGGCCACATTTATAAAGAGAAAAGGCAGTACCATACACATTTGTACTGTAAAAAAAACTACACACTGTAAATCAGCCTGCAGATTGTGGTGTGAGCGGCCTGTAAATGCTTCATTTGGCCCCATCCAGTGGGATGCAGGCAACCCGCCCCTTAAAGCAGCCACACGCTGCTCTCCTCCTGCCTCACGCCCCTATATCACCTCGCTCTCCCCACCTACAGCAACCCACCTGTCACCTCCACCCATCACCTCCTCATCTCAGTCACCTCCGTAATGAGCTATAAATGTCGGGCGCTGTGGCATACGGAGGCTCGAGAGAGCTTGCACGCACCCCTGAGACTAAAGGAGCTGGCGGGTGGGTAGCTGGGCTGGGTGGGTGAGCGGGGGCCCTCTCCCGGATGTTGTGCAGCCTTGAAAGTCGAGAAGGTGGCGGCGCTCACCAGGATGACGGCGCCTGTGGGAGAGGGGTGATTTTTTTGGCCCGATGCCAGAGCCGGGACCTATCCTCCCACGCCTGTGTGGTCCTGGATCATATTAGCACCCCTAGTACACATACATATTGTACCTTCAAAATCCATAATACACATATGGAGGAGCTGCGTGGAAATTCCCGCAACGCTGCCTTAACCATGCACATGCTCAACGCATTCCACATATCTAGGAAATAACCTCTCAGCTCATCAAAATCAGGGCACAGTCACACATGTTGCACGCGCCTCTCTGGATTGTTTGGCTCTGTTTTCTGTACAAAGTATAGTAGATTGTCCAGTTTGTCAGTTCATCTTGTTTATGAAAATAGAAAACAGGTGGAAGAATTCAATGTGTAACAGTGACTGATAAGCATACACAATAAAATAATGTTGGAGGATTACTAAAACTCTTTAAAGGGTTATAAAACCCCAAAACACTTTTTGAGACGTGCACAGGCTGCACATCAATGAAAACACTAAAAGCAAAAAATTGAAAATATTCTGAGCAATTTCGGTTTTCCGGGTTGAAAAGCAAAGCTGAAGCATTGTCACAGAATGTCAGCCAGTCCTGTGCATTTATTCATGAGAATGAGCTCTTTTAACCCAGGCACTGCACTGTATTATGCATGATATTGCATTACAGCAGAGAATTAAAACAACACGCGGCGCGAGTATGAGAACGGTTTCTGCATGGAACGCCACGATAAGATTAACAATGCTCCCCATGTGGATCATATAGAACAGATACAGACCGGAGCGAGCACGTTTCAAGTTTTTATTGACATATTTCATATACTCTAGTGCTCTAAACATGAATGCGCACATATTTAATCAGGTCTTCTTCAAATTAAATATATGTAGAAATAAGGACAATGATACAGCCGTACATCTGATCATGAACGCGATGACACGATGGATTATTCTGATACACAGAAGACAATGATGTAGACCGAAAATTCAAAGAATGGGCAAACAAAGCCTTTATTCTTGCCTTTATTCTTTTATGCCTTTTTGGGTGAGCTATCATGAGGAATGATAGAAATGTATGCCTTTATTCTTTCTGTATTAAACTTACGTGTGTTGTTTGTTTAGAAACTGTGGTGCTCGTAAATGTACTGAAAATATTATTAGACCTTTTAAATGTTCTACCGAGCTTCTCCTTCGTTTTGGCAGTTTGATGTTATATAGGGTTAGATTTTTAAAATGCATAAAGGTGATCTCAACTGTTTTTATTTCTCTCTGTAGTCATATTTTAATATTCATGTGTCTGTATAATTAGTGTGTTGCAGGTATGTGTTTTATTGGTTGTTGTTGCCCCTCTTCCCCCTTTACACTCCCACTTTTCCAAAGCTTTACACGCCCATTTTCAGACTTTTTTTATAACTCAGAGGTGTGAACGATCAGGCTAAAACAGGGGGGTTTCATGACACTTTAATTCAATCAAATTATTTTTTGCCATTTTTCTATAACTTTAAAAAGGAGGTTGGAGAGAAAATGGAAGAAAAAAATTATAGATCAGCCTTTTTTGCTTTTTTATCATTAGTGGGGAAATCGCTTACAACTCTTTAATTTTAATAAAGAATAATATTAATTTGTGAATGACTCATTTTTCAATAATAGGCTGAATTAATGTATAAGTCTCTTGATAATGCACACATGGCTGAAATAGCAAGTCAGGATTGTCTTCATAATCCACACATAAATACAGAGAATATACTTTATTAACAGTTTAACAGTCGAAAAAAGAAAAGAGCAGTACAGTACGCAATTCCGAACGCAGTAACTAACTTGTCGCCACCTATTGGCATAATGATATAACTTGCAGTAAATGTCCATGATTGGTTTGATTACAATTTATGTAAATGTAATAGAAATTGTGTCAATTTAAACAGAAAAGAAAATATGAATAAACATTTAGGGACTCTTTTTTACCCTAAAGCAACTTTCAAATTATATATTTGTTTTTTCAGTTCATGCATTCCTTGGGAATCAAACTCATGACTTTAGCACCATGCTCTACTGTTTGAGCTACAGGAAGGCTTACTGAAATTTAAATGATTGAATTATTTAAAATTAATTAAAAAATATCTAAATGAATTTTAATAACATTTAAATATAAATGTATTACTTTAAAATACTTTTTGAAAATTAAGTACACCTGTGAAAAACAAAATCCTCAGAGCAAACTAGTCTCAGTCCGAAAAGGGCTAAAGAATGAATCAATAGGCTCAGATATGTGAAGCAGATAACACAGTGAAAGAAACAAATACATGTGGAGAAGGGAGCCCAGGAGATGGAGGGTTTGTGGCAAATTGCCCCAAGGTATGAAATGAAACAGTTACTTAATCTTTTTTTTCTTGCATTCACTTCACGTCCTTTCACAGAGCCAAGGACTTTACTCTACACTACATTCAGGAGAGAAGGAGATGAAAAACTAGGTGTCCAACAGCTTTTAGCAGTGAATTTATCATTTTTCCTGTATACCTCTAAAGTCTATGTGCAGAGTGTCTGTATATGTCTGTGTATCTTAATCGGGTTGTTTGTGCATATATGTTTGCTTTTTGGAAATGTGTAGCTATGCGGCTTCTGTCTGTATTTAATAAATGTGCATGTATAAGACTAAGTCTCTAAGGATCACTCTGTCTATTTATTTTTAGGTAAACACTGTGCTTCCTCTGCTTGTGGATTGTGGGTAATGGGGTTCTACCTCCTTCTTTCTCAGACTCGGGGCTTGCTGCATATATTATATATCGCATCCTTAGCAAACCCACAGCGCTGTAGGTGTGGGCCCCTGAGGGCAACAATGAACACCACAAAGTACAAACGGCCCCTTTTTTTATATGATAATACTGCGTTTCTTCCTCTTTTATGGTGCGGTGGCGTACAGAGGAAATGGACTTCATTTCCCAGAGCACTTGTGGTGAGACTGCTCACACATGCTCCGTACATTTGGCAGCCTGGGCTTCACGTGTAGCCGTAATGAGAAGCACCGGCCCCCGGCACTTAATCAACAGGACAGCAGTTCAACGTGGCCCACTAACATAGCATGAGACGGGTCAATCCCTCCTTCACACTGACGCCTCGGGAGAGTCAGGAAACATTATGGAGCATAAACATTGATCATAACTGCACACAGGGGATGACCAGAGAAATGAAGGAGAGAGAAAACCAGAGGAAAAGGATGAAAGGAGGATGAGGCCTCCCCTTTAGTCCTTTCTTTCCTTCTCTGAATCGATTGGCCGGTATTCTCTGCAATCAACATGTGGCACCCAATTACTCTCTCATGGTTCATTTAAAAGAACTGTTCAACCAAACTCATTGAATGGGAAGAATATCAGTAAATAATCACTTAAATCTGCTCCTCACACAATATACTGTATACAACACTTTTATGGTACTTTTAGTGCTTTATTTTTAGGACCTTAATATTTGTGACCACTATAAGCTGCTGTTTGAATGTAGTGAAACATGAGGATTCTTCAATATAATACTTATTTTATGTTCAAATAAATAAATAAAACAGCATGGAACGTCATGAGGGTAAGTAAGTAAGGAAAATGATTCCTTTACATTATTTGACATGCAAAATGTATTAGTGCTCTAAGGTGATGTTCGAAAGTAACGCTAAAAGGCTAACAAAATTTAATCCTGTGCTGTGAAAACTAGCAAAAACGTTTCACATTTCCAGGCTTCTCAGAAGTGGAAATCATCATAGTTGGGTAAACTTTGGTAAACGGTACATGACAACAAACATAATTTTTGTATTCCCATTTGCTTAAAAAAAAAAGTGTTTCCACGACTTTCCTGAAAGATTGATTATAGCAGTCAAAAAGGGTGATGTGACATTTTTCATTACTTCCTCAGCCATTGTGTTAGTCAAGTCACCTTTATTTATACAGCGCTTTATACAATACAGATTGCTTCAAAGCAGCTTTACAGTGATAACAGGACAATTATAATTATTAGTAACACCCTGGCAGCAGTGTTAACTTGTGTTTTGAAATGTACTGCCAAGGTAATATAAAACAAAGTATTTGTTTTATATTACGGCACATAAATTGCCTGGTCATATAAATGTTAATTCATTTGGAAATATTAAATACTGCAATGTTGATAATTGTGGAAACATGTCATCATCACTGTCAGTGAACAGGGTCTATTGGCTTGCCACTGGTAATAAGTGACCTTCCTATACAGTAGTGTAGTCTCCAGTAGTGATTGTCAACTCCAGACCAGGAGACCCACAGCAATTACACTCTGAATGTCTACATGTATTTATTACACAGGTAAGCAATTTCATATTTTAATTCTGCACATTTTCTAATTATTTTTTCTAGAAGCAGCACATTCTATCTAGTTCCATATAAACTCTATAAGGACTTGGCTGTCTGCTCTGTAGGCCAATATATTGCAGTCCAGTCCCATACATGTGACACAAGCAGCCTCTTGGCATTCTCTTTGAGCTCTCCGCTTCATGACTTGTGTGGTTCCCTTTCGAGGGAACTCTCACTGCGTCGGAACGACACTTCGGGGATACTCCCTAAGCACTAGCGAATCTGAAGTCCGTATAGAAACTAGCCCAATCTGATTGGTCGTGCGTGATGACGTCATCGTGACGGCGTACCCGGAAGTATAAAGGGCGAGCTGGCGCATTGAAACGGCAGTTATTGCTCTTCAGCATAGCGCTCTGTGTGACAAGTCTGTCTATTTACTGTTGTCTGTCCAAGAAGTGTGTGTGTGAGAGAGTTTTTTCTTAGTAAATAATTTAAAAGAAAAAAAGGAAAGAATGAGTGAGAACTACAGGCAGTGTGTGCATCCGTGCCCACGTTACATCTCTGGCTCGGATGCACACCTGCTTTGTGTGCAGTGTTTGGGTGTGGAGCATGCTCGGGCGGCTCTCGAGGGAGTCTCGCCTGTCAACATTGCGAGCTGCTCCCGCTCAGACTGCTGCGTTCTCGGCTGGCCGTTTTTGATGAGGGCGGCCAGCCTCGTGAACCTTGTGGTTCTGGACCCGCGGCTGTTGAGGCAGCGCGGCGTCGCAGATCATGGGGTTCACAGCGGGACTTGTCAGAGGGTTTTGGGACTGCTGCGGCACTTTCCCAATCCTCCTCTGACAGTTCCGATGACCTTCCTCCCCATGTGGGAGCCCGCACTGCGGCTTCTTCCCCCGGGGTGGAGGGTCCGATGCTCATCCTCTCTGGTTCCGAGGAGCCGGATGAGGGTGGCATCGCGGCGGGTGGAGAAGCAGAAAGTTTATTAGTGCTTCATCCACCCGCCCAAGAGGAGCTGGTCGAGGTGTTGACCCGTGCGGTGGCCAAACTAAACAACAGTTGGCCACAGGAGGCGCCGGAGGTCCAGCCAACCAGTAGGCTGGATGACCGGTTCCTTCCTCGCCGGGTGCAAACGCCTCGCCGGGGCTTGCCGTTCTTCCCGGATCTGCACACCGAGGTGTGTAGATCATGGAAGAAACCCTTCTCCTCGCGAGTTTCCAACCCCCCTGTTTTGGACTATGCTAATGCCCTGGGGGCTCGCGAGGCAGGGTATGGGACGATGCCTCGGGTGGAGGAGGCTTTAGCGAGCTATCTTTCATCCGAGGCCGCATCGTCCCTCAAAGCCCCGGTATTGCCCACCAAGCCCTGTAGGGACACCTCATCCTTGGTGGGCAAGGCCTATATGGCGGCTGGTCGGGCTGGTAGTACCCTGCACACTCTGTCTATCTTGCAGGCCTACCAGGCCGATCTCCTTAAGGAGCTCGACGAGGGACCCTCTCCGGAGGATATTTTAGAACTCCGGAAGGCTGCGGATTTGTCTCTCCGCGTCACCAAGGAGACAGCTCATGCTGTCGGCCAGTCAATGGCCTCCTTCTTCTGGGGCGCTCTGGGGAAATCGATGTGGAATCCCGCCGTCTATGACGCTTCGGGCCACATCGATTTCCCGCGAACGCACGCTGCTCCAGCCGCCTCTAGAAAGACCTGCGGCTGGGCAGCTCACGCGTCCGCACACAGAGAATCGCTTCAGGAGGTTGGGAACGAGGCTCGTGTAACACCCGACGCCAGCCTCGAGAGGTTCCCTTAGTAGATTATCTCGGCGCATGGAAATGCCTTCCGAATATTTCTACATGAGTCCTGCGTACTGTAGAGAACGGTTACAGACTGCAGTTCGGTCATCCTCCTCCAAGTTTCAGGGGTTTGAACTGGACCGCAGTGGTACCAGAGCGGGTTCGGGTAATGGAACTAGAAGTAAAATCCTTGCTGGCGAAGGAAGCCATAGAGCGTGTTCCTCCGCCGGAGAAGGAGTCCGGGTTCTACAGCCGGTACTTTATTGTTCCTAAAAAGGATGGAGGGTTGCGTCCGATTATTGACCTGAGGTATTTGAATCGGTCTCTGAGGAGGTTCAGATTCAAAATGCTCACGATTCCTACCATCGTGAGTCAGATCCAGTTTGAGGACTGGTTCGTCACGATAGATTTAAAGGACACATACTTCCATATCTCCATTCTTCCATGTCATAGGAAGTTCTTGAGGTTCGCTTTCGGGGGCGAGGCGTACCAATATCGAGTGCTTCCCTTCGGTCTAGCTCTTTCCCCACGCACATTCACAAAGTGCATGGATGCAGCTCTGGCTCCATTGAGACTCCAGGGCATCCGTGTACGAAGGAAGCCATAGAGCGTGTTCCTCCGCCGGAGAGGGAGTCCGGGTTCTACAGCCGGTACTTTATTGTTCCTAAAAAGGATGGAGGGTTGCGTCCGATTATTGACCTGAGGTATTTGAATCGGTCTCTGAGGAGGTTCAGATTCAAAATGCTCACGATTCCTACCATCGTGAGTCAGATCCAGTTCGAGGACTGGTTCGTCACGATAGATTTAAAGGACGCATACTTCCATATCTCCATTCTTCCATGTCATAGGAAGTTCTTGAGGTTCGCTTTCGGGGGCGAGGCGTACCAATATCGAGTGCTTCCCTTCGGTCTAGCTCTTTCCCCACGCACATTCACAAAGTGCATGGATGCAGCTCTGGCTCCATTGAGACTCCAGGGCATCCGTGTACTGAATTATATCGACGACTGGCTCATATTGGCCCAGTCGTACGATATGGCAGTTCGGCATCGAGATGTCGTTCTGGCCCATATAAAGTGCTTGGGGCTGAGACTCAACGCAACAAAAAGTGTGTTGACGCCGTCCCGAAGGACTACGTTCCTAGGGATAGTATGGGATTCGACTACGATGCGGGCACAATTGTCTCCCGCGCGAGTCGAGACCATACTGGCGATGGTCTCACGAATAAGGCTAGGCCACAGCATCACTGTGAAGCACTTTCAGAGAGTGCTGGGGCACATGGCAGCAGCGTCCAACATTATACCTTTTGGCCTGCTGCAAATGAGACCCCTCCAGTGGTGGCTGAAAACCAAGGGGTTTTCCCCCAGAGGGAATCCTTTCCGTATGATCAGGGTAACGCGCAGATGCCTTCGTTCCCTAGTCATATGGAAGAAACCTTGGTTTCTGTCCCAGGGGCCAGTGTTGGGAGCGTCCTGTTGCCGGAGATCCGTTTCAACAGACGCCTCCCTCACGGGTTGGGGCGCGGTCATGGAGGGCCGCTTTGCGAGGGGCCCGTGGGAGGGCCGTCATTCCTCCTGGCACATAAATTGCCTGGAGATGATGGCGGTCTACAAAGCTTTGAGGCGCTTTCTCCCGGACCTCTGCGGCCAACATGTCCTGGTACGAACAGACAATACGTCTGTTGTAGCGTACCTGAATCATCAGGGGGGTTTGAGGTCGCGCCCTCTTTGTAGACTGGCGCATCGAATTCTCCTGTGGTCCCAAGGGAAACTGTTGTCCATCAGGGCAATATATGTCCCGGGGGTCCAAAATCAGGGAGCAGACATCCTGTCGAGGCAGGGGCTGAGGTGGTGGAGGCCATATGTGAGAGGTTCGGCCCAGTGGAAGTGGACCTGTTTGCGTCTCACGAGACGTCCCACTGTCCACTGTGGTTTTCCCTCACGCATCCAGCCCCACTGGGGTTGGATGCCATGGTTCAGACGTGGCCGAGGCTGCGTCTGTACGCATTCCCCCCGATTGTTCTGCTCCCGGGAGTTCTGGAAAGGGTCCGCCAACAGGTGGGTCAGCCTACTTTTAGTAGCACCCCGTTGGCCGACGCGAGTTTGGTTCTCGGACATCATAGCGCTGCTGGCAGGTCCTCCATGGCAGATCCTCTGAGGAGGGATCTCTTATCTCAGGCAGGGGGCTCAATTTTTCACCCCCGGCCTGAGATTTGGAGTCTTTTGGGTCTGGCCCTTGAGGGGGTCAGGTACCTAGAGACTGGCCTGTCGGCAGAGGTGATGAGACCTTACTCAGTTCCAGGGCTCCATCTTTGAGGAGACTGTACAGCCCCGAGTGGTGAGCCACTTGGTGCAGGGAGCGTGAGGTGGACCCAGTTAACTGGCCGGTGGCTTCAGTGCCGGAGTTTTTCCAAGATCACTTCTCTGCGGGTCTAACCCCGTCCACACTCAGGGTGTCCGTGGCTGCCATAAGGCTTTCCACACTCCTTTGGGCGATGGGCTTGGGTAGACACCATCTGTTGTACAATTCCCTTGTCGGGCTTGGAGGATGCGGTCTGTGGCTCGTTCCAGAATTCCCAGCCTGGGATCTGGCAGTGGTTTCGAAGGCTGGCTGAGGCCCCCTTCGAACCATTGGAGTTGGATGAGCCAGGGGACTTAGGATTGGTCAGTTCCCAGGTTCTTCAGGCAGTACATCCCCCGCCTCACGTGACGGCGTAGTAAGAAACCTCCACTGTGAAGCACTTTTGAGTGCTGGGGCTCAGTGCAGCAGCGTCCAAGGTGAGACCTTTTGACCTGCTGCACGTGAGACCTTGACAGTGGGGGTTGGAAACCAAGGGGTTTCCCCCAGAGGGAATCTCTTTCGTATGATCAGGGTAACGCGCAGATGCCTTCGTTCCCTAGTTATATGGAAGAAACCTTGGTTTCTGTCCCTGGGGTCAGTGTTGGGAGCGTCCTGTTGCCGGGAAACCGTGCAGATACCCTCGGTAAGGCCCCAAGGGTCAGTGTTGGGAGCGTCTTGTTGCCGGGAAACCGTTTCAACAGACGCTTCCCTCATTGGCTGGGGCGCCGAAGGCGCTTGGGTTTCCCTAGTCCTAGTTGTGCCCGGTCTCCGGCTTCACACTAGGGCAGGCACTACCCTCGGTAAGGTCCCAGGGGCCAGGGTTGGGAGCGTCTTGTTGCCGGGAAACCGTTTCAACAGACGCCTCCCTTCATTGGCTGGGGCACGGAAGGAAAGGAGTGGAGAAGTTCTCCCTACTGTGCTGGCGCTAGGGTACTCAAGTCCTAGTTGTGCCCGGTCTCCGGTTTCACACTAGGGCAGGCGCTACCCTCGGTGTGGGCTAGTGGGTAATCGTTCCCCGAAGTGTCGTTCCGACGCAGTGAGAGTTCCCTCGAAAGGGAACGGCTCGGGTTACGTCTGTAACCCTTGTTCCCTGAGAAGCTGTTTGGACCGGTTAATATTTGACCGGAGAAACCCAGAGAATGTACCGCAATCCCAGACGGAGTACTGAAGGAAAATTAAAATTGAGCGGACGTACGTAGGAGGGCGGAGGACCCTCAAACCTGGAATCTTCCACAGAAGGGGTAAGTCTATAGTGCGTCATCAAAGGACATTTCTTAGCCTTGGTGGGCTCGTCTGAATGGAATGACCACTGACACCTTAGGATTGCGAGATGAGGATGCCACCGGAGGTCCTGCTGGGAAGCTCTGGTGTCCACCACAGTGCTGCGGCTCGATGACTGTTGACCCAAATGCCTTGCCAATGTGTCTCATCTCCTATAAACATTTTCCTGGATGGACCCTCAAAAGAAGAATCATTCACTGCAGGACATTCTTCAATTTGCTGTCTTCTCCATTCAGTAGTGCCTGACACTCAATTACAGAAGAACGAAGAGACAAGTCCTGCTTCTCTGTCTTGCGATCAGCTGCTTTTTAGTGCCCATGGCTAGAGCTACATTTCCTCTTGCGTCTCTCCTCACTGTCCAGGTCCCATGGTCTTTCAGGGACACTCTGTCCAGGGCTGTTCATCCCAAGCTTGAATAAATATTGGGTGCCCGCTGAGAGGCTCTGGCACAGTGAAGCTCTTTGAGAGAACTCATAGGACTCACTGTAAAGTTCTACCCTTGATGAAGCATCATTCATCAAGGGTAGAAGTTGATGTGTTAGAGAAGCAGGAAAAATGGGCAAGCATAAGGATTTGAGCAAGTTTGACAAGGGCCAAGTTGTGATGGCTAGACGACTAGGTCAGAGCATCTCCAAAACTGCAACTCTTGTGGGGTGTTCTCGGTCTGCAGTGGACAGTATCTATCAAAAGTGGTCCAAGAAAGGAACAGCGGTGAACCGGCGAGCTACTGTAGCTCAAATTGCTCAATAAGTTAATGCTGGATCTAATATAAATCAGTGTCAAAATACACAGTGCATCGCAGTTCGATGTGTATGGGGCTGCATAGCTGCAGACCAGTCAGGGTGCCCATGCTGACCCCTGTTCTCGGTCGAAGGCAAGCAATGGAGGAAGGTGGCCTGGTCTGATGAATCACATTTTCTTTTAAATCACATGGATGCCCAGGTGCGTGTGCATCGCTTACCTGGGGAACACATGGCACCAGGATGCACTATGGGAAGCCGACGGAGGCAGTGTGATGCTTTGGGCAATGTTCTGCTGGGAAACCAAAGGTCCTGCCATCCATCTGGATGTTAGCCATCCAAGTGGAGATGGTGGTCCAGTGGGTTAAACCACTGAACTGATATGCAGAAGGTTTCTGGTTCAATCCCAGCAGTTGCCACCAGTGTGTCCTTTAAGCAAGGCACTTTACTCCACGTTGCTCCAGGGGGATTGTCTCTGCGATAAGTGAGTAAGTCGCTTTGGATAAAAGCGTCTGCCAAATGCATAAATGTAAATGTTACTTTGACATGTACCACCTACCTAAGCTTTGTTAGAAACGCTTTTGGTGGCTGTGGCCTCTTTCAGCAGGATAATGCGTCCTGCCACAAAGCAAAAATGGTTCAGGAATGGTCTGAGGAGCACAACAATGAGTTTGAGGTGTTGACTTGGCCTCCAAATTCCTCAGATTCCCCAGATTGAGCATCTGTGGGATGTGCTGAACAAACAAGTCCGATCCATGTGGATTATGTATATGTATATATATACAGTGAGGAAAATAAGTATTTGAACACCCTGCTATTTTGCAAGTTCTCCCACTTGGAAATCATGGAGGGGTCTGAAATTGTCATCGTAGGTGCATGTCCACTATGAGAGACATAATCTAAAAAAAAAATCCAGAAATCACAATATATGATTTTTTAACTATTTATTTGTATGATACAGCTGCAAATAAGTATTTGAACACCTGTCTATCAGCTAGAACCCTCAAATTCTGAATTCTGACCCTGTTAGTCTGCCTTTAAAATGTGCACCTCCACTCCATTTATTATTATAATATTTATAAAGACACCTGTCCACCCCATACAATCAGTAAGAATCCAACTACTAACATGACCAAGACCAAAGAGCTGTCCAAAGACACTAGAGACAAAATTTTACACCTCCACAAGGCTGGAAAGGGCTACGGGGAAATTGCCAAGCAGCTTGGTGAAAAAAGGTCCACTGTTGGAGCAATCATTAGAAAATGGAAGAAGCTAAACATGACTGTCAATCTCCCTCGGATTGGGGCTCCATGCAAGATCTCATCTTGTGGGGTCTCAATGATCCTAAGAAATGTGAGAAATCAGCCTAGAGCTACACGGGAGGAGCTGGTCAATGACCTGAAAAGAGCTGGGACCACTGTTTCCAAGGTTACTGTTGATAATACACTAAGACGTCATGGTTTGAAATCATGCATGGCACGGAAGGTTCCCCTGCTTAAACCAGCACATGTCAAGGCTCGTCTTAAATTTGCCAATGACCATTTGGATTATCCAGAGGAGTCATGGGAGAAAGTCATGTGGTCAGATGAGACCAAAATATAACTTTTTGGTCATAATTCCACTAAATGTGTTTGGAGGAAGAAGAATGATGAGTACCATCCCAAGAACACCATCCCTATTGTGAAGCATGGGGTGGTAGCATCATGCTTTGGGGGTGTTTTTCTGCACATGGGAGAGGGCGACTGCACTGTATTAAGGAGAGGATGACCGGGGCCATATATTGCAAGATTTTGGGGAACAACCTCCTTCCCTCAGTTAGAGCATTGAAGATGGGTCGAGGCTGGGTCTTCCAACATGACAATGATCCGAAGCACACAGCCAGGATAACCAAGGAGTGGCTCTGTAAGAAGCATATCAAGGTTGTGGCGTGGCCTAGCCAGTCTCCAGACCTAAACCCAATAGAGAATCTTTGGAGGGAGCTCAAACTCCGTGTTTCTCAGCGACAGGCCAGAAACCTGACTGATCTAGAGAAGATCTGTGTGGAGGAGTGGGCCAAAATCCCTCCTGCAGTGTGTGCAAACCTGGTGAAAAACTACAGGAAACGTTTGACCTCTGTAATTGCAAACAAAGGCTACTGTACCAAATATTAACATTGATTTTCTCAGGTGTTCAAATACTTATTTGCAGCTGTATCATACAAATAAATAGTTAAAAAATCATACATTGTGATTTCTGGATTTTTTTTTTTAGATTATGTCCCTCACAGTGGACATGTACCTACGATGACAATTTCAGACCCCTCCATGATTTCTAAGTGGGAGAACTTGCAAAATAGCAGGGTGTTCAAATACTTATTTTGCTCACTGTATATATATATATATTAATAATCCACAGTTGCACAATATTTTTCAACTTTACCGTACAGATTATTTTACAATTATAATAACAGAAGTAAATTCGATGACATTTTTATCTTTTTTTCAGTAAACCAAAGCAATGTCCAACTATATGGAACATTTCTGACTGTAATGATGAGTAATGAGACTGAACTGAACCGTCAATCAGTGGTGTTACTGGTCAGAATAGGAATAATAAATAATAACAAACTTACAAGGCAAAATATGTTTTGCATTTTGAATGAATAAAACAATGCGAATTCACTCAGATACACTTTGTTTGTTTGTTACATTTATGAACTTAAGTAATGCCTTGGCCTAGATTTTTTTGTCTTTTTGCTTTGAATGTAAAAAGCACCAGGTTTGAATTGTATTAATCTAATTTAGAAAAACAATATCTATGCTAAAACTTGATTCAACTGATTTTCTATTGGCTGGGCAAGTGGCCCTTGGTGTCACTAGTGGTTCTTCATCAGAATGTGTCCACTCCATCATATGGAATCTGAGAGAGTCTTTGAGAGAACAGATGGCCCACTAGAAGAAAAAAAATCTACTACAGTAACAGCAGAGGCAGAGAACACACACACACACACACACACACACACACGCACATGCCTGGCAGTTGTTGGCTGCTATAAGCACACATTACACATGATCTTTGCACTCAGGTATTCCAGGCCGAATGCAGGTAGAGGAGAAACGACTGAAGTGAGTACTGTTTGAGTCTGGCAGATAATGACACAGAAGGTGATGATAACTAATGCAGATAGTGTTCAATTTCTCAACTCTTTCTTCCCTGTGAGATATGATTGGATTTACAGTAGGAATCAGATTAAAGGCCCAGGTATCCACATTCTGCTCCGTCTCCCACACAGTTGAGCATGCAGTAGACCTTTCTTTTCAAGCACTCAAATCACTAGCACATGCGCTGTTGTCCGTGTAGACAGTGTGCTTTCAGCTTAAAGGTCCCGTTCTTCGTGATCCCATTGTTCAAACTTTAGTTAGTGTGTAATGTTGCTGTTAGAGCATAAATAATACCTGTAAAATTATAAAGCTCAAAGTTCAATGCGAAGCGATATATTTTATTTAACAGAAGTTCCCTTTCAAAGCCTACAGCGAACGGCTGGCTTGGACTACATCCTGCTACTTCCTTCATAAATGACGTCAGTAGAACAGACTAACCTCCGCCCACAAGAATACGCAAAAAAAGGGGGCGTGGTCTTGTTGCGGTCCCACGTGGAGAAGAGGACGGTCGCGTGGAGAAAAGGAAGTGTTGCGTTTGAGTGTGTTTGTCGCCATGTCGTCGAGACGCTGTTATTTTCATCCCGGAGTCAAATCACCTTTGTTTGGCTTTCCCAGGGACGCTGTAGAGATCATTAAGCGCATTTTTCTTCTGTTAAGAGGCGTGACCTTTCCACGTGCGCTAAGCTGCTGTCGAATCACAACACAGGAACCGTGCCACGTTCGCTAAGCTGCGGTCAAATCACAACACGGGAACCGCTGGCACAAACAGAACTCGTTACGTATTTCTGAAGGAGGGACTTCATAGAATAAAGGAACTCATCAGCCCGTTTTTAGGACAGTGAAAACAGCGGTATACAGATAAGCAAATTGTGTTAAAAATACAGTTTTTTTACACGCGAAACATGAACACATGTTATATTGCACACTGTAAACACAATCAAAGCTTCAAAAGAACACGAAGAACGGGACCTTTAAAGGGGACCTATTATACTTTTTTTCAAAATTTCTGTGTAATGTTGCTGTTTGAGCATATGAAAAAGGTCTTCAAAATTACAAAGCAGAAAGTCCACTGCAAAGGGAGTTGTTCTCTATTTCAGTAAGCACTGTTTCTGAACTCCCTGAAACTAGTGTTAATTTAGGCAGACTTTTTTTTTCCAAGTCTTTTTTTGTTTTCCAAGTTTCAGTCAACTAAATGTCTGGTCACATTTTCGTCATGCTGCATAGTGGTTAAACTGATAACAAAAATTATTTTGCTCAACATTTTAATGGTAACAATGGTCATTGGAGTTTTTGTTTTGTTTTTCTAGCCGACCCAAGCCCGACGGGTCCCCAAAAAAACAGTCAGGTTTCTGGTTGGTTTTGGGTTAATGCTTCATAAATAGCTTCAGGTCGGGTTTGAAACAAAACCTGAAGCATTTGTTGTGACCGAAAATTGTGCACCGTCGTGAGAACATGCAAAACAGTTTTGAATATATACAGTATATTTATATATTTTGAATATATATAATTTATACAAAACTGCTTTGCACACATGCTCCCATGCGCTCTCTTTCAGACACAATACAGCAGATGGCAAGCAAAATTCTTGGGTTGGTGGAAAAACAACAGAGGTGTTTTCCTGTTACTGTCAACACTGCGCAAATTTTGTTTTGAAATTTTGAAGAGGAATTTATGTGACTGTTACACCTGTTCACCCAGCAGAGTTCATCCAGGGGTGCTTTTTCTCTTTTCTTCATTTTCTCGAGTGTGCTGACTGCTGAGGGGGCCGTTGTGTCTTGATGAAACAATTTTTGTTTCAATGTATTTGTTTACTGATGGTTGCATGCAACATGCATGTGCAGACCTCTAATAAGCACAAATCAAGAGAATGTCAACTCATAATCATGGTTTATTTGACCTTATTAAGTGTACTGGTGTATTATAGGCTATTTATCATATAAATTAACCACAAGCATGAAAGATCAAAGTAAAATATCATAAAGCAGTCCTGTAATATTTCAACAAAAATTAAGAGTGATTTTGCAAAGGTTTTAATGTTTTAGCTACATTTTATTCTCAACTTTTTTCTTTAATGATATTTCATGTTGATATAGTCACAGTTATCGTTTAATGACCTTATTTTCGTCTCATCTTAGTCGTTGGAAAAAAGCTAGTTGACGAACATGTTTCGTCATAGTTTTTGTTAACGAAATTAACACTACCTGAAAAGCCTTGATTGTAGTCTTAAATTTTTTTCCGGGAAAGTACACGTCTCAATATTCCTCATTTAAATGATTTCTGAGGAAACCGAGCATTACAACAGAGCGTTACTGACAGACTGAAAAGAGAGGTGCTATATCAATGTAAAATATATATAAAAATGTGTTTTTTGAACATCCAAGCATAACAACTACTGCTGTTAACAGTAACGTGAAAACGCATACATTTTTTTCAGTTAACGGGTTAACAATGTTTAACACAATTAATGCAGCATCGGTTTTTTTCTGTCATCCTTTGGGTAACATTATATTTTTTTTTGAGCCTGATAAACGTAAAAAACGAATTGATAGCTTTCAAATCGTCTCAGGTTACGAATGTAACCATTGTTCCCTGAGAACAGGGAACGAGACGCTGTGTCAGCTTGACGCTACGGGGAACGCCTCCAGCGTGACAGGTGCCTGAAATCACAATGAAAAAACGTCAATCCTATTGACCGGCGACAGCCTAGGATGTCATCAAGGTGCGACCAGGAAGTATATAAGGGCGCCTTGCCAATATGACAGTATCTAATCGTCTGAAGGGACTGTTTTCGGCAGGTAGGCCCTGCGGCATGGCAAAGCGACGCAGCGTCTCGTTCCCTGTTCTCAGGGAACAATGGTTACATTCGTAACCTGAGACGTTCCCTTTCGAAAGGGAACTCGCGCTGCGTCAGCTTGACGCTATGGGGAACGATATACCCACGCCGCCATGCCGACGGGAGTGCATGCCCACTGGCAGTGACAACTGTCAGGACAAGCAAATTCTGCTGAAATGCCTGAACCACTCCCCTTCTGGTCACATTAGGCTGTCAGTGACAGCGCTCCCTATGGTCAAAGCCAAAGCTTATCGCTTGAGAAGGAAACCTTCACGTACATGAGGTCCTTCCCAGGCCTTGCTCGAAGGCCTGGAACCGACCCATTCAACTTAGATAGGGGGTTCCTTTAAGGGAGCGTGGCAAGGGAACTACGAGGGAAGCTCAGCCTCAGGGAGGCAACAGTGCCCACCACCTGGTAGCCGACCGTGCTACTCATAGCACTCATGCTCACTGCCACAGCGACTGGGAACCGGGAGTTAGAATTCAGGGAGGCCCAGTGCCTACCACCTGATAGCAGAACATGCTACTCATAGCACTTCATGCTCACCGCCACAGCGGCTGGGAACCGGGAGCTCGCCCTCAGGGAGGCCCAGTGCCTACCACCTGATAGCAGAACGTAGTGCTGGGCGGTATGACCAAAAAATTATATCACAGTATTTTCCAAAATGATATCGGTTTCACGGTATATGACGGTATTTTTTTCCCCTATGCATGACTGGGTGTTCACCACATTTTCTACTGATTGAGAGAGGATATACTGCAGTAGACTGACAAGAATGCCCTTTTTTACTGTCATGACTGTTTGAGAGGGGTCACGTCTCACTGTTGCACTGTAATGAGAGCACATCTGAGAAAGATGACCTTTGATTTACATTTAAAAGCACTACAGTCTCTGAACAAATGACACACGTCAGTTTAACACAGAAAGAATAAAGCAGTAAAATTTTTGCCCATTCTTCTTTGAATTGTTAGTCTATTTATTAACTTACATTGTCTTCTGTGTAGCACAATAACCCATTGTGTCAATGCGGTCGTGATCAGACGTACAGTTCAGTGTCCTTTGCATAACGTTACATTTAATTTGAAGAAGACGTGATGAAACGTGTGCATACACGCTGCCGGTTTATGTTTAGAGCACTAGAGTAAATGAAATATGTCCATAAAAAAAACTTTCTCGCTCGCTCCGATCTATATGTGCTATAATATGATCCATGTGGAGAATGTTAATCTCAGCTCCGCACAAAAAACGCTCTCTCTCGCGCACCGGGTGTAGTTTGAATTCTCCGTTGTAATCAAGGGCTGAATCCGAAATCGCCCCCTATAACCTCAAATAGGGCATTATTTGAGGGACAGCCATCTGTAGTGGTGTCCAAAACCATATTGGACGTTATTGAGTGCACACATTGCACGTCCGCAGTAACGAGTGTACAGCCGATGTACACACAACGGCTGTCCGAATTCAGTCACTCGTTTTCATTTACTCTTCCAAGTGAACAATATAAGTGGATAACGTAGGGAATAGTGAATGAGGCTTTAGGGGGTGATTTCGGACCTACCATAGGCTGTGAATCAATCTCAGATGTGCTCTCATTACAGTGCAACAGTGAGACGTGACCCCTCTCAAACAGTGACATGCTGCGCCGCGTTTCGAACGTCCGAACGCGACATATACCGGTATTGCGGTATCATCAAAATTCATATCATAACAAAAATAAATACCGGTATTCGGTATGAACCGGTATACCGCCCAGCACTAGCAGAACGTGCTACTCGTAGCACTTCATGCTCACGCCACAGCGGCTGGGGAGCCGGAACTCGCTGAGGGAGGCCGGTTGAGGCCTACTACCTACTAGCACTCATGCTAGTCATCCAGTGACTGGAGCCCAGGAGCTTACCCCACAGCAGGCCCTAGGGAGGCCCGGTAGCGCCTACCACCAACTAGCAGCTCGTACCAGCGTCGAGGGGCTAATGCCAGTAGCTCCCCCTCGGGGGAGACCGGCAGAGGCTACTGACAACAACAGGCTCTCAGGGAGGCCAAACGGGGCCCGACCCCTAAGCGAAGGTAACCCAAACCGGGAGCCTACCCCTCAGGGAGGCCTGGCAGGACCCTGCCGCGACTTTAAGAAGGCTGGCTGCTGCGCCTGGGCTGACGGCGGCTGTCTACTGCTGACGAATGCCTGGAAAACCAGTTAGCGCCTGGGGACTCATCCCCAAGGCTAGTTGACGAGGTTACTGCTGACGTCGACACCGGTGGAGAAGATCCTCCAAGGCCCACTCGTGGGCCATGGCGTCGAGACTTCTTGTCCTGAAGTCCTGCTGCCCAGACCGCCCAAGCTGGCTACTAACAACCAGCTGGCTCTTACGCCCGCACCTGGGGCTGGCTCCATCCCAGAAGCAGCTAGGGACTATGATGCTTTCCAGAGGTCTGGACGCGGGTGCCAGAGGGTGCCCCATCCCTGAGAAAGAATGTCCTTCCTCAGGGGAATCGGCCAGGGAGGGGCTGTCGAGAGGAGTGTGAGTTCGGCGAACCAGGTCCGGTTGGGCCAGTAGGGCGCAACTAGCAAGACCTGCTCCTCGTCCTCTCTGACCTTGCACAGAGTCTGTGCTCGAAGGCTCACTGGGGGAAACGCATATTTGCGCAGGTCCCGGGGCCAGCTGTGCACCAGTACATCTGTGCCGAGGGTGTCCCCGGTCAGGGAATAGTACAACTGGCAATGGGTCGAGTCCGGAGAGGCAAACAGGTCTACCTGCACGGCTCCGAAAAGGTCCCATATCAGCTGGACACTCCGGGGGTGGAGTCGCCACTCTCCCGGAAGTGTGTAGAGAGCCCGTCGGCTGTCTGGTTCAGCACACCAGGGATGTGAATGGCCCGAAGCAACCTCAGATGCTTCTGACTCCACAGGAGCAGATGACGGGCGAGCCGGAGCATGCAACGGGAGCGTAGTCCACCCTGTCGGTTGATGTACGCAACGGCTGCAGTACTGTCCGTACGGACCAGTACGTGTTGGCCCTGAAGCGGCGTCTTGAGCCGGGCATTTGAACGGAAGCTTGTGCAGGGCCCGATTCAGAACACGCAGGTCCAAGATTGGTCGTAACCCACTGCCTTTCTTGGGTACAATGAAGTAGGGGCTGTAGAACCCTGACTTCATATCGGCTAAAGGAACCGACTCGACCGCGTCCTTCGCCAGTAGGACATCGATCTCTGACCTCAAGACATGGGCATCTCTCCTCGGCACGGAGGTGAAGAGGATGCCCTTGAACTTGGGAGGCCGGTACGCAAACTGAATCGCGTAGCCGAGTCTGATAGTACGGATGAGCCAGCGAGACGGCCTGGGGAGCGCTAGCCACACCACCATGGCGGACACCATCTCCCTCCGAGCAGATCCTTCCGTCCCTGGGCAGCCCGTCTCAGGGCCGCTTACCCTTCCGTTTACCGGCCAACTTCGCGGGACCCTGAGGGGGCTGGGCAGCACCCTTGCGGAGGCGGACGCAGGGGGACGGCCTCGGCGACGAGCAGGTGGATGCGCTGCAGCCGGTGACGGGGTGGAGGCAGCAGCGGGTCACTGGGGCAGGATGTTCTTGATCGCCTCCGTCTGCTTCTGTGCCACCGAGAACTGCTGGGCGAAGTTCGTTAAAGAGGCCAGCCTGGCAGACAGGGGCATCGAAAAACCGAACTTTGTCGGATTCGCGCATATCTGCCAGGTTGAGCCACAGGTGGTGTTCCTGGACCACCAGAGTGGACATTGCCCGACCCAGGGAGCGCGTGGTGACATTCATCGCCCGGAGGGCGAGGTCCGTCGCTGTGCGCAGTTCCTGCATAACCCCTGGGTCGGAACTACCCTCGTGCAGATCCTTGAGCGCTTTGGCCTGGTAGACCTGCAGGAGCGCCATGGCATGCAAAGATGACTCGGCTTCTCCACAGGCTGTGTAAGCCTTGCCCGTTAGACTGGACGAGAACTTACATGCCCGGGAGGGGAGACGTGGGTTAGCCCGCCAGTCAGCAGCGGCCCTGGGACACAGTTGCATCGCCACGGATCGCTCGACTGGGGGAATCCCCACGTATCCCTTAGCCGTGCCACCATCGAGGGTAGTGAGGACGGAGGAGTCACTAGATCGGTGGCGGGCGCTGTAGGGCGCCGACCACGATTTCTTAAGCTCCTGATGCATTTCCGGGAAGAATGGAACTGGGGCGGGGTGTTGAGAACCAGCACGGGCCGTCCCGAGAAACCAATCGTGCAACACTACCACACCCGAAGGGGGTAACGCAGCCGAATCCTCATCTCCAGAACCCATTAGCTCGTCCTCCGATGCAGCTATCGAGATCATATCCTCAGCCGGAGCCCCAAAGGAAACGGCTGGCCCCCCTTGGGAAGGACCAGCACGCTACTCCGGAAGCTCCACCAGCGCAGCGGAGGGGCCAAAGGGGCTTTTTGGCCCGTCTGGGAAGCCCTGTCCGTCACCCTCAGATCTCCACCAAAGGCATCAGCCAAAGTAGCAGCCCTCTGCTTTGCAGCGGGAGGACCACTAGATCGGGGGATGAGCAATGGGCCTAGATCTAAGCACTGCAATGGTCATGTTCCCGCAGTGGGAACATGAGTCATTCACGAACGCTGCATTCAGAAAACGATGGCATTTGAATGATGTTTGAATGACATCTTGAAAAAGAAGCAGGGTCAAACCGTGTTGCTCTTTTAGAAGAAATTTGCTCTTTTATAGTGCTGAAGTACTCAGAGATGGCCGCGGCTCACAGCGGTCCGATAATGCAAGCCCGCGTGTGAGCACTCAAAAGGAGGAAACGCCCAGCGAACCGACACAGGAAACAGTGTTGAAGCGACCACTCGCTGAACTGTGCCGTCATGCCAGCACCAGGTAAGAGCAGCTTCTCGCAGAGACTCGTTCAGAACACTCCGTAAAAAACAGTTTCTTATAACCGTTTGGCTCCGAAGTTGAAAAGCAATATGCGGTATTCCACTTCCGTATTTATCCCCCGATCTAGTGGTGCGTGGACCGCATGCCAATATGGATTGGCTCGTTTCTAATACACTCGAAGTAGATTGGTCTCTGAAGACAGATCCCAATTCGTCGGTCAGTTCCGACGTACGTCGAAAGTGACAGACTGAAAGGGAACTTGTCGCTGAGTGTAAAAAAACAAACAAACAAATTCACACACATTTTACTAGATGTACTACACTTGAGCAAATGGTTTTCAGCTTGCAGATATCAGGTACATTCTCCTTTTCCCCCTGTGGAGAGTGCTGCAGTATGTTCAGGGCAAGATTAAAACACCGCTGGCAAAAGCTGTGTCTAAAGATGACGAGCATGAAACCGACACTTTGGGTTGCGGGGTGAAAGACGCCACTGTTCTGTGCATTAGAGGATGGAGAAAGTGAGAGAAAGAGCGAGAGGGAAACAGGTTACACTGTTACACAGCTACAGTGGCACTCGCGCTTTGACATACATACTGATTCAATAACGCTCAGGTTTCCTCACAGAGCTGTCGTCTGTAATCTCCTGTAATGCTATACAGTAGCTGATCTTTGAACGCGAGATTGTTTTACTGAATTTGGTTCAATTAACTTTATAAGCATCAACTTTATACATAACCAACTTAAATTAACAAATGCATAAAAAAACGATTAATTCATACATAAATCACTTCCTTCTTCCTTCCTTCCTTCCTTCATTCATTCCATCAAGCTCTATTAAAATAATTGCATTTACTTACTCACACCTTACTGATGCAGCTTACAATGACAGCTCAGATGCCACAGGATTGAGTGGGAAGAGAGAAGGTTAAAGATAAAGAAAGAGACAGGAAAAAAAAGAAAGAAAAGACTGGAAAGTACATAGAGAAGAGGTGCTGAAAGATTGCATTACTTCAAGGGCTTTGTGTTACAAAAAAGCCTCAATTAACCTGAAAGAACACCTGTGGCCACACACCTGCAAGTGAGGGCAGTGGTGATATCTTGCGCTTAAATGCTCTGTGGTGTGAGCAAACCTGATTTATGCATGGCAGAGGCAGTTGTGCGATATACTGTTAAAAAAACCTTGAAAACATCTAAACAAGATTTTTTTGAGAAGCAAAATTACTT
The DNA here is from genome assembly GCA_023566225.1 of Romanogobio albipinnatus. Taxonomy (NCBI): domain Eukaryota; kingdom Metazoa; phylum Chordata; class Actinopteri; order Cypriniformes; family Gobionidae; genus Romanogobio; species Romanogobio albipinnatus. The sequence continues at coordinate 23,240,321 of CM042257.1, read as the reverse complement.
AAGATGATACGATTTGTGTAAATCTGAGGTAGGGAAAAACGAATTGGGTAACACTTTATTTTAAAGCATCACTGTTATGTTACATGCAGTTACTATAGCAATAACTGTAAATTATGCATACTTGCATGCATCTAACCCTAAACCAAACTGAACCCTAAATCTAACCCTGTAGTATGTACATGTAGTTACTTAATATTACTCAGAACTTAAATGTGTAATTACAGTGTAACAAAGACACCTTAAAATAATAATTGTATATGAGTCAAAATCTGTTAAGGGGTAATGAAAAAAAATTATATTATAAAAAAAGTTATATTATGGTCTGGGCAATGAAAAATATCATATCGAGATAGTGCTAAAATTTACGTCGAAAGCGATAAGCTCTGGAAATTTTTCCTCAATATAAATTATTCTAACAGCCAATCACACAGCAGAAATAAACGCGACAACAGCCAGTCAGTCGCTAATAAGTGATTTTTGTGTTTCTGTGTGAATGAACGTCGTGGTTTTGTCTGATACACAAACTCACACACATGTGAAGCTCACTGTGTTTTCAGCGTCTGCCGTCTCAATATGAACACATGAACTCCATATCCAGAGATGCTTTGAGAGTCACAGACTGAAACTAAAACAAAGATATTCACACCAATCTGTCAAAAAGTTTGGTTAAATTTCAAGAAATTATGACAGACATATATATCACTATTGTATACTATAATGCACTCCTCAAAGTAATAACAATATTATTATTTCTAAGTAATATCGTGGAACCAAGATTTTCATTCACGTTTTAAATGTATACAGTTCTGTTGTGCAGCATATTTGACAAATAAATAAATACAAATGTTTTGTTGCAAATAATTTTCATGTGATTACATTTTAAAAGCTTGATTAAATTGTTTGAAGTTTATATAGATTTGTATTAAATCATAAAACACATGGCATTTATTCTCTTTAGTTTGCAGTGTGAAGTACTTCACCTGGTCATTCCGATTCAATTTCAGAGTAATTATAAAACATGCTGGAGATATTGAAATGCTCTTTGCATAGTTTATAATACTTACTTTACAGAAGTTTATTTTGTGGCTTAAACAAATTACATGTTACTCTGAGACTGACTTTTTTTCCAGGAAAGGTGTGGTTTTGATGCACAAAGTTGTTTCTGTTGTTTCTTATAGCAGAAATGTTTTATTTAAACCCACGAAAATAACAATAAAAATCATGATTAAAATCATGTTTTAAAACTGTTGTTCTATTTTTACCCAATTTTGACTAGTTTTTGCTAACAAGGTAATAAACTAAATTCAATACTGTTTATTTACTGTTAAAATTAATACTTTTAAATTGATACATTTATTTGCATTAAATTGATCAAAATGGCAGTTAATACTTTTAAGGTTACAAAAGATTTCTATACTTTCTATTAATCAAAGAATCCTGAGAAAATGCATCACGAAATACACAAAAATATTAAGCAGCACACATTTTCCCAACATGGATAAGAAATGTTTCTTGAGTACAAAATCAGCATATAAGAATGGTTTGAAGGATCATGTGACACTGAAGACTGAAGTAATGGTTGCTGAAAATTTAGCTTCGCCATCACAGGAATAAATTGGATTTTAAAATGTATTAAAACAGAAAACTTTTACTTTAAACTGTAATAATATTTCACAATTGTAGCATTTTTTTAAGTCTTCTTTAGACTTCCCTAAAAAAATCCCACCAAACCCAAATTTTTGAATGGTAGTATTCTCTAGAAAAAAAGTCAGAATATCTCACATAATAATGCTTCTCCAATAAATTTGTGTCTGCTTAGGTAAGATTTTGACTGAAATGAAATAATGATTTTTGCAGGAAAAGTGCTGAAGATGCAAAAAGACAAAACTACTAGAATCAACCTTCCTTATTGTATAAATATACAAGGTTAAACCAAATGAGTTCCCCAAAAAACAGGTCCAATTTTACAGCTGAGAGGGAAAGAGAGAGGGACTAAGTGGAGAAAGAGATTGACAGATTGGAAGAGAAACAAAAAATGGTAAAGAATGGAGAGTAAAAGGAGGGGCTGTGCACCTGAGACACACGGCGAGGGAGACGCCGCAGGAGGTGAGGGACGCTGAGGGAGTCTGATTAAGTGGTGCAGCTGAATGGCTTCCATTCTTCCTCAGCACTCTCTATGACTCTGGTTTCACAGGAGGAATGCTGCTTATAGAGTCAGAAAGACACACACACACACAGAGCAAAAAGGCAGTGGCTCTCTGTCAAGCGCGTATCATTCATGGGAGTTAGCGCTCTCTCAGACAAACAGTCACGGCTGGGAGATTCCGTGAGGCCTTTGGGCCTCGTTCCATCGTGCTTTAGTAAACGTCATGCTGCCATGCCTTCTTCTCTCAACACGCCATCATTTGAACAGATGAGGTAAATATTGTGCCTCCTCCACCTAAATCACCCCAGCAGCGATCAGCGATCACCCCCCACCCCAATCCCCACATGACCGGCGCAGTACCTCAGCCCCGCCTATAGGGTCCCAAACACAAACAAACCACCTACACATTAAATCCTTCAACGAGCAGCAGATTAAAGCTTTGTCAAACCCTCAACGTAACAGATAACAAAGTCTCCCTTTGACTGTCTTCAACAGGCATGTCAGTACTTGGTCAAGCTAGAATCTGAAGAGATCATCTTGTTCTGGTATACTGCATCCTGTACTTTATTCTCTGCAATTGACCTGCTAAACTTGTAGTAATACAGGGTGATCACGAGCAATAGAACATATAAACACAATCTCTGCATGTTACACTAAAACAATTTGGAGCAATTTTGCCTTCTGAGATACATATTGAGGATTGTAAAACATTTATTTTCTTTTTATAACACAATAATTGTGCAACCTTACTGCACCTTCAAAACCTTAGGACAAAACATGTTTTTTATTTTTTATTTGGGGCTATTTTAATGATCTGAGCGCATGGTCTGAAGCCCATGGCGCAGGTGCAGTTAGGGTGTGTCCAAATCCACTTTTGCTAGTTTAACGACAGAAAAAAAAAAAACGGTCGGTGCGCCAGGCACGTGGTCCAAAAGGGTTGTACCTAGTCTCTTAATGAGTCATTGGTGTTTTTGGGGAGTAACATGCAATAAACCAATCAGTCTCATCTCTCATTCCCTTTAAAACCCAGCCTCGCTTGCACCATGGCGTATTCTATTTACATGTGCTGAATGCTTCTCCAGAGAGGAATCCTTTTATTTTTTATATTTAAAAATGTTTGGGTGCTGCTGCGCATCCCTGTGTGTGTAATAAGCAGAGTGTACGCGCATTGTGCACCCGCCTATAGGCGTATATTACTAATGCGACCTTTAAATAACACAAAAAATACTCGTCAAATATAGTTTGCAGTTGCCTCAAAATAGCAACGCGCCAACAATGCGCCTTTTTTTGCCAAATAAATTAAAAGCATGTCATCAATGTCTTCTCTCTTGCTGTATCAAAATCGTCTCGGTTACGTATGTAACCCTCGTTCCCTGAGGAGGGAACGGAGACGTAACGTTAGTGACTAACGAATGGGGGTTTCGCTTAGAAGCCAATCATCATTCAAAAATGCCCAATGGCAGTGCCAATGCCATGGGCATGCAAAATTTGCATACGTAACTCCACCCCACCGCGTGGTTATATAAGGAAGTACGTGGCCAATATCGCATTATGTTTACCTGCTGAGGAGCCAAGACTGAACTCTCGGCCATTCCAGTGGTACAGCGGATGTGGCAGAGGGACGTTATGTCTCCGTTCCCTCCTCACGTTCCCTTTCATTCAGTCACTACAACGCAACGTTAGTAACTAACGAATGGGGGTCCCAATACAATCACGCCACTCGGCTGTCTTCCAGTGCCCTGCGTAAGTGCGAGCGCCCTGTCGTAAGGCTAGTACGGACAAAGGACTCATCTCCGGGAAGCTCATCTGAGGAGAATATCGCACGTATCCAGTCCATGGAGTGGAATGGCGAGCAAGCGAAGACACTTGAGCCTAGCCCATAACCGGCCGCTAGTAGGGGCGAGTACTTAGTCGGAACAGGCTCCACTCTGAGATTGTAGAATCTGCGAATGTGTTCGGTGTCACCCAGCCTGCAGCTCTGCAGATGTCTGTTAGCAAGACGGGTGGTGGGAACCTTGGGAACATATCCAGGCCGGGGTCTCAGGATCACGTGAGAGTAGGCCGGCCCGAACTCCAGGCATGCTTCGTCAACCGAAAATGCCAACAGGTCCCCTACCCTCTTGATGGAGGCCAATGCGGTCAGGAACGAAGTCTTCATTGACAAGAACTTAAGCTTGACTGACCGCAAAGGCTCAAGGGAGGACCTCTGCAGAGCAACTAAGACTACTGAGAGGTCCCAAGAGGGTACAAGGGGAGAGCGAGGAGGATTCAGTCTCCTCGCTCCCCTCAGGAACCTGATGACCAGGTCGTGCTGACTTACCTTTCTGTTCCCCAAGAGGTCGTGGTGGGCAGATATTGCGGCCACATATACTTTAAGGGTGGAAGGAGAACAGCCTTCATTCCAACCCTACTTCCAAACGAGAGCACAGACCCGATCGGGCATCTCCAGGGGTCTTCTTGGCGAGAAGACACCAGGTGACGAAGAGGTTCCACTTCAACGCATAGGCGAAAGCTCTGCCTTAGCGAAAGTGCTGGTAGCCACCACCAGAGGTGGTAGGGTACTCAAACCTGCCGTGTCCCATCCAGGAGCCACACGTGGAGGTTCCAAAGATCGGGACATGGGTGCCATAGGGTGCCCCGACTCTGAGGAGATACTCAGAGGAAAGGCCAGGGAGGGGCTGTCGCAAGGAGTAAGATTTCAGGGAACCAGGTCCGGCCGTGCCAATACGGGGCGACCAGAAGGACCTGCTCCTTGTCCTCCCTGACTTTGCACAATAACTGCGTGAGAAGGCTCACTGGGGGGATGCATATTTGCATAGGCCCCGCGGTCAGCTGTGCGCCAGAGCATCCGTGCTGAGCGTGCCCTCGGTCAGGGAATAAAACAGGCAGCAGAGGAAAGAGTTGTGGGAGGCAACAGATCTACCTGTGCGTCACCGAACTGTTCCCAAATCAGCTGAACCGACTGGGGATGGAGTCTCCAAACTCCAGGAAGTGACTGAGACTGTGAGCTTGTGGGCTGCACGGTTCAGTTCTCCCAGGACATGGACAGCACAAAGGAACCTCAGATGCTTCTGACTCCATAGGACGAGATGGCGGGCGAGTTGAGACATACGGCGGAGCATAGGCGCAAGGGCTGCCTCGATAGACTACGTGGAGTCACGAGGGGACAGAGCTGGCCCAAATGGGAGGACCGCGTACTGAATGTCCGCCCCTCGAAGCAAACCGTAGGAACAGTCCGCGTCGAGGAAGGAGACATGGAAGTAAGCATCCTTCAGGTCGATCGCTGCAACCAATCTACCGGATGACCGCGTCCGAGGAGGCGTTCACTGCCAACATCCTGAACGGAAGCCTGTGAAGGGATCGGTTCAGGACGGGCAGGTCTAGGATTGGCCGTAACCCACCGGTTTCCTAGGGTACAATGAAGTAAGGGCTAAGGAAGCCAGACATCATTTCGGCTGGAGGGACAGGCTCGAACGCACCCTTCACCAGGAGGGTGGCAATCTCCACACGCATGACTGGGGCCTTTTATTGGGCCCCACCATGGAGCACGGACTCCCCAGGAAGCGGGGAGGAGCCTGCACGAACTGAATCGCGTAGCCGAGCCTGATGGTCTTCGCGACCCAGCGGACAGTCCCTGATGCCTTAGCCAGGCTCCCAGGAACTGACCAGTGGGGTCACTCGAACCACAGACCCAGGTGGGGCAGCGGGGTAGCGTGACTGGCCCGGACGTGGGAGGCGTAACGTCCCGGTGTGTCTGCACAGTCAGCAGCTGCGTCCTGACAGAGGAGACCAGGGAAGGACACACGTTCAACTGGGGTCTGCTCTGAGAGGAGGCTGGCGTCAGAGAGGAACGAGAGTGGCGCAGCCCGGGGGGGGCGACACACACTTTCATCACCGGTCTCTGGGACCTCAGAGATGGGGACACCAGTTCCTTCCAAGTGCCGCCAGCCCGGGGGCCAACAGCAGAAGGATTTCCCCCGGCCCTCCACCAGGGAAAGGAGAGGCCCTGCTACCATCCCCTGGAAAGAACTGGGACCCATCTCTGAGTTGTCCACCTCCAGCCTGGCGTTTAACCAGGCTGGGGAGCGGACTGGGCGTCATCCTGCAACCACCTCCACAGCGAAGCCCAGGTCAAGGCTGCTGCTGGGGCTGGGCGCGAAGAGGGCGGGCGCCCTCGGCGGCAAGCGGACTGAGGCGACTGAGCCGGCGGCTGGGTGCAGCAGCTAGCCACCAGGGAAGTACGTGTTACAGCCTCAGTCTGCTCTTGGGCGGACGAGAACCATTGGGTGCAGTTCTCAGCCGCGCCGCCGAAGAGGTCAGCCTGGGATATGGGCGAGTTGAGGAGGCCGGCTCACTCAACCTCCTCCACATCACCAGGTAAGGCCAGGTGTTTCTCCCGGACCACAGCTGTGGACATCGCCCGGCCGAGGGAGCGTGTGGCCATAGACAGCAACGGAGATCGATCGCACCTGAAAGTGCGCGGGCGAACCATCTTAAAAAAGACGTGCCACGCGCAAGCTCTTTTTGTGAGAGGAAAGCTCTGCAGAGTGCCGAAGCACCCAGGGAAAACACACACAGCTGTTGCAGATCACTGCACAGATCAGCAGACAGGCAATGTGAGATCGCTGGAATGCGACGTCACACCAACACCCTGGAGAACCACTCGTCTCGAAGACTGAAGAGAGGACTTCAGAATTCAGGCTTGCAGGAGTGAAGAGATGCTCTTGGCTCCGCTGCAGAAACATAATGCGATATTGCCCACGTACTTCCTTATATACCCACGCGGTGGGGCGGATTTACGTATGCAAATTCCACATGCCCATGACATTGGCACTGCCATTGGCCGTTTTTGAATTCTCGAAGATGATTGGCTTCTAAGCGAAACCCCCATTTGTTAGTCACTAACATTATGTCGTGGTGACTGAACGAAAGGGAACTCACCTAGCTTTCCTCAGAGATGGTCCCAATAATGTGCTTAAAGTCAAGTCAAATTAAGTTTGTGCATGATTACATGATATAACAATTTTTTTAATACTGTATCCTAAATTGTGGATAATTAAGCTAAATATCATATACTGAAGTAAATTTCTGGAGTGTTAACGATTAAAAGAAAAAAACAATAACAAGAACCGTACAGAACCGAAAACCGTGACCCTAAAACCGCGATACGAACCGTGGGTTTTGTGAACCGTGCCACCCCTAATATGCACCTAAAACACAATCATCCGTTGCAGTTTTCATCCATTTTATGTATTGTTTTTGGTATTTATTCAAGTGCATTTTTTGTTAACAGACTGAGAGTCCATTGCTTTTATTGTTTTTCGTTATTTTGTTCATCTATTGTGAAAAAAAGGTTTTCCGTTTTCAGTGTTAAATAGTCTTTAGAAAGTTTATTGATCTTTGAAAAGGTTTACCTGCAGTATTATGCCATTATCATTATTTTAGATGAAAATGATCTCAGAACGACAATATTATTGTTTATTGCAATAATTTCTTGGCCAATTTATCGTCCAGCAAAATTTGTTTTCGTGACAGGCCTAAGAATTATAACTGCGTTTGCTAAAACTACCACAAAAAAAAACCAAAAAAAAAAACACTTGCCTGGTGTCGCATTGTGCCGGGTGTATGATGGGCCTTGACTTTTATTTGTAATTATTGACAACATTATTTCTGTGGTCCTACTTGTCAGATAGCAGTTTCAGAGATGCAAACTCATCAGGATTGAAAAAGTTGGTAAATTTAAATTTTTTACCATAAGGATATAGGGAACAGGGAATAGGGAATAGATTGTTCACTGATTATATCACTAAAATATTTTTATTTTATTAAACTATAAAAAATAAAACAATAAAGACATATTACTATAATAATATTTGTAATAATGTCATACTGTAAAAAAATTATGTTTTAAGAATAATAATAACATTTTACAGAACAACAGTAAAACTATTATTATTATTATTATTATTATTTTCTTCAAAATGCCTATCCCTACAACAGACACTCTTAAATTCCCAGTTTTCCTTAATGAGGCAAAACATTACCAACATTAGCATTTATTGGGATTCAGCATTGTTGATGTTACACATGCTTATTTGCAAGACTGCCATTATTCTTGGCTTTTACCCAAGATCTCATTTGGGTCATATCATATAATCTGACTTGCAACAATCATAAAGGACAGGGAAAAAACACACACTGTGCATATTTGATTTTACTCATACATGACACAATATGATATACACAAAGGTCAAAGTCTTTCATACCCTCACGTTGAAAAGAGAAAACTCTACATCTCTTTCTCTCTTCCTCAATTCTTCTCTCACCTCCGCTACTCACCAGCTGTTCAGAATAATAAGCGTTTCATCAATGAATGAATTTTGCATAACACAATTAATGGCCAATTTTGTTTGAATTTAGAAATAAACCACAGCTGTTCTCGGTTTACTCAGAAGCTCAGAAAAGAGATGTTTTTCTTTGAATATGAGAGAAGGAATAAAGAAATCAGATACAATGTTTAGAGGACAGATTTATAATGTTGAAGCAGACCGAACTGGGGATTCTTGAGGAAATATTGTTGCAAAAAAAAGTGCAAACAACATTTTCAATTTACACTGTGATTTACATTTAAAATTAAATAAATTAAATAAAATACTCTCTCAAACAAACCTTTGAACATGTATGTATGTGTAAGTATACATATACATACACACACATAATCTATAAACACTATACTGTATTGCCAAAAGTATTGGGACACCCCTACAAATCATTGATTTGAAATCAGCCTTTGCTCCCCACGTGCATCAATGAGCCTTGGCCGCACATGTCCCTGTCGCCGGTTCACCACTGTTCCTTCCTTGGGCCATTTTTAATAGCTACTGACCACTGCAGGCCGGGAACAACCCACAAGAGCTGCAGTTTTGGAGATGCTCTGACCTAGTCGTCTAGCCATCATAATTTAGCCCTTGTCAAACTCGCTCAAATCCTTAAGCTTGCCCATTTTTCCTGCTTCTAACACATCAACTTTAAAGACAAAATGTTCACTTGCTGCCTAATATATCCCACCCACTAACAGGTGCCGTGATGAAAAATCAGAAAATCAGTGTTATTCACTTCACCTGTCATAATGTTATGCCTGATCGGTGTATATACGAATATATATTTAGAAAAAAGGAAAATGTCAGTTTGTCATCAACTCATGTCTTCGTGACTGTAAAGTATTGTTCTGTCTACACTGACAGAATCACTTAACATGCTCTTTTTTTGTTAATACCTGTAGAAAGATGAACAAAAACAACATTGAGCATTTAATTCTGTAAGCATAACCGCTTCCTTGGTTCTTTTATTCTTCTATAAACATTTTTATTTCTTTAGCCATAATTGTTTGCATAAAAGCTTAAGGAAAAACTAAGGAGTCTTTTTCATTCATGTATGGTTATTCAGAGAATATGTAGTAGTAGCTAATACTACACAGCCCACACAGTTCTACACAACTCATGAATTAATATTTTCTTCAAAATATGACCACTGTTCTATCATTTAAATATAGTAACTGAAATCCATGTGACCTGGTCTGTCCCCCAAACTGTGGGTGCAGGTGAACAGGTTCAAATCAGCCCATAAACAGGAACAGACGGTCAGTCTCATGTCAAAGCAACTCTTTGCATGTTCTGTTTATAATGTGCCATTCGAAGAGGCCATGAATGCAAATGGTGGCAACCTTGACATGATAACCAGTTCTGGCCAGGTGTGCAGATAAACAGGTTAAACAGGTGCTGATAAATTATGCATACCTCAACATACCTCAACAGAGCATTCGCACGCATGTTATTTTACTCTCACACAATGTTCACTCCCGTGTTTTATAAAATTTAGTCTGTTTAAAAAAAAAATCATTTACTATTAATGTATTATTGTAAATAATAATGTGTAAAGAAAATACAAATAAAACGTGATACAGTTATGCAGATACAGATATGATTAAAACCTCGCTTTGTGTATCTTTATTATACAGAAACACTGGGGTGGGAACCTTTAGTCACCTCACGATCCGATCCAATTTTAATCAAGTGGAGATGGTGGTCCAGTGGGTTAAACCACTGAACTGATACGCAGAAGGTTGCTGGTTCTATCCCAGCGGTCACCACCAGTGTGTCCTTGAGCAAGGCACTTTACTCCACGTTGCTCCAGGGGGATTGTCCCTGTAATACGTGCACTGTAAGTCGCTTTGGATAAAAGCGTCTGCCAAATGCATAAATGATATGAATGAATTCCGATTCTGGGAGTCACAATCCGATTCTTCACCTACTTTTTTATTATTATTAATAAACTTGAAAATCTTCAAATCTTTGGATGTAATATGTATAATAGAGCTGCAACTAACGATTATTTTTTCTGTCGACTAATCTAACGATTATTTTTTCGATTAGTCGACTAATCTAACGATTATTTTTCCAGATAAATCTTATTATTCTTTTTTACTGATTATTGTATTTCAAAGAGGGTAGTGAATTTGTATATTATTTTAACATGAAATCAATGAATGATGACAATATTAATAGTATTTCAGGAAGGGTAGTGTACATAGTATGCCATTTTATAATGAAATATATGAACACAAGAAGCTTTTTAAACATAATATATAATGATACTATTCATCCTAAAATGTATACAGAGTAGGCCTAATTAGGAAAAGTTGTTTACTATAGTAGTTGAGTATGATTTACTTATTGATTTGTGTCAATAGTAAACAAAAATGCACTTGTATTTATCTGCAAAAGGTTCACATACAGGAGCTTTCAGCATAGTTTTAATGTATAACTAGTCGTCTATTTTGAAGATGTGCATAAACAACGACTAAAGCTGCCAGAAGTTTTTGCCCAAACTTCAAAGACACATTTAAATGATTAAAGCTAGAGGCATATCTTAACTTTAATGTTACTTTAATCATGCAAACTACCTATATACAGCATGTTATTATGCATATGTGTTTGGGACAGAGGGGAACCGGGTCGCATATATATGCAGCCCATAATAAATAAAAGCACGAGACGTACTGGGGTCGGAGAAGAACCCCGGAAAATGTGACCGTCTGTTGCAATACACGCGTGTTCAGCTGCGCGAGAGAACACTGGCAGCAGGGTTGCCAGGTTTACACAACAAAACCCACCCATTCGTTACTCAAAACTATCCCAAACAAGCCCAATCGCGTTTCGGGGAGGTTCTCTGGAAAACATCGCGTTCGGGGGGTTAAATATGTGTGTGTTTTTGCTTCAACTGGCAGTGTGAAAGCTCCCGCTCTCCACGCGCACAGCTTCTGCTCTGCCACCGCGTGCAGTGTGAAACCGGCGTTACAGAGCGAACAAAGCACAGTTTTATTCAGCTTCTTTTTAAAGTACTCCCACACTTTTGAATGTCGCGGTCTGGCTTTATATGATAAATGATCATTTTCACTATGCCCGGGAGCAGAAGCTGCCATTATTCTAGATCGTCTGTTCCATTCTAGAACGTAAATAATGTGCCGCCGACGCGTCGACGCATTTCACGCACGTCGACGTATTTTCGTAGTCGACGTTATCGACGACGTCGACGCGTCGTTGCAGCCCTAATGTATAATATATATTTTTTTATTTAATTTTTTTAAATAATTACAAATTGAAAAAATGTAATTAAAATAATTGGATGTTAAGAACTTTAAAGGGGTCATGAATTGAGAAATCAACTTTTCATTCAGCCTTAGATATATAAAAGTTCATCGTGATATAAGATTATCCTATAAATTCCTTGTTAGTCAAAGAAAAGCTTTTATTGACACCAGACCCAGCAAATGCTCGATCTCAGAATATGCCAACCCTTGACATCAGCGTGTGGTGAAACGCCGCCTCAACAGAAGAATAAGTACACCTGATTCTGTAGCCCCACTCACCGACTCATGGAGCTAAACAGATCATGCTACCGAGCAATAAACATGCCGAAGATAGCAAGATATTGCGTTGTGCCTGGTTGTGGAAGAACACAGTCACTGCATAAGCTTTCTTCGGATTCTAATATAAGGAATGTGTGGTTTAATTTTTTTTAATGAAGTTCCAGCTCACGTGGGTAAGACATTGCACGTTTGTTCGCTTCATTTCCCCGTGGAATCATACAGGTCGAGACTGGATTTGCAGACATATTGAAATTAAAATACAATGCTGTGCCTTCTATATTGGATCCGACAGGAATGGTGCAACACACTTATGTGAGTAAAACATGTTTTTTATATGTGATAGTATTGCATTGTTACAGATCTGATAATATTTGCTACTGATACATTGTTACATTGTTACTGATAATAATCTACTGATTATGTTGCGGAAGTTTTGAACATGCTGATTTGTCTGCAGTGAAGTTTTGCTGATGAACGTACTTGGCTTGTGTGCATGCGTGTGTGTGTGTGTGTGTGTGTATGTGTGTGTGTGTGTGTGTGTGTGTGTGTGTGTGTGTGTGTGTGTGTGTGTGTGTGTGTGTGTGTGTGTGTGTGTGTGTGTGTGTGTGTGTGTGTGTGTGTGTGTGTGTGTGTGTGTGTGTGTGTGTGTGTGTGTGTTAGTGACGTGCGGTTCGCGGATATATCCACCGATCAGGTGGGCCAAGTAATAAAAAATAACATTCCTATTAATTGCGGGTGGATGAGAGATAAATAATTGTGTTTGTTTGATATATACATTTTGCGAGCCCTGTGGGAGGATTCCGGTTGCCGTTTCTCCACATTGGACGTTTTCAAAACAATTCCCCACATGTACTGATGGGGGAGCCGAAAATCTCTATATTATGCAAAACTGTTATCCAATCATAGCAGTGGACATTTACTTCCAAGTCTTCAGTGCGGCACGCCCATTTGAGCCATCTCTTTGAGAGAGGCTCAAAACCAGGGTAGAAAATAGCCTATTAATTATTCGTTATGATGTTTTTGAATGTAAAAACTCAGACAACAGTATAAAAAAATGTAAAAGCCTAACCCCTTTAAAATAATATAGCGTCAAGTAGTGAATAATTAAGAGAACAAAGAAACATATTACAAGCAATAAACAAAGAGTGCTTTCAGTATATAAGATTATCTGAACGTTTTCCATTCAAGAATTGTGAGTGGTTTTTCTCATCTTTACAGTTGTTTGATTGTTACTATGCCATCATAGACAGAGGGAGATCTAATAAGCTGCATTCACACACAGATCTCTTTTGAAACATAAGAAGATGGGGTTTGTCCTGTCCGTTTAATCCCTTAAGACATTAATGACTGTGTTTACATTAATTTTGTCAATCCGAGTGAAAAAATATTAAAATGACAAAAACTTTCTGCATATAATTGCAATGTAAAAAAGTGATTGTAAGTAAAATATTACTCCATACATTTAGAAAATACAATTGAAAAACTGATAAATAATTTGAGTCAGAGCAGAAACATGCATTAAGAAAGTAAATAGTTGATTTTCATTTCATGTTGACTTGCAAACATGCTACAAGAGGGAGTCGACTCGATACCAAGGCCCTGTGTGTATGTATGAGTATGTGTTCATGGGGTCTGCACTGCTTCAGCACAGCAATAATAGGATCATACGCATTGAATAAAACATCTGAGCTCCACAGCGGGGCACTAAGTTCCCTGTGAGCAGCCTTGGCTTTGATGCCCACGCTGCTACATGCATCTTACAAACTGTGGTTACACTTGCCTTTTCAAGTCTCACCACATCCTGCTTTTTATCTCACTCCCCGTCTGCTCTGACAGGTAGCTTCATGAAGCTAAACCCTGACACGTTACTGGGGAAATGTGATAAACTGGCAGTACAAAACTATAATGTCAGAGATTGTCAGGAAGGAACATCCATCGACAATGAGTCATCTGTAACCCTGAAGTTCCATACAGGGCTAGGCTACATCTGCATAATGCATACAGAAAATCCCACTCGTGTTTGCATTAAATTTAACAAACAAGGGCTTTCGCTACACTATGTGATCATAATCATCACATTAATAAACACCTTAGTGATTTTGTAAGGCTTTGTACATACATGTACACCAATGAGCCAAAACATTTTGACTCTGTTGGTGACCTGTATGCTGTTGGTCCTCTGTGTCAGTCCCGGCGCCAGAACACACGACTTGGAAGAGCTTTTATAATTCTCAGAGGGGCTTATGGTTGAAATGAGTGAGTTCCAAGAGTGGGGGTCAGATCATCGCAGGGGTGTGCCAACAAAACAGAGCAGACCCACCGAGGCATGGACTCAACAACAGTGGTTCTCAATTGGTTTGGCCATGGGACCCATTTTCCATGGTCATTAAGCAGCCTGCAGCCCAATTTTTTCAAATGTATATATATATATATATATATATATATATATATATATATATATATATATATATATATATATATATATAACTCCAAACTGAATGTCAGAATGGGAAAAAAAGGTGAATTAAGCAATTTTGAGCGTGGCACTAAGTTGTTCTGAGTTGGTGCAGAAGACCCCACCGGGTACCACTCATCACCACTCAAAAAGAGGCTACAATTTGCACAAGCTCACCAAAATTGGACAGTTGAAGACTGGATAAATGTTGCCTGGTCTGATGAGTCTCGATTTCTGTTGAGACATTCAGATGGTAGAGTCAGAATTTGGCGTAAACAGAATGAGAACATGGATCCATCATGCCTTGTTACCACTGTGCAGACAGGTGGTGGTGGTGTAATGGTGTGGGGGATGTTTTCTTGGCACACTTTAGGCCCCTTAGTGCCAATTGGGCATGGTTTAAATGCCACGGTCTACCTGAGCATTGTTTCTGACCATGCCTATCCCTTTATGACCACCATGTATCCATCCTCTGATGGCTACTTCCAGCAGGATAATGCACCATGTCACAAAGCTCAAATCATTTCAAATTGGTTTCTTGAACAATTGGTTTCTTGGTTATATATATATAACCAAGTTGATTGCTCACTAAAAAAAAAGTAAGTTTTGTTTACTTAGTTTTGAATTTGTCTTCCCATTAAAGCCATAATGTTGCTCTTGGCCTGGCCCTGCTTGCCACATGTGGATTTGGTGCTCAAGAAAAAAAACAATTATTACTATCAATGTTGAAAACGGTTGGTCTGCTTAATATTTTTATGGAAATACACTTTTTTCAAAATTATTTGATGAGTATAAAATTCAAAATAACAGCATTTATTTGAAATAAAAATCTTTTGTAACAATGTTAAAGTCTTAATTGTAACTTTTGATACATTTAATGCATCCTTGATGTATAAAAGTATTTATTTCTTTAAAAAAATAATAATGACCCATTTTGGCTCGACTGCTCAGCCCAAATTAGTGTTCAATTCCACACCCCTCCCACAAAAACACAAAAACAGTTAGGAAATATGTTTACACCAATTAAACAAACTCAAACTCCGCAACAAAAGCTGTAGTGTAAAAAAAACCCCATCATACTCTGTGGTAACTCTGAAAACCTGCACTCTGAAAGCTGGATTTAATTGCTTGTGTAAACAAAATAAATTACTATAATAAAACAATAAACTTGGCAACATAAAGATAAACACCACATAATTAGCACAAGGCCTGAGAAATCCTGAATTATTTACTATATTGCATCTTGCCGCAAAACACACATTACTAAACAATACACTGCTAACTGCAATAAATAATAGCATCACTCAGAAGAAATCTAGTTTTTTTCCATGAAGTAATCATTATGTATATATGGCACATTTCAGTACCCCACAAAGAATTATGAAAATGAAACGTAATAAAAGTATTATCATTATCTCTCCCTGTGGTACTGAGATGGTATAGATCTCCGTCTAGAAGAGACCACATTAATGAACACAGTGTTTTCTAGTATTCTGTTTTTTCTTTAATTAGAACTAGATTTTCACTTCACAGGTCAACCTTTGCAGCTGGATATTGTTAATATGTTTGCTAGTTTCTTGATTAATCATAGAATCATTAAACATCTAATGGCGTTGATTCTTTTGTAAACAGAGTGTCCTTAGCGTTAGGGATTCATTTCACTAACACACACTGCATAATAGTTCAGGGAAACTGCAGGTGTTCTTACTGTGAGCAATAATATCTGTAGTGTACAGAGACATTTAAACAACATTAAAATAAACAGTTCCCTTTCAGTCGGTCACGTTCGACGTACGTCGGAACTGACCAACGAATTGGGATCTGATTTCAGAGACCAATCTACTTCGAGTGTTTTAAAACGAGCCAATGAAGATTGGCATGCGATTCACGCATTCCACGCACCGCCCCGCAGTGCGGGTATAAATAAGGAAGTGGAATGCATGATCATTGCTTTCTACTTCGGAGCCGAACAGTGAATGTTTCCTGTTTCCTACGAAGAGTGTTCGAGTCTCGTGAGAGGACTGCTTCTGCCAGTGCGGGTGTGACGGCACGTCTCAGCGAGTGGCTGCTTCAACGGACATCAAAGTGTTGGTTCGCTGGGCGTTTTTGTTTTGAGTGCACACACAGGCTTGCACTATTGTACTGTGTGGTGCTGCGGTCATCTCCCTGAGTGCTTCAGCACATAAAAGAGCAGTTTCCTTTCTAAAAGAGCAACACGGTTTGACCCGGCGTCTTTTTCAAGATGTCATTCAAACCGTGTGTTTCTGGATGCGGTTGTTTCCTGTCCTCATTTGACGGCCACGATCTCTCTCACATATAAACATGTGAGATTGCGTTCGTGGGTGATCCATGCTCTCTCAGGAGAGCATGGTCACGTTGACGCGTTGTTCGTCTCAAGCCTTTCTCGTAAGGGCTTGAGCGTTCAGCGCGCCGTGTGCCGTCGGGGGCGCCGGCAGACAGTGGGGGTTGCCACGGCAACCCAGCGCGTCACTCGGCGCTAGAGATGCACGGTCGAGACTATGAAACCTCAAACGGGGTTGAGTCCCTTTGCCTATTCCCCGATCTAGTTTCTTTTCTTGCAAAAGCCAGAGAAGGACTACTTCGGCTAATAAGCCTTGGTGGCCTGAGGATTACAGTGGTGCTTCCCCACCGGGTACATCTCCGTGGGCCCCCACTCCTCTATCGCATCACAAGCATGCTGAGACTGTGTTTGTGGGTGGTTCATGTTCTCTCATGAGGACATGACCACGTCGGTGCGGTGTTCGTCTTGCCTTTTCATAGGGCTTGAGCGTTCAGCGCACCGTGTGCCGTCAAGTTTTCCAAAAGTGCATGCAGGTCCCCTACCCTCTTAATAGAGGCCAAAGCCGTCAGAAGCACCGTCTTCATCGACAGGATTTTTTCGCTCCACAGACTGCAAAGGCTCAAAGGGAGGGCTCTGAAGTGCTCTTAGTCCCAAGAGGGTAACGAGTTTGGACGAGGAGGATTTAGCCTCCTCGCACCTCTGAGGAACCTGACGATTAGGTCGTGCTTTCCCAAGGACTTACCTTCAACTGCATCGTGATACGCCGCTATCGCTGCGACGTACACTTTGAGGGTGGAGGGAGACAGCCTTCGCTCCAGCCCATCTTGCAGGAAAGAAAGCACGACATTAACCGAACACCTTCGGGGGTCTTGAGTACCCGGTGGGAAGAGTACCATTCAACGAATAGGTTCCACTTCAAAGTGTAGAGGCGCCTCGTAGAGGGGTTAACCTTCAGTAACCCAGAATACACTTCAGTCAACCTTATGCATACCTCCCTAGGCTGCTGTAATGTTGATTGAGACAGTGAAACTCAAAAGATGTATGGAGAGCATTTTAACATACAGTAGACATCAAACACACACACACATACACACACCCACAAACAAACGCAACCACTTGTTTTAGCTGCAGGAGGTCTCCACATACCGTATTTCCTCAAATAAAAGCCTGTAGTCAATTAAACGTCGGACCTCTGATAGTGGCCGGAGGCATGGCCAGCACGAACAAATAAAGGCCGGTCTCAAATTAAGGCCGGGGAAAAATGATTTCCTTTCATTTCATGTGCATTCAAGTTCAGCGTAATGTACAGTAGGGTTGTGCCGAAGGAGCCATTGTGAACATAGCCCCAGCTGTAAGTCTTGCGAGTGCGATTCACACTAATCCTGGTCTCTTCTATACTTAACCTAAACACTTTGCAGGGATTGCTCTGTAAATTAAATTGAGAATATAACTGATACATGTATGCTAATTTAAATACTGTAGTCTATGAGAGATGTGACGTGTGTTAGTCTGTGAAAGCTACACAAATATTGATCTTGACAATCTCTTAGCCTCTTGTCTTTTTTACAAATCTTACTCTGCATTTAACTTAAACTATTTTATTTTGTACAAGAAAACAGCATAGGCTTCAAAATAAATTATGTTATTGAAATATATAAGAGATATATATTAAAATAAAAAGTGCTTAAAGGAACACAACTCTTCTTAAGTGGAAGGAAGCTTTTTTCCCTCACATGGAATATAGAAAGTTGGGTTAGTAAAATAAAAAATTATAGTGTTTATATCGAGTCTATAAAACACGAAAGAACAACAAATATATCACAAAAAACATTCTTTAAAGTGTATTTTGTTTTGTATAAATTGTATCTTAATTTTAATCCTTGTTTTATCAACCAAATTGCCCGGATTTAATAAATAACAATCAAATAGCCTATAACAGACAATGACTTGGAGGCGGAGGCGGCCGCCCAGCGTGATCAACGGCTTAAATGAACTACTAGAAAAGGAAAAAAAACTTTAGTCAGGGGCAGCCCTTACTATTTATTTCAGATAGGCCGATATTTGATCCAGCAGGTCACAAAGGGAGTTCTGGGTTAAGTGTGCGGCGCTGAGTAGAAAGAGCTTCAGAAATGAATGGAATCTCCAGAAAGGCGCTCTCACTCTGGAGGAAATATTACCGCTCTACGCACACACTGCAACAGTCACAATATGACCTCATGTATGTTTTAAAAACACAATTCAACTTATAAATAATACTTTTTAAAGGGCCACTTAAAATGTTTATTACAAATAAATTATTAAATTCTATAAATGAATAAAATGAACAAAAAATTGCATTTGCAATCCTTTGAAACCACCCCACTTCCCGCGCCCCTGATGATATCTGTCCTCTGGAACGCTATCGCTTTTCATTTAAAACGGTTTATTTAAAACAATAATTTTTTTCAAATAGATGGAATTCGAAATACAGGCCTGCCCCTAATAAAAGCCTGCTTCAAATAAAAGTCAGTGACCTTCTGCAGTTCAGGTAAATAAAGGCCCCGGCTTTTATTTGAGGTATACGGTATGCCCCTTTTCTCCTCGACCCTGCTCCATGTCTCCATGCGAGGGCTAATCACATTGTGCCATATATGTAATTATGTAACTCATTAACCAAATCCCCAGAGTCATTAAGGATTATCTAATATCCATATGGTTTGCCTCGTAGTTACACGTATATCTGTGTTATTAATTTAGCCCCCTCCCCATCACCACTCTGGGCACGGCCTCCCGGAGGCTCAGGTCAGTGACCTTACGAGTGGAACGCAGAGGCGTATTTTCACTTAATTGAGTATTGTGGATTTAATTAAATCGCATTGAGAGGGAAATTTCAAGGTGGCACTGAGCCTGCGGACTCAACCTGAACAGCCAGACAGGACGGCCGTTCACGCTTTGTGCTCTGCCAAGGATGTGCTTATCGCTCTCTCTCTATCTATAGCTTCTTTATCTTCTTTATAGCCTTATACCATCCTTAAGGCACTCCGACTCACCTTCTTTGTTTATCTTCATCTCAGTCGCACACACACAATGCTGATGAGCTCACAGTATGTGTGTGTAATGAAAGAGTGCCTTTATGATGAAACTAGATGGCAAACACGACAGGTAAAACAAAGCCAAGTTAACATACCACACTCATGCCCTGTGCCCAAGCCATACATACACATAAAAGGTAAGTATATAAGAACTGCGGATCTAATACATGATATATTCATTTTTTTTCTTCTTTTTTTTTTTTACAATGAATCAAATATCCATATGTGCTAAGAAAACCCTCCACATCGAAACAATTTAGGACCTTACTTTTTGTGACAGACGAGAGCCTTGAATAGTTATTTTCTTGACATTTTTTAAATTGCTGCTCTGTGTACACATGTATATAAAAATACACCATTGTAAATATATATATAATATATATATATATATATATATATATTTTTTTAATAATAATTACAATTATATTCATTCATAATTAACTATATTTTAATTGTATCAAATTATTATTATTTTTATTTACACATGCTTTTCTTTTTAAAGAATTTGCATTATGAGTCATACATATATTTAGCAATACATTAAAAATATTTTTTATGTTTTTAGTAAGTCTCTTACACTCACCCAAGCAGCATTTATTTGATCAATAATAATAATAATAATAATAATACTACAGTATAAACATTAAAATTGTGAAATAGTTTTAAAAAAAAAATACTCTTTTCTATTTTAGATATAAATATTAATGTAATTTATTCTTGTGAAGCCAAAGCTGAATTTTCAGCAGCAGTGTCACATGATCCTTCAGAAATAATTTTTAATATGCTGAATTGGTATTCAGGAAACATTTCTTATTACCATCAATGTTGAAAATGACTGTCCTGCGTAATATTTTTGTGGAAACCATGATGCATTTTTTTCAGCATTCTTTGATTAATAGAAAGTTAAAAAGAACAGCATTTACTTGAATCAGAAATCTTTTTTTATATTATACATCTTTGTGCTATATAATTCCATTTAGTGCACTTTTGCTTAATAAAAGTATTAACATCTTTTAAAAAATCTCATGTTTTTAATATAATCTTACTTTATTATTAATACACAGTTGAAATATCATATTATATTAGTATAATATTATTATATATTAGTATGTTATAATAACTATATATTTTTTGAACATTTCTTTCAAAATATTTAATTTTAGAATTTAATTACCTTTTAATTGTACAATATGAACATGTTAAACTGACAGCCCCAGTGGTTTGACACCAATATTAGAGAACAAGAACAAACTCTCTCTACATCCCAAAACGTGTCAGCCGCTCGTGTGTCTCTGCTCACATTTCATTGATTAACCAGCTTTTGTACTTTTTCCACCAATTTCCTTAATAAAAAAGAAATATCATTATGAAATCTAGAATAGTTATCACCTTCTGAGCCATGGAGTAAACCCCATTAAATCAATTTCCCTTAATCTGGGTAAAGCTGGCCCAGAGCAGGATATACTTACTACAGCACAGGCCCGGGAGAAAGAACCATTGTGCTGCGATGCAAAGCCTGCGCTGAAGAGGATCTGATTAGCAAAGTGCTGCTCCTTTGGGAGCTCCGCCAGCTTCGCTCTGGCATGTTCTGCCCAGACAAACACCACTCCACCTGGCAGCAGACACGCAGCTCGCGGTCTATGCCAGCCCGGGCCACACCGGTGGAAGAGCACAGGGCAGCAGCACCTTACTGTAAGACTGAGGAGCCAAAATATATAGCCACTCTCACTTGCAAATGAAAACACACAGGTGTGCCAGTGAGAGTGGGCAAAAATTGGAAGATCACTAGTAAATATTTAATTCTTTTTTTAAGTATAAATTTAAATACTTAGTTTGGGCATGAAACTCTAGATGGCGCAGGCTGATAGGTCCTTAACTCATTTGGTGGCAATCACATCATTATCTACATTGCACAGCTGATTGGTTGCTGTTGCATCAGTGGCCAATTAGCTCCAGCTCAACATTCAACGCTGATTGCTGTTAGCAGTCTCTAGCGCGCTTTCAGAAACCCTCCACCTTCCCCAGCTCCACCTATATAAATAGGCTGCATGAAAGGCTGCATGCTATGGGGGCATATTTCATGCACGTTAAATATTAAAACAGCATGTCTTACATGCTCAAAGCAATGTCTGTGAATGTATTGGCAGTAGCAAGTTTCGGTACTTGCTCTGCAGCAGCGTAGCAGATCTATTCCACCGGTCACTTTTAACTGGCCTATTCCGAGCCAGTCTAGTGTGTTGCCAGCAGCACAGGCAATAACGTCAGCTGCGCATTCTCTCTCTTCTATCTGACGGCGAAGTGACACACACCCGCCTCCTCTCACTCACTCCTCTCATTCGCTATGGTTAAATAGTGCTTGTATTGTGGCAATTTTACTAATTGTCTGACGAAAACCTGTTGGTCGAAACGTTGCAATAAATTGGAGCAGTTATATCAGTGTGCAGACATCACATTTGTTTTTTTTTATTTTATTAATTCTCGCAGGATTCGCGCTCACACTAAAAGTCTGCACACCACTGATCTATAAGTGGAGCTCACAAGCAACCTCTCAGCAGCTTGGGAGTCACAAGTACCAACATTTTTGGTACTGAAATTAAAGCACTGAAATGTCAAATACACACAAAATTATGTCAAAATGTCCGTCTTGTTAGGATTCAGTTAAACGGTCAGTTTTGGAATCTTATTAGTTGAGAAAGATACACAACGTAAGTTATGTAACAGTATATTGGATCTGTGCATAAAACTCTTAAAGTGACAGCAATCTAATATTTCTGCTGCTGTCTGTCATATTAATCAAAGAACAAAAGACAAAGAAAGTGAAAGTGAAACACTAATCATTTCTATAGGATTTCTTACCTGAATATACAGTGAGGAAAATAAGTAATCACAATATATGATTTTTTAACTATTTTATTTGTATGATACAGCTGTAAATAAGTATTTGAACACCTGTCTATCAGCTAGAATTCTGACCCTCAAAGACCTGTTAGTCTGCCTTTAAAATGTCCACCTCCACTCCATTTATTATCCTAAATTAGATGCACCTGTTTGAGGTTGTTAGCTGCATAAAGACACCTGTCCACCCCATACAATCAGTAAGAATCCAACTACTAACATGGCCAAGACCAAAGAGCTGACACCGCCACAAGGCTGGAAAGGGCTACTGGGAAATTGCCAAGCAGCTTGGTGAAAAAAGGTCCACTGTTGGAGCAATCATTAGAAAATGGAAGAAGCTAAACACGATTGTCAATCTCCCTCGGAATGGGGCTCTATGTAAGATCTCACCTTTTGGGGTCTCAATGATCCTAAGAAAGGTGAGAAATCAGTCCAAAACTACACAGGAGGAGCTGGTCAATGACCTGAAAAGAGCTAGGACCACCATTTCCAAGGTTACTGTTGGTAATACACTACGACGTCATGGTTTGAAATCATGGCACGGAAGATTCCCCTGCTTAAACCAGCACATGTTAAGGCCCTTCTTAAAGTTTGCCAATGACCATTTGGATGATCCAGAAGAGTCATGGGAGAAAGTCATGTGGTTAGATGAGACCAAAATAGAACTTTTTGGTCATAATTCCACTAAACGTGTTTGGAGGAAGAAGAATGATAAGTACCATCCCAAGAGCACCATCCCTACTGTGAAGCATGGGGGTGGTAGCATCATGCTTTGGGGGTGTTTTTCTGCACATGGGACAGGGCGATTGCACTGTATTAATGAGAGGATGACCGTGGCCATGTATTGCGAGATTTTGGGGAACAACCTCCTTCCCTCAGTTAGAGCATTGAAGATGGGTCGAGGCTGGGTCTTCCAACATGACAATGACCCGAAGCACACAGCCGGATAACCAAGGAGTGGCTCTGTAAGAAGCATATCAAGGTTCTGGCGTGGCCTAGCCAGTCTCCATACCTAAACCCAATAGAGAATCTTTTGAGGGAGCTCAAAAGGGGGTTTCTCAGTGACAGGCCAGAAACCTGACTGATCTAGAGAAGATCTGTGTGGGGGAGTGGGCCAAAATCCCTCCTGCAGTGTGTGTAAACCTGGTGAAAAACTACAGGAAACGTTTGACCTCTGTAATTGCAAACAAAGGCTACTGTACCAAATATTAACATTGATTTTCTCAGGTGTTCAAATACTTATTTGCAGCTGTATCATATAAATAAATAGTTAAAAAATCATACATTGTGATTTCTGGATTTTTTTTTTTAGATTATGTCTCTCACAGTGGACATGTACCTACAATGACAATTTCAGACCCCTCCATGATTTCTAAGTGGGAGAACTTGCAAAATAGCAGGGTGTTCAAATACTTATTTTCCTCACTGTATATATATTTACCACAAGTCACGACCCACGAACGCTGTGCTAAGTGATGAACTGTGACTTGGAATCTCATATGGTCCGTTATTTCCGGGAAGAAAGCACTGAACACAACAGAGAAAATAAATAAATAAAAATAATTTTAAAAAAACTGAACGCAACAGAGACTAGTGCTTCCAAAGGATACACACTAAAGAGATGGCAGATTATTCAACCGTGGCTCGACTTGTCGAGACTGTTTTCCAAGATGGCTCCTGTCTGTATATGCGTAATGTACTGTCTTTATAAAGTATCTTCTTATTAAACTGTTTGTACACTTACAAAGTTCTCAATGCTTCAGTTTGCATGTAGGGACCCTCATTATGCTACCGTGTTAGTCTGAGGCTATTTTGAGCCTTGTTAGTGGTATTAACTAGTGATTTAGTTTTACTTATTCTATGCCCCATATACTAGCGTTATAGACTAATCTGTTTTTTGATTAGTCATTTGATTTTCATGAAAACGCATCCCAGAGAACGATCTACTCGCTAACTATGTGTTAATTACCCCTAGATTCATTTTTCACCGGAGTTGTCCTTTAAGTTTTTAAGTATTAAGTATTAGGTTATGTGATGATGAGCACCGTATCGTTTTGTTTACGAAGGTTACCGGGGAAACGGCTGCATTTCTGCTGTTCCGTCAGCGCCCACTGCTGAGTGAATGTGCACTTCAGCACACTCGTGCTCGGCTCATGCACGGTCTGTTTACATCAGTGCACGTTCCTCTTTGACGTGTTGTTAATTTTAAACGGTTGATGGGTAAAGTATTCTTAAAATGCATTCTAAAAATTGGAATAAATCGTAATAAATAATTATTTACGGTATTTTGAAGTGCCCACGATATTGTGCATGTTCATTATTGCGGTATATCGTATTACCGTTTACCGGCACATGTCTATCCATTACCATTACTATGCCAGTCTCTCAGCAGAGAGTTGTCATGACAGAAACATATTCAGGGTAAAAACAAGCAAAAATATTGGAAGAAAATGTTGTTTTGCAGTGTGAGCAAGGCAACTGTAAAGGTGTGACAATAATCATTGTGAAAAACGAGATGTTTCTCTCTCACACCCCTCAAAGTCAATGGAAGTTGATACGTAAGCAATGAAAAGGAGTTATCAGCACAGTATCCGTTACACAATAGTAATTGGAGCAGCACACACCTTCTTGTTTCTAATTTCAAGGCAGCTGATACACATTTACTGCAAAGCGTTCATTGAAAACACTGGCACACCCCCCTAAACACTCCCATTAAAACATTTACATGAGTACAGAGAGGAAGTCCCCTATTTCCTGCGGCACTGTGGTTTCATATCCTGCTTTGTTGCCACAGCAACTGAAGGTTCACTTTTGGTTTATCTTTTGATCTTTGACCTAGGTAGCGTATAGCACCACAACATTTCTAAGAAACCCCAACAGTCCAAAGGCAAGTACTGAGTCAGAGACCTTTTTCACTTTCAGGAGAAAGAGACCAGAGAACATGGTCTCGGATATCCAGAACAGTACAAAGCATCCTCGTCTATTAACCCTGTAAAGCCAGATAGATAATAGTTTCATAAAAATAGAGCAGCTCGTTCAAACTTTAAACAAAATATAACAAATACAAATAAAATGTTTTGTTTAATTTATTTAATAACCCAAACTGAGCAAATATATTACATTTGGTGCAGATACGTGAAAACGTACGCTGCATAATGTGTAAATCAATAATTGTGATTATTTTGCTCAAAATTATAATCACAACGATTGTTTTTTTCTTTAGGTTTATTTGGGAAATGTTTTTTTTACATTTCATCAGAATTATTGCACAACTCAAATGCATTTTCATGTTTCCTGATCTATTATAGGCTAATTATCATATAAATTAACTCTACTTCCCTTTAAGTCGGTCACTTCGACGTACGTCGGTTGTACCGACGAATTGTGATCACTTCAGAGAGCCCCTATCAGCTTCGAGATTTAGAGAACGGGCCAATGGGCCATTGGCGTGCGAGATTTGCATCTCGCGCTCCGCTGCGGGTATAAACAGGAAGCAAGAGCAACGCACTGACGTCATTCACTTCGGAGCCGTTGATGAAGAGTTGCAGACTGCCTTCCTGTTTATTCAGCAAGAGCAAATATCAGAGAACGACGCTGTGCTGGTGTGACGGCAATATCCAGCGCGACCGCGAGACTCAGCTGCTTCCTGTGAAACAACTGCTGTTCTCACAGCAACCTGTTGGTTCGGTGGGCGTTTCCATTGAGTGCAAACACAGGCTGCACTATCTCCCGTGTGTTGCCGCGGTCTTTCCTGGGTACTTCTGCACTTGTGAAAAGAGCGTTTTCCTCACAAAAGAGCAACACGGGTGTGACACTGCGTCTTTTTCAAGATGTCATTCCACCCGTGCGTTTCTGGATGTGGTCGTTCCCTCTCGCCCGCTGACTGTCACAACCGCTGTCTCACGTGCCTGGGGAGGATCACGTTCAGGTCAAATCCGCTGAGCATACCTCCGCAGGCCCCTGAACCCTCACAAGCGCCGCAGCCGGTGGTGCTTCCGGAGGAAACCGCTGGTCCCTCCCATGGCCGGCCGCCGATTTCTTTCGAGGCACCCGCAGACGAGCAGATGTCGATCGCTGCATCGGAGGGGGAGTTCCAGTCCTCGGTGGATGATGATTCAGCTGTACTGCCTCCCTCTGGGAGAGTGGCTACGGTTGAGTCAGACCTTGAGTTGACGGATATGCTTTCCCGGGCCGCCGAAAAGGTCGGCCTTGCATGGAACCCTCCACCACATCCCGAACCTTCTAGGTTGGATCATTGGTTTCTGGGGGGGGGGGGGGGGGGGGGGGGGTCACGCTGGTTCTCAGCATCCCGCCCCAGTGCCATTCTTCCCGGAAGTGCATGACGAGCTTACCAGGTCGTGGACGACACCCTTTAGTGCCAGAAACAGACCTGGTAGCTCCTCCTTCCTCACTACCCTTGACGGCGGGCAGGCCAAGGGGTACGAGGGGATCCCACCAGTTGAGCGGGCCGTCGCGATGCAACTGTGTCCGGCGACCGCCTCCAACTGGCGCGGTGACCCTCGTCTCCCGTCCAAAGCCTGTAGGTTTTCGTCCAGTCTGACTGCGAAGGCCTACAGGTCCTGCGAACAGGCTGCGTCCTCCTTGCATGCCATGGCGCTGCTTCAGATGCACCAAGCCCAAGCACTCATGGACATGCACAAGGGTAGGCCTGACCCGCACAGAAGCAGACGGAGGCCATCAAACACATCCTGCCCCGGCGGTCTGCTGCTGCCTCCACCCTGCCGCCGGCCGCAGCACCTCCGTCTGCCCGTCACCCAGGTGGAGGCGTGGAGCCGGCTGCGGGAAAGACGTCCAGTCTGCTCAGGCCGCTGCCAAGCCAGGTGGCAAGCGCCGTCGTAAGAGACCCTGAGACGGGCCACCCAGAGATGGAGGAAACTGCCCTTCAGGAGATGGCTGCAGCACCACTCCTTTTTTTTTTTTAAATGCCCAGTGCCAGTGGTACCCAAATGATCAATAAAAGAGCAGTTTCCAACATCTCTGGGTGCCAAGAGAGCGCGTCTGGTGGTATGCGACGCTACCATGCCTCGTTCCCCTCGGATGCCTCTCCCTTCGCCAGCGGGGGGCGCTGGCTGTCGGGACGCATTCAATGTGCCTCCTCACACTCGCCCGCCCCCTCAGCGGATGCAGGTTTGTGTGTCTCACACCCAGACCCCTCCACAGACCACTCCCATGTCATCCACGGGTCCCTGCGTTCCGCTACGCTGCCCCGCTACGGGTACGTCTGTGATGCCGATGATCCCGCTTGTACGGTCGTTGGGGGCCTGGCTAGCGCTCCCCAGCCCGTCTCGCTCATCCGTACCATCAGACTCGGCTATGCGATTCAGTTCGCCCGGCGTCCCCCCAAGTTCAGGGCGTTCACTTCATGTTTGTGACGAGGGAGAACACCCCTGTACTTCAGACGGAGATCGCTGTCCTACTGGCGAAGGACGCGATAGAGCTGGTCCATTATTTTCCCCAAAATTCTACTAACCATACCCCATAATGACAACGTGAAAGAAGTTTGTATGACATCTTTGCAAAAATAAAAAAAAGTATTCACAGCCTTGCCATGACACTCAAAATTGAGCTCAAGTGCATCCTGTTTCCACTGATCATCCTTGAGATGTTTCTATAACTTGATTGGAGTTCACCTGTGGTAAATTCAGTTGATTGGACATAATTTGGAAAGGTGCAGACCTGTCTATATAAGGTCCCACAGTTAACGGTGCATGTCAGAGCACAAACCAAGCCATGAAGTCCAAGGAACAACCGAGACAGGATTGTATCGAAGTACAGATCTGAGGAAGGGTACAGAAAAATTTCTGCAGCATTGAAGGTCCCAATGAGCACAGTGGCCTCCATCATCCGTAAATGGAAGTAGTTTGGAACCAGCTGAACTCTTCCTATAGCTGGCCGCCTAGCCAAACTGAGCAATCGGGGGAGAAGAGCCTTAGTCAGGGAGGTGACCAAGAACCCGATGGTCACTCTGACAGAGCTCCAGCATTTCTCTGTGGAGAGAGGAGAATCTTCCAGCAGAACAACCATCTCTGTAGCACTCCACCAATCAGGTATGTATGGTAGAAGTAACCAGAAGCCAAAGGCACATGCCAGCCAGCCTGGAGTTTGCCAAAAGGCACCTGAAGGACTCTCAGAC
This sequence comes from Romanogobio albipinnatus, assembly GCA_023566225.1. Classification (NCBI taxonomy): domain Eukaryota; kingdom Metazoa; phylum Chordata; class Actinopteri; order Cypriniformes; family Gobionidae; genus Romanogobio; species Romanogobio albipinnatus. The sequence continues at coordinate 23,211,370 of CM042257.1, read as the reverse complement.
CATGAGAAACGGCTCGGGTTACGTCTGTAACCCTTGTTCCCTGAGAAGGGAACGAGCACTGCATCGGAACGACACTTTGGGGATACTCCCTAAGCACTAGCGAATCTGAAGTCCGTATAGAAACTAGCCCAATCTGATTGGCGTGTGTGATGACGTCATCGTGACGGCGTACCCGGAAGTATAAAGCGGGAGCCGGCGCATAGAAACGGCAGCTATTGCTCTGAAGCATGCGCTCCAGGATTTGGTGCTCCTTGATTTTGAACCCCCGGGACATACATCGCCCTAATGGACAACAGTTTCCCCTGGGACCACAGGAGAATTTGATGCGCCAGTCTACATAGAGGGGGCGACCTCAAACCCCCCTGATGATTGAGGTACGCTACAACAGACGTATTGTCTGTTCGCACCAGGACATGTTGACCGCGGAGGTCCGGGAAAAAGCTCCTGAGAGCTTTGAAGACCGCCATCATCTCTAGGCAATTTATATGCCAGGAAGAATGACGGCCCTCCCACGGGCCCCTTGCAAAACGTCCATCCATGACCGCGCCCCAACCAGTGAGGGAGGCGTCTGTTGAAACGGATTTACGGCAACAGGATGCTCCCAACACTGGCCCCTGGGACAGAAACCAAGGTTTCTTCCATATGACTAGGGAACGAAGGCATCTGCACGTTACCCTGATCATACGGAAAGGATTCCCTCTGGGGGAAGACCCCTTGGTTTTCAGCCACCACTGTAGGGGTCTCATGTGCAGCAGGCCAAAAGGTATCACGTTGGACGCTGCTGCCATGTGCCCCAGCACTCTCTCAAAGTGCTTCACAGTGATGCTCTGGCCTAGCTTTATTCTTGAGACCATCGCCAGTATGGTCTCGACTCGCGCGGGACAGTTGTGCCCGCATCGTAGTCAAATCCCATACTATCCCTAGGAACGTAGTCCTCCGGGACGGCGTCAACACACTCTTTTGTGTGTTGAGTCTCAGCCCCAAGCACTTTATATGGGCCAGAACGACATCTCGATGCCGAACTGCCATATCGTACGACTGGGCCAAAATGAGCCAATTGTCGATATAATTCAGTACACGGATGCCCTGGAGTCTTAATGGAGCCAGAGCTGCATCCATGCACTTCGTGAATGTGCGTGGGGAAAGAGCTAGACCAAAGGGAAGCACTCGATATTGGTACGCCTCGCCCCCAAAAGCGAACCTCAAGAACTTCCTGTGACACGGAAGGATGGAGATATGAAAATATGCGATAATAGGAACCGTGAGCATTTTGAATCTGAATCTCCTCAGAGACCGATTCAAATACCTCAGGTCTATAATCGGACGCAACCCTCCATCCTTTTTAGGAACTATAAAGTACCGGCTGTAGAACCCGGACTCCCTCTCCGGCGGAGGAACACGCTCTATGGCTTCCTTCGCCAGCAAGGATTTTACTTCTAGTTCCATTACCCGAACCCGCTCTGGTACCACTGCGGCCCAGTTCAAACCCCTGAAACTTGGAGGAGGATGACCGAACTGCAGTCTGTAACCATTCTCTATAGTACGCAGGACCCATGTAGAAATATTCAGAAGGCATTTCCATGCGCCGAGATAATCTACTAAGGGAACCAGCCTCTCGAGGCTGGCGTCAGGTGTTACACGAGCCTCGTTCCCAACCCCCTGAAGCGGATGACCGGCAGGAAGTAGTTGGGAACGATTCTCTGTGTGCGGACGCGTGAGCTGCCCAGCCGCAGGTCTTTCTAGAGGCGGCTGGAGCAGCGTGCGTTCGCGGGAAATCGATGTGGCCCGAAGCGTCATAGACGGCGGGATACCACATCGATTTCCCCAGGGCGCTGCAGAAGAAACAACCTCGGTTGCTCTTCTGCTGGGGGGACCGCCCTTAGAAGCCCAGCCGCAGCTAGGGCTTCTTCCCAGCAGCCTTCCGTGCCTGGAGCACGCTCCTTAGATCACATCTAGGAGCGGAAGGCTGCTGGCGAGTCTGCTGGGGAGAGAGCCGTCTCTGTTGCCAGGCTCCCAGAGGAGGGGCTCTAGAGGCGACGCTCTCCCTCTGCAGCTGACGGTGCGAGGAGCTGGCAGACGGCTGAGGCTGCCCCCTAGGGGCCGCCTTCCCAGGCTCTGAGTGGCGAGGGAGGCACTGGCGGAAGGCTGCTGACTGCATCTTCGCTTCCTGGTATTTGGTGACAATGGTCTCAACCGCGTCACCAAATAGACCAGAAGGCGAAATTGGGGAGTCTAGGAGGAAGGACTTATCCTTCTCCCTCATCCCCGACAGATTCAGCCAGAGATGCCTCTCCACAATCACCATAGAATCCATAGCCCGGCCGATAGCACGGGCCATCTCCCTGGTGATGCGGAGAGACAAATCTGCAGCCCTCCGTAGTTCCAGCACATCCTCCGAAGAGGGACCGTCGCCCTCATTGAGCTCTTTCAGGAGGTCAGCCTGGTAGGCCTGCAAGACAGATAATGTGTGCAGGGAACTACCAGCCCGCCCAGCCGCCATATAAGCTTCGCCCACCAACGATGAGGTGTCCCGACAGGGTTTGGTGGGCAGCTCCGGGGTTTTACGGGACGACACAGAATCGGGCAAAAGATAACTCGTGAGAGCCTCTTCCACCCGAGGCATCGTCCCATAGCCCGCCTCGCGCGCCCCCAGAACATTGGAATAATCCAATACTGGAGGAATACGCGAGGAATAGGGCTTTCCTTCCTCCTACTAGGTGGCTGAATTTCCGGCACTTCCTGTGGCCAATTGAGCTTCAATTCGGCCACCGCACGAGTCAAAACCTCAATTAGCTCCTCTTGGGCAAGTGGATGAAGCAATGAAACACTTCCTGCTTCTCCACCCGCCCTGATGCAACACTCATCCGGCTCCTCGGAACCGGAGAGAATAAGCATCAGATCCTCAACCCCGGGGGAAGAAGCCGCAGCGCGGGCTTCCACACGGGGAGGAAGATCTTTAGAACTGTCAGACAAAGATTGGGAAAGTGCCGCAGCAGTCCCAGATCCTGCTGACAAGTCCTTCTGTGAACCCCATGGTCTGTGACACCGAGACGCCTCAGCGATCGCGGGTCCAGAACCCTGGCGCTCACAAAGCTGGCCGGCCTCATCGAACACGGCCAGCCGAGAGCGGAGCAGTCTGAGTGTGAGCAGCTCACAATGCTGACAGGCAGTTCCCTCGAGAACTGCCCGAGCATGCTCAACACCCAGACACTGCACACAAAGTAGGTGTGCATCTGAGCCCGAAATGAAGCGGGGACACAGATGCACACACTGCTTAAACTCTCTCACATTCTTTTCCATCATTCACACACTTTTGCAACTGTGACAAACAACAGTAAATAGACAGACAATTTCAACAGAGAGCGCTATGCTGAAGAGCAATAACTGCCGTTTCTATGCGCCGGCTTCCGCTTTATACTTCCGGGTACGCCGTCACGATGACGTCATCACGCACGCCAATCAGATTGGGCTAGTTTCTATACGGACTTCAGATTCGCTAGTGCTTAGGGAGTATCCCCAAAGTGTCGTTCCGACGCAGTGAGAGTTCCCTCGAAAGGGAACTAAATGTTCTGGTCTGATGAAGAACATAACGTGCATCTGATGCATGTCTATTCATGCAGTAGCAGCCTATATTACATTCTTACAGCAGGATGTCTGCGAATCTATTGACAGCAGCAACAGCAGCAGCAATAATCAACAGCAATGTAGCAGATCTAGTCTGCCAAAACCAAATGCATTTATGTATTTTATTGAAAATACCTGCAGACACTATATACCTCATATTATATAGAATACACTTCAACATTTATACAAGGCAGGACCTCGCAGGTCTCATCAAGTCTTCCACAATCTCAAAACTATGTGACCTAAAAGTTCTTGTCACTTAACTTGCATCACAACACCATCTGTAAGATCTAGACACTATTAAACAACCACCCATCCAGTTATACTATAAGCCACACATTCCACAGTTAAATCCATTTATGTTTTGTTTAATTAAGCGAGAAGACGATATTACCTTGGGATATGATCCAGCTTAGCAAACAGTAAGTATTAACATATTAGCTCAGAAAGGAACTTATAACTCAGGAAGGAATGCAGGCTCAATAACTCCCGTAACATGTTTGTGGGGTTGAACAACTCTTAAGGGGTTGTTTACGTTAAATGAGCATTTACAAAACTAATAGCACATGAAGCAATGTGAAATGAAAAGCATTTGTTGAGTGAGAATTTAGCCACTGCTGTTCTTAATGCCATGTAAGGAAATGGAGGCAGGGTAACACACCACTGACTGGCTTAATTGTCTTCCTGCTGTTGGTATTTCATCTGGGTTAAAGTTGAAAGCTATCATGAACTGGTTGGAATTTCAGCTTCGCTCTTATCCGACGACCCTAGTCCCTCCCTACAGGAACTGCATCCGTATAGTAGTTGGGGTGAGGTGGAAACACCTGTACAGGTAACACTGATTATGGTCATAATCAGCAAAAGGCATTTGAGAGGAAGAAATGGGAGAGTAGGACAATGAGGAATGACCGTGGTGGAACATCTCAAATAAGATAATACTGTTTATACTACATTAGATATAGAAATATATTAGTAGAATCTCGAGCGAAAACACATTTAACGCAATAAAACTGGATATTATATAGCTGTAATTTAGTTTATAAATAATGACAGATATAAAATTGTAAATGCTTGTTGGACATATGATGCAAAACATTACTCTCACATTTATATCAGCCATCTGATAGCGTTACTTTGATAACGTGCAGTACATCACAGATAAGCAAATTTTTTGAACACCACACATCTGTCAACTGGCCGAAACCCCTGTGTCATCTTTATTGTTGAGCTATATTGTTATTTAAATGCACATTGTAAATATTCAGATATTCTATTTAGAGCTAAATAACTGATGAAGCCTGACATGGTAAAGGTAATCACCATAAATGTTGAGCTCTTATTTGAAATATTGAGAAAAATCAACCTCTCGTAAACAGAACATGGGCATTTCCACCAAAATGCATAAAGAAGACTGATGGGAATGGCTGAACATCAGAAGATATTAATCCACAGATGGAAATAATTTAGTGTGTTCTACGTTTTGAAGCAGAATGAATTAGTGTTTTTCCCCTGAGAGGTTAATTTTGTAGTTGACATCTGTTAAAAATAATCCAAGAGGCTTTACCAAATTTCCGTTTAATTCATGTAGGTAGCACAGTGCCAGCAATGCTGAATAACATCACAATTACATCTGACAATTACATCTGACAATACTGTAATGAGCCTATATATATATATATATATATATATATATATATATATATTATAGACTTAAAGGGATAGTTCACCCAAAAATGAAAATGTTCCCATGATTTACTCACCCTCAAGCCATCCTAGGTGTATATGACTATCTTCTTTCAGACAAATAAAATCTGAGTTTTATTAAAAAAAATATGATTGCTCTTTCAAGCTTTGCTGTAAAAGGGTAGTAAATGTCAGTCCTGATTTTGAAGTCCAAAAAGTGCATGCATCCTAAAAGTAATCCATACGACTCCAGGCCTTATGAGTCAAAACAATGGGTTTTATTAAGAAAAATATCAATATTTAAAACTTTATAAACTAAAATAAATGGCTTCCGGCAGACGGCCTACACAAGTTAACTTACGCTAGAAGAGTAATCCCTGATGCGATGTAGGAGTAGCGTAAGCCTTGTTGCGTCTTGCGGTTCAAACAGAGCTGGGCAACAAATTCAAGCTCAAACTTTAATGATGGATGGATGCACTTTTTTGGGCTTAAAAAAATCTCAACCCCCATTCATTGCCATTATAAAGCTAGAAGAGCCAGGATATTTTTTAATATAACTCTGATTGTATTCGTCTGAAAGAAGAAAGTCATATACACCTAGGATGGCTTGAGGGTGAGTAAATCATGGGGTAATTTTAATTTTTGTGTGAACAAAATTTAATATAGTCCGTTTGTCCCTTTAATATAGTTCAAGAGGATATGGTGGATTGAATTGACCTTGTTTTATGTTGTTAATGTATTAAGTGTTGTTAATGGTGTCAGATATGTAGTGAGATGTATTTTTCCTTTTAAAAAATGAAAATGGTCAAGTGTGTGTGTGTTTGTTTTGCTGCATCATCTCTGTTGGCGGTGATGGTAGGAAAAGATAAGGAGGCGGATTAGCACACAGAGCCTCCTGCTTCTCTGAAACACTATGTCGTTTAATCAGCTAATTAGTTTGATTATGGATCTCTCACACTGATGCTCCATGATGCACCTGCTGCTGCCACACCTGGACCTCAGCACAGAAGCATCCTGAGGGTAGGCAGTATGACCAAAATGCTCAGGCTAATGGTAGATATTGCATTAAATAGGTTTTTGCTAAATATTGAACTAATATATTTCAATTTAAAAAAATCTATTTAAATATTATTTACAATAACAGCAAAACTAGTGTTATAATAGAGTATACTTATGTATAATACATATACTATTTTATAAAGTATTACAAAGTTAAAAGCAAAAGATTTAACCTGTTAAATCTTAACCATCTCATATGATATTTTCCAACATTTTGTTTGGTGCCGCACTCTCTAATATTGGTCCGTTCTGATAAACTGTCTGCGCAGAGCAGCTCAAACGAGAAGCACGGTTACATTCTGATTTCATCTCGTTTGCCATTTGATGTTTTTTCATATGCGACAAAAATGGCAGCTCTTATCAGTTGGGTAACGTGGTGGTCACAGTCTGGAGCCCTCCAATTGAATATTTATATTTTTCTTCCAAAATGTTGAACATTGCGAACAGTGAGCTAGCTGTGCCTGGTATAGTATTTTCTCTGCTGGTGCGTCTGTGCTCTCCTCTCCTCTTTTCCTCCATCTTCGGTGTGTCACGTCTCTGGCCTGTGTTAAACGTCATGTTTACAGACTTCAAAATATTTCCACACAAATTATATTTTAGGAAATTACTGCAATTCAGTTCGAGCGGAACAGAGATCGCAAACGTTGGTTGCCGTTCACGTGTTAGGAGCAAAAAATGGCCGATTTAGAATTATAGCCAGTCGACTGGTGCATCTCTAATAAAAATGCATTGCTAAAAATCTATTTGTGACCCTGGACTACACAACCAGTCATAAGTCGCATGGGTATATTTGTGGTAATAGCCAACAATGGGTCAAAATTATAGATTTTTTCTTTTATGCCCAAAATCATTAAGATATTAAGAAAAGATCATGTTCCATGAAGATATTTTGTAAATTTCCTACCGTAAATATATATAAAAAAAATATTTGTAGTAGTAATATGCATTGCTAAGGACTTCATTTGGACAACTTTAAAGGCAATTTTCCCAATATTTAGATTTTTTTGCACAATCACATTCCAGTTTTTCAAAAAGTTGTATCTCGGCCAAATATTGTCCTATCCCAACAAACCATACATCAATGGAACGCTTATGTATGCAGCTTTCAGACTATGTATACATCTCAATTACAAAAAATTGACCCTTATGACTTTGTTTTGTGTTTTGTGGTCCAGGGTCACATTTGATCCCTTTTTCTGTGGTATGGCCACTGAAAATGTGAAACCATCAGAAGAATTGAGTCCTGAAGAATTATATTGGTTTGCACATTTCATGATTCGTACTTTTATGTTGGAAATTCAAAATGAAGAGTAGAACGCCTTACAAATACAGAGCACCTCAAGCTGTTAAAAGAGCAGGTTTTTTGAATTTGTGTAAAACATAGGAAGCAACAGTTTAATTAACAAAGTTCAACAGATGAATACAGCAAACAGACTGTCGTGAACCTCCCTGTTTGTGTGCCTCCCATGCTGCGAGCTCCCCAGGAAGTCTCCACATCCATGTCTAATCCACTTATAAACTAAACAGAGAGGAAGTTCCTCTGTCTCACACACACACATACACAAACCTACAGGCTATGGAAGTTCAAAAACACTGTACATAAATGCAAACTTACTTAAGGGTGGCACATATGAGTCACATTGTACACGCTCACCAAAGGGCAAAAACCACACACTTTCAAGCAGACAACTGCTTTCATGTGTATGAAAAATAATGTATGTTCCCCTTAAGAGAGGTGGACTAGTGACTTTCCTTTTCATAATAAAGCTTTTAGACACCTGGAGAGGGGCACAAGAGCTATTCACACTGAAACTACCCTGGGCAGTAACATTTGAGCCTTTTAAATGAAGCATATAACATTTAAAATATGGATCTGGGGATTTATAATCACAAGGCCAGTTAAAATTTAGAGCGAGCAATTCATATCAGCACCACAACGTGGATAGCAAACCAGCGTGAAATCTCGGCTTTCCATGACACAAATAGCTCAGGGCTGACAGAGTTGCCACAAGCCGCACAGCCAACAATCACGCGCACACAGGCAAACCTACACACATTTTAGAAATCTGGTTTTACATTTGAAAACAAACTTTTCACACCCATGAAACGCCACACTCAATATTCAAGGCCCATATGAAGAGTACTTTCTCGATCTGGCGAGCTCTAATCTGATTGGCTGATTTTACACAAGATCTGGAAGGGGGTTTTTTTTCTACCTGGAAACAAAATCATGTTTACAAGGAACAGACTGATAAAGACAATTGCTTAAAGAATGAAATAATCACTAGATTTCTCAAAGTTTGCCAAGTTAGTGACCAGTGTAATTTTAGTATTGAAATACTAATTAGTCGTTTTAAGTTTTAGTATTTTTTTGTTTGTTAGTTACGTTTTTAAATATTTAAATATAGTTTGTATTGATTTTTATTTATGTTTTAGTTTTAGTTGTATTAGTATATCAAGTTAAAGGGGTCCTATTATGTCATTTTGCTAGGGCTGTAATCAATCAAAGAAAATCTTGGTCGACTGAAGTCCTGAAATTTTCAACAAAAAATCGACTAAAAATGATGTTAGGAAAAAAAAACGTTAAATTAATTAGCTGCACACTGTGCGCAGTACTTGGTAGCCTTGTTGTCTGCCTAAATGAATTATAAATAAACATGAAAAACTAGTAGGCTATTTGCAGTATATTCAATCATTTTTGACCTGATTATTTTGCACTGAAATGAGTCTGACACAATGTATTATGTATTACGTATTGTCATATGTATTATAATAACTGATAGACACTATCATTTCAGCCGCTCTGTGCAGCTCGAACATAGGATCGGCTCAGCTTCGCGGCTGAGACATGAATAGACTATTATTAACTTAAAGCTTTTACTCTTAAACACAAAAGGCACGTCCACTTTAATAAAAAAGGAATATTTATTAAACAAGCCAGATCAAGAGCAGAAAAAACTCTCTCACAATTAAATAAATAATATACAGCAAACTAGCCTTCTTCAATCTGTCCCTCTTCTCCAGTGGGTTGGGCTAATCCAAAAGAAGTGGAAACAAGGGGGTGTTCTGAAGACAGACTGTTACCTGTGAAACAGGGGTGCTCTGAAAACAGCCCCATTAGCAATTAGTGCTTTCCACCTGATGAAATGAACGCAGCAAAACTGACATACAGATCCACTTTTGCAGCACGACTGAAGCGTGGTGTTGTGACGCTTCCCCTCATGTGTATGTTGATGGGCGTTCCTCAAGTTTACCGCTATGGGCGTGCGTTTGAGCCAGCGGGGAATGAAAAACAAAGGACCAGCGAGAGACTTCTCTTCATCAGTGGGTTGGGCTAATCCAAAAGAAGTGGAAACAAGGCCCCTCTTTCTGAAATATGAAATGTGCTGTGATTGATTAGCTGGCACAGTGTGTTGTGATTTGCACCACTTAGCCCATGTTCGGGAAATGCCACGCCCCTTACCATAACAGCAAGCTCAATTCAGATGTAAATATTAAGGATGGCATCAATTTCAAAGACTGTTAATTTAAGAATGACTTAAGAATGTTAACAAACTTTTGTTTTTTCTTATACATTTTAGATACAATGTTATACACCATTTAATCATGATATTTGTCAGAAAAATATGGTAATACTAGGGATGGGCATTCGATTGCATTTTCTTAGTCAATCGTCGGGAGAATTAACGATCGACTATCGATTAATCATTAATATTTTTATAATTAATTATTTAACTTTTATAGTTCAAAAATGCAATGAATACAAAAACACAGTGTGTTTTTCCTCGATGAGACCTTTATTACAAAAACAACTTGTGGCAGACAGTTAAACTACGTTCAGTTAGGCAAACAGAACCTATATGCGCATATGAACATATATGCATATGCGGTGCTCTAAAGCAGCGGAACCTGCAGCTACGAGCCGGCGTTCTTAATGTAACTCAAAGGCAGCGGAAACAGCCCAGTTACGCACGTCAATCCATTCCCGACGATCTTGGTTTGCTTCTTATTTATTAAATATACAGGCAAATAGTGTATTAAATATTGATCAAAATTATTACAATCGACAATTTATACAATCTAATTTTAACGAAAGACTTTCTAGAAAACACAATTCAACAAAGTGCTCAAAATCCATGTCCCCAGACATATGCGCATCTGATGTTTACTCATGCTGCTCACTTTTCATAATCAACATATAAAATAAAAAAATTATAATATTTTAACAGAGCCTAACTATATGAAACTAAATAGGCTGTGTTTTCTTTAACCCTCTGTCCAACGAAGTCGTCGGCGCCTTCTGATGGATTTGTTCCTTTATGACAGTGGATTCTAATCACAATACTCCATAATGTCTAGCCAAACTACAGATAAGTGCAAGACATAATTATAATAAACAGTAAACTCTCTACTTTTATTTGTGTACACTCACAATAACGGCAAAGGCCGTGGATTCTGGGAACAGATTATTTTGCACCACTCCAAACGCTTCATTTCAAAAATATATTTTATTTATTAAACGCAAAGTTTTTCATTTCAAAAGCATTTCTAAATTCAGTTTATATTTCCAACAAATGAAATTCCAAGCCAAAATAACGAAGTGGTAAAAAAAAAACTTTGAGTTATCACCATGAAGATTCAAACTTTTCGCTCATCTCTGTATGTGGCAATGTGTCACACCTGGCGTATGTAAAAGTGGATCATTCTTTACAGATGATGGTATGTTTGGACAGAAGACGAGACAGAGTTCTTTATTAAACTCATAAAAAACAATAGAATATAAAATGCCACAATTTATCATAACACCTCATATGTGCCGCTCAAGTAGTATAAGGTGCCTTCCTCGCCATCAATGCTTGGATATCACACACGGCTCCTTCCATTAAAAATAATGGTGCGCGGTGGCTGGTATATACATAAACCTAACAACATATGTAGCATAATGTTTGGAATGACTATCACGAGAAGAAAAAAAAACATCAGTTAATGGAAACGCCGTCATTTCGCAATATTTTTTTATCGACATTTAGAAAATATCGCAAACGTTTTGGGCAAATCTGTAATTGAAACGTGGCGAATGATGAAGCTGGCAGGTTATGGTGATGTAGCTCTCAGCTGTTAAAGCGATCCAGCAGTCTGTAGTTAGAGCAACTCTCAGCTTTGCTGAGAAAATGTTGTCTTTTTTATGCTCAAACAGCGACATTACAGACTAACTAAAGTTGAAAAAGAGAAAAAACATAATAGGACCCCTTTAAACTAAATGAAAATGATGATAAGATAACTATAACAACCATTAGTAACATCAAATCTTTGAAAGTTCTGAGCTGCATGAGGAGAGCTGTATATTACTTTGCTTGAGGTTTATATCTGACAAATAATCTACTTATTACTTTTCAAAAGGCAAAAATCGGATTACTACCATTTTCTCAAGTGTTTTCCAGTTGTATAACCAATTTCAGATACTCTCGCCCCTATATATCACTTAAAACAAAACATTGTGGGTGGTAATTTTATGTGACACTCAGATGGTCACTTCTTGTCTAGGTGAGCATTATTTGTCAGAATAAATTGCAACATGGATTATACCTTTCGTTTAGTCCACGATCTGGCTATGTGAGAGTAGCCTAAAACTCTCAAATAAACATTTGTTAATGTTACAATGTAGGAGGGAAGTGTCAAGCAATGGGACACTTACTTTTCCCCTTGCTCTATTTACATAATGTCCCAAATTAACAGGCTGTAGGAAAACCTGAGCAGCTTTGCAGTGAAGTAGAGCAAAAGAAACCGAGGTATGGGGGTGAGATTCAGTCTATGTGCTCTGTACAGACGGTCTATGGATCAGTTTTTTCTTCCAGGAAACCATTCATTGATGCAGGAGTGGCATATTGCAGAGGTTAGAAAAATCAATGATGTGTGTAGAAAGTCTGAGCATACAAACCTGTGTAAAAAAAACAGAAACACACTTGCACATGTGTACGCTGCACTGCTGCATACTTTCTAAACGAGGGCCCCAGGACAGTACGTACTGTACTTTTCTTTCTGAACGCCTTGTAATTTTTTACGTTTTACCCATGTGGGGGGATGGTGCAAAGGTTTGGCCTGCCACTGCAGTGTAAGGGTTCTCGAGCAAGTCATTGGTCCAGGATGCATACAGGAATAGTATAGGTAGTGAACATAAAACAAAAGCCTGTGTAACCTAAGTGTAAAGAGGAGGGTGGTAAAAGCAGCAGGCTGAGGTGTTCCTGTTCCTTCTAGTTTTATGCTGCAGTTCAACAAAGCAACCAGTCAGCAGTGGTACCATTGTTTATGTGTAAATATTGTAATTAAGATGCTTTACTAAATTACGCAATTTTTATTTTAACACTTTATTTTTATTACTAAGCCCAAGACAAAAATACAAATCACAAAATTACATTTATAATCTGAATTTGGTGGATTATATGGTGGAGATATATATGATATACCATATGGTTTGGTTATATGGTTTGGTTCATATACAGTATATGAATGTTTTTTCAGGCTCTTTAACACTGAAATATGCATGTCCATGTGTCCGACAAAGCATTTTTATACAGCTGAAAATGCCAGCACTCTTCTGAAAGTGCTTTGCTGCGGGCACTTGAGAGCATTTCGGCAGTGCAGCATTTTGTTTGTTTGTTTTTTTTTCTCATTTGAGATGCTATATGTGCTATGATACAAATATCAGCAGAACGGTTACTAGTATCTGATTTTGCAAATAGTTTCTGAATATAAAAAAGTCAACAAAAATGTAAAGTACATGCTCTGGCGCTAGTTTTGGATGAAGAGATGTGCTTGTAATTGTTGTATGTTATCGCTGAACAAGAAGAATGTGAAGGTTGGTCAGTGTGGTATTTTGTCCCACTCCTCCTGCACTGTGACGGCTGGGTAAAAACTGACTCCGATGAGCGCTGCATTTTACACGAAGTTGAATATTATTTATCCTGCGCAGATCGTTCAGTGTGAAATAGATGCTCAGCGCAATAGTCACGCTGCTGGCGGGTTTTTTCTTCAAAACCACGATGCTCCCATTTAAAACAATTGCATAAATACGCAAGGATGTACTTTGAATATACAAGGATGTACTACCAAAATACTTTGGTAGTCAATGGCTACCGAGATCTGCCTTGTTACCAACATTCTTCAAAATGTCTTCCTTTGTGTTCAACATAACAAAGACATTTATACAGGTTTGGAAAACTTGAGGGTGAGTAAATGATGACAGATGCTGTGTCCCAATTCGCATACTATCCGTACTAACTAGTATTCAAAAAAATAATTAGTATGTCCCAAATCGTAGTATGTTGAAAAGAGTATTCCAAAGATTCCAGAATGGTCTACTATTTCCAGTCAGAATTCGAAGTGCAGATCGATGCGCACTCTAACGGCTGATATTGCCCACAACCCATTGCGAGATGGACGAGGATTCGGTTAGAACTACAAAAACGGATAAAAAGTGTTAAAAAACTACAAACATGATGTTATGCGAGTCTGATAGAGAGGGTTAGATAAAGGGGTTTGAGTGAGCAATTATCAGTATTTAACCTGATGAAAATATATTTATTCAGTGTTATCCACATTATATTTCACCTGCAGCAGCATTGTGAACTTTTGTAATGATACGTTTGGCCATTAACTTTGCAAACACATGAGAGGAGTCTCTGCATTAAAGACCCACGAATGGCAGATCAACGTGCTACTACATTTCTCCCTGATACGGTAAGAAATAAAATTGAATGTGGAGGATTTTAACTGTGAGGATGATTGACAGGGCAGTTTAAACGATGACGGGATGCACGTAACTAAGCAACAGAGTCTATTAAAGATGACGAAGTAGTATGTCCCAAAGCTTGCATACTCTTCTGCTACACACTCAAAAGTATGTACTTTTTCTTCACAAAAAGAGTACATACTTTTAGGTGGTAGTATAAGTAGGCGAATTGGGACGCAGCAAGAATTTCATTTTTGGGTGAACTATCCCTTTAAGTCAAGTCATCTCAGAACTCTGTGGCCTCTGGTCATCTCAGAGAGGGACTGTGGATTTACTGACGCTCCACTTTGTTTTTAAGGTGTCCAAACTAGGCAATTTGTGAGATCTTTATCCAATCTTAAGACCACTCTCATTTTGAAAGGAGGCAGCTCAAGGAAAGAGAGGGGGAGTCACGGCAAAGCAATATCCCGCACAGATCTCACTGCTTACTTCACTTCCCCTCAGCGTGCTTGAAGTTCATCAGGCCTCGGTGGCGTCGCAGCAGGTGTAATTTATGAGGTGTTAAGAACGTTAGACTGTAACTGAAAAATATACTGTAAACTCTAGCTCCCCCAACACCCCTTTAACCCCAAAGCGTGAAGCCCTATAACATAGGTACAGGGCCTCTAACTCATTGAGAGTCCGCCAAAGAAAATGCATATCACATTTGGCTCTGGTTTCTTTTTTGCAACACCAATTTCAGAATCTCAAAGGAAAAAAAGAAAGAAAGAGAACACCACCATAGCTGTATAGAAGCATATGTCATGTTTTGGATACTGATGTCCTAAACAGACTTTTCTAACTAGTTTAACCAGCAAGTTCCCTGATAAACCAGCGCCCCCACTTTTGGGATAGGGTTAGGGTTAGCTCACCTATACCAGACTATTAACACCAAAACAGCATAAACAAACAACGTAAAGCATTTTGGCCAAAGCTAGTGTTTTATGCAGGGAAAGTTCTGGAAACTTCACGGCTACCCATTAACTTTGCATCTGTATGCTACTCTGCCTTTCTAAATGTGTTCCTTGTTTTCAACAGTGATTTTTCACATTAACCAAAACAGTTCACTTGGATGTTTGGTTTCACCCTAAAAACTGGGGCATGTAGCATGAACCAGTGTATGCAAGCAGTCAACAAACCAATAAGTGTAGACTGGTTTGTTAGTAGGCTGTAAAATTAAACACAGCACCGATTTATATGCCCATAACATACATACCCACAAATAAATGCATAGGGCCTATACACCACCATTCAAACATTTGAGGTCAGTAAGATTTTTAGTTTTTAGTTTTTGATAGACACTCTTATGTTCACCAAGGCTGCATTTATTTGAATCAAAAATTAAGTATAAGTATATATATATATATATATATATATATATATATATATATATATATATATATATACTCTTTTAAGTAAAGTCAAGAGATTTATATAGCGCTTTTTTATTTATAGAGATTGCATTAAAGCTGCTTTACAGTGATGATATTAAATTAATTTCGTTTCTGAAGAAAAGTTGATTCATTTCTGTTGTAAAAGCTGATTAGTTGTTAAATTGAATATGTTTTAATTGATTAGTTTTATAACTCTTGTATTTTAAAATGTAATTTATTCCTGTGATGGTGCCAGGCTTCAGTGTCTCATGATCCTTCTAATATGCTGATTTGGTGCTGATTTGGTGCATTTGTAGAAACAATGCGTAATTGCTTATCAATGTTGAAAATGTGCTGCTTAACAATTTTGTGGACAAATTTTTTTTTTTTTTCAGGTGCTCTCTTCAACATCTGTGCAACAGCAAACAGTTGGTATTATGTAGTCTGCTATTTTTTCCCCTAAAGCCCTGGATTACACTGCAATTATGCTTCATCTACAGCAGCTGCCTGTGGGACAGGAGAGAGAGAGAGAGAGAGAGAGAGAGAGAGAGAGAGAGAGAGAGAGAGAGAGAGAGAGAGAGAGAGAGAGAGAGAGAGAGAGAGAGAGAGAGAGAGAGAGAGAGAGAGAGAGAGAGAGAGAGAGAGAGAGAGAGAGAGAGAGAGAGAGAGTACTGCTTTGATTTGTAACACAGCTAAGCTACAGTAGAGGACAATCTAGCTGCAAACAGGTGTAGAAAACACCTCCTAATCCAAATGATACCGTAATTGTTTTTCAGCATGAGACCCCAGCATAGGACATCTGTCATACTGGGATAACCTGCAAGAAAAACGCACATCGCATACACTACATGAATACAAAGCAGTTTGCAGGTCTAGACTCAAAGGGTGTTGAATTCCATTTGGAGGTATTATAAACTCTTGTCGCTGGGAAGGGGCACATTTTTCAGACAGACATACAGTAGGCTGGAATCCCGAGAATGTGTGTCTCCTATTTCCTTCTTAAGAATGGCTAGACTAGATGCCATTTATACCAATGCTTTTGAACACCAGGCAACCTCTCCCATAAAAAAAAAAAAAAAAATCAGTACATTTTTCCCGAAGCCAATCGCATTGACCCTATTTGGTAGCCAAGTTGAGCCAAGGAAGTCTCACAGAAGCGGATATATATGTTACTCAGGGACACGTGATATACATGAAACATTTTGAGTCATTCTGAACCAGAAGCACATTTCGAGATTAATGTGTGATTTATGTTTCTTGTGACGGCAAAGATAGATTTTCAGCAGCCGTTACTCCCTGATCCTTCAGAAATCATTCTAAATAGTGGATTTGGTGAGCAAAGAAACACATTTCTTATTATTATCTTATTATTATTGAAGTGGTTGTTCTGCTTAATGATGAATATTTTGTAGATTTATTGATTAATTTTGATTAATTGAAAGTTAAAAAAATCAAGATTTATTTGATTTCCTCAACATTATAAATATCTTTACTGTCACTTTATGATCAGTTAAATACTTGCTGAATAAAGGTATTCATTTCCTTCAAAGAAATCTTACTGAACCCAAACATTTGAAAGGTAGTGTCCATTAAAAATTCATACATAAAAATACACATACAAAATATATATGTGGACAATATAATGTTCATGAGTTTTAGCTAAGTAACGGGGATACGAAGGTAAATTAAATTAATTTAGTTTTATCTGAAACAACAAAACAGTCAAAAGTGACCCATAGCAACTTATGGCTCTTTTTGATGGAGCGTGTCACATACGGAATATTCAGCTACTGTACAAGAGGGAAGCCCACAGAACGTACCAGTGTCCTGTTGTGCTATGTTTCCGGTTAATAATTTCCCCAGGCCTGGGATATCAGGAACTGTAGGCCGTCGTCCTGCGAGAAAAAACAAAAAGAAGTTGGTTCAGAGGGGGTTCAAATGCGGTATATGGAAAAGAAACAGGCAAAGCCATGCAGCAAAAAGGCAAACAAAGAAAAGCAACCACCCTAGGCACCTCTTCTTCTTCCCCACTACTTAGTCTTGACGAAAAGATAATCTCCCTCATCCCTATACCATTCCTGCAGCGAATAGGTTGTTTAAAGGAAAAACACAGATAACTATTTGCTAAGCATCCGCTGCACCCACAAAAAAAAATGGGTTGGTACATCTTATTCTACTGTCATCTTGTTGAATTCCAGTGGCTGCAACAAGTATTAACATGTACATTCCTGAAATATGTCAAATCAGCAGATCATTATCACAAAATTATAAGGCATTGGTAACAACCTGAAGCTCTCAAACACATTTCTACACATTCCCTTTTTTGTAGAGTATCAACGCTAGGTGGTATGTCTAAACCTCTGGGGTTAATCTTGTTATGTAATCTGATTTCAACAAGACCGTTTTTGGGTGATGATGTCATAATGTTTCAATTTAAAAGAGGATGGATGAACTCGGATGGCACACAGACTAAAGATAAAAATGGAAAATCTCAGCTTGAGGAGTATGTAAATAGCAGTGGAGGCGCAGGACTTGAAGACAGGCTTTTGACATGCCAAATTTGTGCCTGATTAGCTCAGGTCAGAGATCAGACTGTTTGCTCAAAGGAGTTACTCCAAACTCCCACACTTGAAGAACAAGTGCAGCATGACTGAAAACACTACAGTACAGTACTATCAATACAGTAATACTTTAATACTGTAATACTCTACTAAAAACATACTTTAATACTCAGCTTTGCAGACAGCAGAAGTAGGCTACTGAAAAATATACTATATACTAAATGTACTAAAATCTATTTGAAATACATTTATTTTATGCTACAAAAACATTTACATATTTATAGTATGTAATTAAAATATTTACATAATATTACATAATATTATGTATTTATAAGTACAACCCTGCAATTGTACTTTTTTTCTCACGACTTTTAGGGCATGAGAGCGCAATTCCAAAAAAGCGTTGATGGGAGTGGACAGTTCTGCGAGTGATCTGCTGACAACGTGCAAATTAAAGAACACAAACCGGATCATTTCCATAATGACCAACACAATCTATCAGGAGCAGCGCAAATTAGGTTCTGATTTAAGACATGCTTTTTTGGGTGGTAAATAATGGCGCAAATACCTGTGAATTCACAAGCGCAAACCTTAGTAAATCACACAAACAAAGAGGGTTTGAGTTGGCGCAAGCTGTTAGTAAATCTGGCCATTCGTATACTAAATTGGTATACTAAAAATATATACCAGTCTGCTAAAATGGAACAACTAATTTTGAACTTAATGCACTTTAGTTATCCAGAAATAGTGCTGAGGTCCAACTAAAGATAGTCAAGTATATTTGATTGCGCTATAGTGGAACTATTGCAAGTATACTTTAGGTACACAAAGACTGATAATATACAGAGACTGATACTGATAATAAGGATTAATTATAATATTTCAATCAGTAAGTCAAATGTCAGTAAATATGTTAATGGATTTGTAGTATACTTAGCATGAAATAAATGTATTTTAAATACATTTTGGTATAGTTTTTGTTCACTAGGGTTATTACACACAGAGCAGCATTTGAGCTTAGCTCAATAAATAAATAAGTAAACAAACAAGCAAACACACGCACACACACATACATATATACATACACACAAATGTGTTGCCCATCGCAACTTACGACTCATTATAAAAATGTATAATATAAATGTATATAAATAATATAAATAACATTGATAGTAATAAATATACTAACTATTAAATGTAATAATTATTACAACAGTGTACATTTCCATTTTTTAAGTGTATATGCCACCATGGCCAATCAACCAGAGCATTGCTTATGTTTTAGAACAGTGGTTTTCAACCATGGGGCCACAGCAAACTTCCAGAAAAGTCCCAATAAGTCTTACAATTATTTAAATTTAGTTATATTAATATACCTGTAATTTAATAAAAATCAATCCAGCTATTATAATCAAATCACTTCCCGTTTCACTGCATTTGTTCACCTTTGTGAAGGAGAACAAAAAAACACTTAAACTGTTGATTATACCTGCTCTTAAAGCGAAGCTGGTTTTTACTCAATGTAAACACTTTTATTAGTTATTTTCTTCATTTTTGTCTGTTTTGGCAATCACATAAATGGATGCCTTTGTGTATGAAAGATTTTTTCATTGAACAGAACCACTAATGCAACAGCAAACTGGACACAGAATGTATGAATGAAAACACATTGTAGAGGCTATAGCAGAATGATCCATTGAATGTATGAAATTATGACAGAAGTGTGGTACTTTGTCTATTCAGCAGTGTAGTCTAGATGCCAGATTCAGAGAAAGTTTAGCTTCCCCTGGGAAGAGCAGGAGGGAAAAAGCAGGGGCTCTTTCTTTAAAAAGCTTTGTCTCGAATTGCCAATAGAGACCTTGTTTTAATTACAGCTCTGGCATGGATGCTCACTAGATATAGATAACAGATCTAAGCCACTAAGTTGAAAGCCAACAGTATTAGCTCTCTGATCACTGAAATAAATCCTCATGCTGTCTCCATCAGGGGGTAGGGGGTATATCTATCTGACATCCAAGTTTATCCTATCCTATCCATGTCCAGGTACACGATAGGAGACAGTCCACTGTGCCTTCATGTTTGTTAAGTTTTTTTGTAGTTTATGTGGGCAGTTCACATACATTTTTGCATAGATAGACAGATAGATTAGCCTGACGTCGTCATACTCAATTCTAGTCAGAATATGAGTCTGATACTGCTCCGTTGGGCTGTGATTATGGGGTGTGTTTCAACCGAACCAGGAAAGACCTCAATTGGATAGACCTATAACCAATCAGAGCAACAGAGCAACACATAACGTTAGTTGTCAAATGTCAACAGAACTCAACTGCACTGTGTTGCCAAGTCCGCAGGTTGAAGCGACCCCAATTATATGATATACAGACCCAGGAATGCAAATTTTAGCAGGCAGCCCTGCCAAAAAAACATATATTTTACCCCCCCAAATGACATTTTTTTCCGGAGAACTCCCCAGGAAAGCTATTGGGCTTGTTTTTGGCTAGTTTTGAGTAGCAATTGGGCAGGTTTTGTTGTAAAAACTTGGCAACCCTGTCTGCACACACGCTGGAATAAATAACGTTAGAAGAAAAAGATGAGTGTAAACGATCTTTGCCAGTGTTGTAAAAAAAAGAATTTAAGGATACACGGAGTACTTACCAACACAATCATCATTTCTGAGAGAAATAGTAAAGGTGAATGCATATACGAACAAGTTCTCCGTTTAGGATTAGAACAAATTCAACGCAAGCGCCTTTGATGACAAGGATGATTACATTACTGTTTATCATCTGTCCATCATCGTCTAAAGCCCGCCCTGACAATTTTCATTGGCATAATTACTCCTCTACGGATCAAGTCCAGACCAAACAGCCCGAGCTCAAATGTTGTGGGCGGGGCTAAGTTCGGCTGGCATCCAGGCTACAGATAGATAGATTAGAAATATGGATAGATAGATAGCTTCTGCTTGTTTTTTGTCTGTGTTTTGATCCAGAAATGTTGTAATCTTTCAGAAGATGCGTAATAGCTCCCCCTATATAACAGTGGAAACATGGATTGCTGGAAAATTCCGTCAATGGCGGGGAAGCGTTATGTCATAAATGATGGAAAATTCCATCAATGGCAAAAGAGTTAATTGAGAGACTACATATAACATAGAATATTTGAAAGAATATTTTAGCAGTGAACTAAGAGTAATTGCAAAAATGGCTCATCAAGTTATTTGTTTTCACAAGGGATGCACCGATACCTGTACCATTACTCAGGTGTTGGCCCATTACTGTGCTTATGTACTGTGCAAACTACCCCGATACAACTGCACCTGATACCACTTTATGGCAATGCATCTTTGGATGTGGAGCCACGCATAAAGTTACAAAACTTACAGTGCACACCGCCAAACGGGTCTAGCGCTCTCAACACGCACTGCCGTGATGACTTCATTTTTGCTGCAGAGAAAACCAACACAAACAAAACCTGAGGTAAAATGTAATTATTTTGTTTTGCTGCAGATATATATTGCCGAAAATATAATTTGTGAACCATTTTGCAAGTTCTCCCACTTAGAAATCATGGAGGGGTCTGAAATTGTCATCGTAGGTGCATGTCCACTGTGAGAGACATAATCTAAATTAAAAAAAAATCCAGAAATCACAATGTATGATTTTTTAACTATTTATTTGTATGATACAGCTGCAAATAAGTATTTGAACACCTGAGAAAATCAATGTTAATATTTGGTACAGTAGCCTTTGTTTGCAATTACAGAGGTCAAACGTTTCCTGTAGTTTTTCACCAGGTTTGCACACACTGCAGGAGGGATTTTGGGATTTTCACATATATTGTGATTTCTGGATTTTTTTTTTTTAGATTATGTCTCTCACAGTGGACATGCACATACAATGGCAATTTCATACCCCTCCATGATTTCCAAGTGGGACAACTTGCAAAATAGGGTGTTCAAATACTTATTTTCTTCACTGTATATATTTCCAAATTTTTGTTAAAAATAAAGCTCCAATGGAAACTATAATTTGTGAACTTTCAAAATTTCTGTGTCTACTGTAAGTGGGCATGTTTAAAGGTTTCCCATAATACTGTGTTTAATTACATAGGCAGGCTGTTCTATTTTGGGCCTGTTAATCTCTACATGTCCTGCCTTGCTTTGTGCCTGCACACGCTTTCTTTAGAATGTACAAGAATTCAAAAGTCTTTCATTTTGGAGACAATGATCAGCTATAAATATCATCAACACATAAAGCAATGGGATGGTATGGATTTGCATTAAGCAGTTTTAAAATTTAATCACACACTTAAATCAAAAGCAGCACGACTATAATGAATAGGCCTACACTATATATCTGATGTTCTCTGCAGTTGATGATATGAACCATACTAACCTCACATACAAAATGAATGTGCTGAGCTTCATAATGAATGTGCACAGCAACATCAAACACTTTCTAAATCCTGGCTGCAGATCCTCTACCACACTCAGCAGCTTTCACATAAACACACACTGAGACAAGCAGCAAACATTTCCAACAGGCAGCCAATCAGAGGCTTATGCTTGAATGAAACCTGCATTTCTTGTAGTAAAGTGCTCTATATAAAACACAGTCTGTATATCCCTCTCCAAGTGATTTAGCTTGTTTTATTTGTCTTATTTTGATTCGCACTTGTGATAACATGCCGCCACACCTCCACGTGTAACAAGCCTTGCGCACACGCCCCATAAACTTTATCACACATACACCACATATAAAAAAATAACATGAAAGCACACATGGTGTAATTATTTGTGTAATTATTTATATCTAATCAGAGGCAGGCTTTGGTTAGCTAAATCTGAATCTCTTCGCCAGAAAGCTTAAAATGGTCATCAATTGAGAAATCAAATTTTCCTGGATCTTTTGGTCATTGTACTATAAAAACATCCTGTAAGTTCCAGAACTCAAAATGCTTTTATTGAAACCAAGCTGCCAAAACGACAAATTTTGTCTCAGTATATCATAGTGTGATGAAAGACCGCCTCTGTTAAAGATTGACGCCTACTTCTACATCATTGCCTCTTTAGCCCTGCCCACCGATTCATGCGTTGCTGAATTTTTTTTGATATTGTATGATAAACTTTTGAGGTTCTGTCTGTATCTGACAATAGTTTTATCAAATGAAATTGTGAAATGCTCATGAAGTTACTCTCAGAGGAGCTCTGGAGATAAAGTTCATGTGAAGTGCCCTTTTATAGTGAGAAGGCAGAGGCTGAAAACACCATAATGTTATTTTTAGTCCAGTGATCCTGTATTGCTCTAGCCTGGTCTTACCAGACTCTCGTACATTTCATTTGTACATAGAGTCTGGCCACTCTCCATTGACAAGCGTTTACTTCCTTGAAGGCGGGAACTCTGTTGAAGTTTAAAACTATTGGATCTGCCAAGAGTCACTCTGGATCTGCCTAACCAATCGCTAACATTTGGTCGTGACGTATGTCACGCGCTGTTCGCCTCTGATTCTCACATTAACTGTGCAGTCACACCACCTCAGTGTCAGTGATAAAATCTTGTGCATTCGGATTGTGATTTATTCACGGTAGAGAGGAGAGTTTTGTGATCGGAATGCGCTGCTCTCGTGGTGCATATCTCGTGCAATCATAACATGATTGTATTTGCTGTAAATAAAATGTCATATGTTTGGTATGATAAGAATAAATGCGGTCATAAATAACAGCCCAATTCAAATGTTTACGTGCTTTTCTTCTTTTATTTTTTGAGCGGTGATGAAATATTTTGCTCTTGTAAACACTTGCCAGCATTTAAAGAAATACAAGTCTAGAAATGCATCCAAATTATAGCGCACACAACCGTACGGTGCTCTGCAGGGGTCAAAAAAGGATATAAACAGTGAATTTTGAAGTGATATATTCTTGAAAACAGATGTTGATTCGGAGAGCAATTACATTAATACACGACATTGGTGTTTGTCAAAAGCAGTAGGTAATTCAGTCTGGGGGGGTTTCCGCGGGTGGTGGGAGACGGACGGCTTCAGCCAACTCCTTCACCACTAACGGAGCGAGCTGAAAAAGACTTTTACCGGACCACAACATCATGGCCACCAACAAACCTCAGCAGTGGTTGTTCCTGCTCCATGTAACAGAGTTTGTTTGTTCAGGGAAGAAGGAGGCGGGAACCGGCGAACGTTTAACAACTTTTAATCAAATAATAAACACAAAATGAAAGTAAAAGTGGTAGCCCTCTCACAATTTAAAATCCAGGCTTGGTCCTCTCTCGTCCTTCACCGGTGTCGCTCGTCCTTACATGCCTCCGTGCTCCCTCATGAGAGGACTCGAGACTGGTGTGTCTCATTCTCAATCACACACACCGATCTCGCTCGCTCATCCACCTCCGGCTTTAACTTCTGGACATTCGTCAGCGGTGCCAGTGCCACACACTCGCATCCTTCACTGCCGCCATTACTGAACTACAACTCACACTAGGGCACAACATCAACGTCATCACTCTCAGCCACTCCCTCTGTTTGCTGATTGGACCGGTAAAAAATTGTTCGGGAGAAAACCTAAGCATATACAGCAGTACCATACGTAGTACTGAAGGAAAATGAAAATTGAGCGGAAGTACGTAGGAGGGCGGAGCCAGGCTAGTATTGCTCCTCTCCTCATCATCTCACTAACACGCCAGTGGGCGGGGCCAAAGTTGCAATGATGAAGGAGGTGTTAATCGTCTTCTGCCGAGGCACTCTATCATAAATAGGCACATTCCACAATGAGGGCTTGGTTACAATAAAAGCCGTTTTTGGAATACAAACAGAAGACCATCGGAGTCTCCTCTCTTATGAACCACAAGTCTGTGGGAACAAGA
This sequence comes from Romanogobio albipinnatus, assembly GCA_023566225.1. Classification (NCBI taxonomy): domain Eukaryota; kingdom Metazoa; phylum Chordata; class Actinopteri; order Cypriniformes; family Gobionidae; genus Romanogobio; species Romanogobio albipinnatus. Next base: position 23,186,433 of record CM042257.1, on the reverse strand, counting down.
GTTCAACCATGAGTTTAACCTTTAGAACATAAGTGTACAATCATCTGTCAGTGAGCTATGAGAACGAGAAAAAGAAAAAAAAACCTGAGATGGGGGGGGGGGGGGGGGGGGGTAATTTGTAAAGCTTGCTCATGTCCTACAAGTGACTGTTTTAAACTTTCCACAAGTTAATTTCTTCATAGGAAACTAAATCACATACAAAATAAGACACCAAACAAAGCAGTGTTCGCCTGTTCTCTAATAAGCAGATGCAGGTCTTGCACAAGTATCGTTTGATTAATAATGCGCTTTGAGGATCATCCCAGAGTTTTGATCAAAACTGTGTGTGCGGCTTCTCTGCGGGAGACGCGTCAAAACCCGATCCAACGGGAACATAACGAATGTGCTACCTCCAGTGAGAGGTGTAAGATAAAGAGTGAAAAAGCAAAAGCAAGAGATAGAGAGCAACAAGCTTCTCTTGTTCTGGTTCAGGACCTTGCTCTTTCCTCTTTGGGTTGATCCCAAACTCCCACAGCCAGGGGCCTTAAGCTCTTCAGATCATTCAAACGCAAACACGGACGCTCCTCAGGGACACCCTCACACGGCACACATCCTGTAGACGGCTCTTTTAAATATCTGTGGTTTGTTTGGTCTGGAGGATGGATGCGAAAGAGTGCATGATGGGAGCGAAAGAAGGGCCTGAGCATGTTGGCAAAAAATGGAGCTGTACTTTTATGAGGTCATTTCGAATAGAATATATCACACTGCTTATGCGTTCATAGCATTACACTGACGACAGTTAATGATTAATGCTGCTAGTATAAGAGGTTGTTATCTGGAGGGTTTACAGTGGTCTGAGGGCAGGGCAGTACCAGGGTAAAGGGAAGGACACGTATGGGTCGATCTCCCTTGCTGTATTTTGCCCTGTGACATTCCCATCCGCCAACCCCTCCTCCGCCTATGGTACATTCCACATCATAATGACCTTCCACCCTGACACGAGCCACCACTAAGCCCTCCATGCTGCCTCAGTCTAAAGAACAAATATACACACACATCATAAACATGCAAATAACACCTTCGTAATCCACCACACAAACAGTCACACATGCAGGAACCAATGTGACATCTCTAGAAAGCAATGTGCATATGTAGATATATATACACACTCGGATTGCTGATACCAACATGTCAGTAGTCAAGCATTACAATGAATAATATTTTATACTAACAAATGGTGCAGTATTTAAATACATTTTGAATAAAGTTAAATATGAATATTAACAAATTAAATAATTCAAATATAAATATTAACAAAGAACAATATAGACAAATTAAATTATACAATATTTCAACAAGGGTAACACTTTACAATAGTTTCATTAGTTAACATTCGCTAACTACATTAGTTAACATGAACTAATAATGAACATAATGAAAACATTTATTAATATTTGTTAATGTTAATTTCAACATTTACTAATACATTATTAAAATCAAAAGTTGTATTTGTTAACATTAGTTAATGCACTGAGAACTAACATGAACAAACAATGAACAGCTATATTACAAGATTAATAAATACTGTAACAAATGTATTGCTCGTGGTTTGTTCATGTTAGTTAATACATTAACTAATGATAACTAATGAAACCTTGTTGTAAAGTGTTACCTCAACAAGTTAGTTAAATAAAGTTAAAATTAAAAAGTGAAAAAGTTCAAATTAAAGTTAAAATAATGCTACATTAATACCCCAGCAAAACAGATATTAATATTAACATTTTAAATAAAACATAATACTATATAAACCAATTAAATTAAACTATATATATATTTTAATACCCCAGCAAAAATGCTAAATATTAATATAAATATTAACAATTTAAATGATTAAAAAATAAATAATAGCAAATTAAAACAATTTCATTATTGAATAAAAAAAAAATCAACTAAAATATTGACCAAATTATAGTGCATTTGACATCCAGACATAAAGGCAATACAAATTAATTATGAGCTATTTATCCCATAGAAGCTCAAGTTTATTTATTATAAAGTCCCTTTGTGTGGCTTGCATTTACAATTTCATGTTTGTGTGTATAAAAATTTGGTCATGGTGTCATTGCAAGGGCATGGCTCAGGCCCAAGTCAAAGAGCTGATTCAGCCAAGGAACAAATGCATAATGAGCAGCAATCAAAGAGAAGGCAAGAGAATAGGGAGAGTATGAGCGAGATGGCATAACAGACAGAGATAGTGTGCATGTTTGTGTGATAGAAGAGACAAGGCCACGTTGAGTAGCAAGCCACAGCTGGGCAGCTCTAGGCCGTGAGTAGGTTAGCTCAGGGTTAGGGGCTGGACGGGGGGGAAGACAATGCAGCCACGCTTGTCAAAAGTCTAATTTATGGCCGGTCGTCCAGCGAGCAGCAATTTGGCTTCAAGTTCTCATGCATGGGGGATGGTAGAGAGACTGAGACGGACAGGCCGTTTGTGTGTAAATGTGGCGATTGTGCTCATGACGGAGAGAAGAGAGAATGAAAGTGATGGAGAGGAAGAGAGAATTTTGAGGTTTGTGTGGTTGGACCAGTTTCGAGAGCCTCTGCTGTGCTGGCACGAGATAAAACTACTTGTATGTAAATACAGCTAGAAAAAAATTACACAAAGCAGTGAAGAGCATAAATAAAATCTCATCCACTGGTTGAAAGTACCCTTCCCCCAGCCCTTCAGCAAGGTCATTATTAAAGAGTTATTGACAGGAAAACTGACTGGCTGTTTGGAATAGTAAATCCTTGTTTAGCTTTTCCAAATGAATGTACAAGAAACAGACAAAGCTGCTAATTAATCCAGTTACAATGTCTGCTTTAAATACACCTTTGTGAGTAGAGGAGAGACAAAGCGTGCTTAAATCCAAGCTGTGGTCAAAAATATCATGGAGACCCAGATTAAAAGAAGGATCTAAACTAGGATTTGATCTGCTCCAAAAATGCAGTGAGCTGCCTACATAGGTAGCAAACAAAGATCAAAAGGGTAGCAATCTTAAAGAAATGCATCTTAGAAAGCAGCATAATTTAGTCAAATTCTAAGTCAGCATCACATGTATCTTTTGTAGAGAACGAAATTCCAGAATGCATTGTAACAACCTCAATGAAAAACTGAATTAAGATTGTAGATGAAGTGAAAGAAATTCGAGTAAGCATTTAACATCCATCCATTTTCTTGCTGCTTATCAGGGACCGGGTCATGGTGGTATCTGGCTAAGTAGGGTGGCCCACACGTCCCTTTCCTAGGCTAATAATTCCAGCTCCTCCTGGGGGATCTCAAGGCATTCCCACAAGGGCAGATAGATGTAATCCCTCCAACAAGCCCTCAGCCTCCCTCAGTGGCTCTTCTCTGTTGGACATGCCCGGAACACCTCCACCCAAAGATGTTCGAACCACCTCAACTTTCTCCTTTCAACACAGAGAAGCAGTGACCGAGTCCCTTCCAGATGCCTGAGCTCTGCAACCTGCCTCTCAGGGTTAGCCAAAACACTCTGTGGCGAAAACGGCTCGGGTTATGTCTATAACCCTTGTTCCCTGAGAAGGGAACGAGCTCTGCGTCGGAACAACACTTTGGGGATGCTCCCTAAGCATCAGCGAATCTGAAGTCTGAATAGAAACTAAACCAATCCGATTGGCGTGCGTGATGACATCACTGTGACGGCATACCCGGAAGTATAAAAGGGCCCCCTAGGGGCCGCCTTCCCAGGCTCTGAGCAGCGAGGGAGGTACTGGCGGAAGGCTGCTGACTGCCTCTTCGCCTCCTGGTATTTGGCAACGACGGTCTCAACCGCGTCCCCAAATAGGAAGGTTTTATCCTTCTCCTTCATCCCCGACAGATTCAGCCAGAGATGTCTCTCCACAGTCACCATAGAAGCCATGGACCAGCCGATAGCACGGGCCGTCTCCCTGGTGATGCAGAGAGACAAATCTGCAGCCCTCCGTAGTTCCAGCACATCCAGCACATCCTCTGGAGAGGGACCCTCATCGAGCTCTTTCAGGAGGTCAGCCTGGTAGGCCTGCAAGATAGATAACGTGTGCAGGGAACAACCAGCCCGCCCAGCCGCCATATAAGCTTTGCCCACCAACGATGAGGTGTCCCGACAGGGTTTGGTGGGCAGCGCCAGGGTCTTGGGCGGGTGGATGAAGTGATGAAACACTTTCTGCTTCTCCACCCGCCCCGATGCCAAACTCATCCGGCTCCTCGGAACTGGAGAGAATAAGCATCGGACCTTCGACCCCAGGGGAAGAAGCCACAGGCCGGGCTTCCACACGGGGAGGAAGATCCTCAGAACTGTCAGACGAGGATTGGGAAAGTGCCGCAGCAGTCCCAAATCCCGCTGACAAGTCCCTTTGTGAACCCCATGATCTGCGACGCCGAGCCGCCTCAGCGACCGCGGGTCCAGAACCATGGGGCTCAGGAGGCTGGCCGGCCTCATCGAACACGGCCAGCCGAGAGCGGAGCAGTCTGAGTGTGAGCAGCTCACAATGTTGACAGGCTCCCTCGAGAGCCACCCAAGCATGCTCAACACCTAGACACTGCACACAAAGCAGGTGTGTATCCGAGCCCGATATGTAGTGGGGACACGGATGCACACACTGCTTAAACTCTCTCACATTCCTTTCCTTCATTCCCACACTTTTGCAACTTGACAAACAGTAAATAGACAGACAGTTTCAACAGAGAGCGCTATGCTGAAGAGCAATAACTGCCGTTTCAATGCGCCGGCTCCCCTTTTATACTTCCGGGTATGCCGTCACAGTGACGTCATCACGCACGCCAATCGGATTGGTTTAGTTTCTATTCAGACTTCAGATTCGCTGATGCTTAGGGAGCATCCCCAAAGTGTCGTTCCGACGCAGTGAGAGTTCCCTCGAAAGGGAACTAATTTCAGCCACTTCTACTCACAATCTTGTTCTTTCGGTCACTAAGCAAAGCTCATGAACATAGGTGATTGGTAAACTGACAATTTTTCATAACAATATGCTAACTTTAAGCTCCACTTAAATCAACTACATGTTTTTGTGGCATATGGAGTTGTTGCCCATGCAATGGCTTCATATCAGTTTGGATACTTTGGAACGCCACAGGAAATTCTAGGAAATAAGGCAGATCAACATTTGTAACAGGGACATTGGGCCAGTTCCAAAACTTGGTGAACTGCCTCACTGCCTAATGCCTATAAGAGTATCTGCCCTCTACACTAGCATCATAACTGAAACAGGACCTCATAAGTGTCCAATTTGGAAAGTTTTTCAGACTCAACTCAAATAGCACTTTGTGCTACTTAAACAGAGCTCATCACAGTGCATTCTGTAATTGCCTTTCTAGGGAAGGATGCTATAACGGTGGTGTCCCGATAAATACATTCAAAATCAACAGATGATTTAGTTTAGAGTAAGGTTAATTCATTTGGGCGCCAAACAGGGGCAATCCCGTCAATATTTTGAAGGGGCAAGTGAAAGAGAATTTCACTTGCCCGACCGGACAAGTAACCTGATTAAAACACCAATAACAAAACATAACTAGGGAATCACCAAAATGCAAGAATGATTCTGCATTCATTTAGTTTAAATGGCAATCGATAGTGGATAATGATATATAATGTATAATGAACTGACGATAACAAGGTTGCGCTGTTGACGCTTGCACAGCCTCTTGAGGAGACATTTCAACAATTGAGCACCGCTCACAGAGATACTCATTTAAAATACTGCCGTAAAAATTTTGAGTTTTTATTTTTATAACATATGATACAGTTCGACCAAGAGTGCTATTTTCCTGAATAGCATCACAATTGAAAAGTGACACTGATTTCATATGACAGTTCCATAAACAAATATAGCTGCAAGCAGCCATTATCGGGGCCAAGCGCAAAGAAGAAGACAAGACATGCCAAAATGGCTGGCAATGTCAGATCAACTGCAGCAATGAGCAATTAAAGACCTATTAAGGCGATTTTAGGCAAAATAGCAGTAAAATGATAAATACAGTCAATAACAAGCGCAAAGAAGAAGACAAGACGTGCCAAAATGGCTGGCAGTGTCAGATCAACCGCAGCAATGAGCAATTAAAGACCTATTTAGGTGATTTTAGGTAAAATAGCTGTAAAATGATAAATACAGTCAATAATAATGATTTAATGATTTATCACTTTCAACCAATAGGTGGCACAGTTATAAAATTGATGTGGTGTGGTCAGAATAAGGGAACAATGACACTTGCAAAGATTGGTGTCAATATATCAAAGCAGGGTGTCAATATAGTGTCAATATGTCATTGCAGAGATATAGCCTCACGATGCCTTTTCATTATAAGTATGGACCACATGGCGGTGCTGTTTTGAAACCTTTTAAGTACCTTAAAGGCATGGTGCTGATGGAACATACCAAGTTTCGTAATGATACAACAATTCATTTGTAAAGTATAGCATTTTATATCATAATACTGCATTGTAGTCAATGGGAATTTCATGTTTTGTTCTATTATAGCGCCACCAAGTGGCACAATCCTACCATTTTTTTATGTGTCCTCGGAGTGAGCCCATACATGTCTGTGTCGATTTTGGTGAAAATATCTTGTTTCGTTTTCGAGTTATAGACATTTATATGAAAAAACACATGAAAAATGTGTTGGATTTTACACCCCCTTACTATCAATATTTTGACATTTGGGAATTAATATATCGCTATCGACCTATGTTTCCGAACTTCTGAAGCTGGTTTCGTCTCGATCGGACTAGCGGTTTCGAAGATATCAGCTAATGTTTTTAAAGCGCTAAATTACAACGCTGCACAAACCATATACCGAAACCTAGCAAGTCTGGTATTGTTGGACTCGGTGAGGATTCAGGAGACTAAAAAAGTTAGTCCCATGAAAATAAGTCAACCCCACCCAAAGTTATAAGCATTTGGAAAAAAAATTCCACTAGGTGGCGCTGTTTCGAAACTTCTCAGGCTACTTCAGGGCATCGTGCTGATGACCCATACCAAGTTTCGTAACAATCCGTTCATGTGATCATAAAATACAGCATTTTAGCACATAATTCAAAATGGCCGACAGCCAAAATGGCCGATATGGTAAAATTGGATATCAGACGACTCGGCATGACGTCCTGAATCTAACAAGACCACTTTTATGATTGGACAAACAGTTCAGAAGTTAAAAGCAAAAATAGCACTTTTTTGTATCTCCGGACCAGTAAGTTGCCTCAGGTCATGCTTGTGATGAAATGTGCCAAGTTTGGTTTGAATACAATAGAGCGTTGCAGAGATATTGCCTTAAGTGTGTTTTTGCAACCACTACATAAAATTTGTTTGCGCGTTTATCGAAAATGATTTGACGAATCAACTTGATTTGTAAGATTTTTTGTCAACATGGTCTGAAGATGATTTGGTTCAATTTTCGTGCAAATCGGATGAACCTTCTAGGACGAGTTCGCAAAAGTAGGTTTTTCTGAAAATTGAAAATGGCGGGAAAATTATAATGACGGAAAACGACGTCATATGGTACAATCGAATTGGCATGAGCTCAGGAAATAATTTTGTTTCTAGCCCTTAAGGTTCAAAAGTTATTAGCATAAACAGGAGTACACATTTGGACAGGTGGTGGCGCTAAAGGGATTGAGAGAGCAACACCAAAATTGCTATTGTGACAGATCAGACTGTCCTCTATTAGTGTGCCAAATTTCACAACTTTCTACCATACGGTTCTATGGGCTGCCATAGACTCCCATGGCGGAAGAAGAAAATACGGGAACGGTTTCAATAGGTGCCTTCGCACCTTCGGTGCTTGGCCACTAATTAATTAACATTAAGTCACATTTTAGATGCAATATTGACTGTTTTTGCGCTATTTCAGCGGCGAAAATAGTTCCAAACAAAGATCACAGCAGAACCATAACGGATCTCACAGCAACAGTGTGTTACTGAATAATTCAGCGTTTTGAATGAATTGGTTGAATCAAAGATTCAATGACCTATTCGTAAGCGATCGCCTAATTCTTGAATTAATCAACCGTTTCAACAAATCGACTCAATGACTCACCTGCCACAACCTACTGGCAGTTTAGTTTCATGTTTAAACATTCTTTCCAACATTGTATGTATATTTAAAAAATATTTAAAAATCATAACATTATTAAATGCAGTTGTATTTTTTCAGTGTAAATTATTTAATTTGATTGGTAACAGCCCTATAGTGTCTTATTCTAATTTAATTTACTTATCAAATTTAAGAATATAAAATTAAAGCTTAAGCATATCCTATATTTAATAAGATAAGGGAAAAATACCTTTTATAAAAGGTAAAAATATCACAAATATGCAGATTTAAATATGTCAAAGCTGATTGAACACTGATGAGAATATTGCTCCAGAATAAATTATATGTACAACACACACAAAAAAAATCCGGACAAGCAAATGTTTTACTCGGACAAGTGAATGACCGATTAACTTGTCCGAAGGACAAGCACATGAAAAGACTTAATGTCGAGCCCTGACACTGTCATCCCCTACATGTGTTTTCTTTAACTAAATACATCATAATCAGCTAAAACATTCACACGAATCATGGCACAGCTTGAGTGCAATCGAACTCAGACCACCTCTTTCAGGTAGTCTTGGGTTCGGTACCACGGTGCGCACCAGAGTTAAAAAACGCCCCCAGTTGGTCAAAAGAAAAGAACACAGAGACAGAAAGTTTTGATGAGTATGACAGCTGCAGTATCTACTCTGATTGTCATGCTAATTTGTGATGAGGCTAGTCACTACCAGGGGACGCTTTAAATCTGTCCTCACTGTCCAAACATTTTAACCTATGTCCATTGGGACGCCTGCAGTCCCTCAAGCTACCAGACTTCCTCGCACCCCTCACTGAAGCCGTTGCGTCAAGCCTAATCATCTTCCCACCACTGTGACGAGGACAAACACTGCTGCAAACAACCTAATTCACATCAGAGAATGTGACAACACCAGCGATTTCCTCAGTAGATGTCCCTGTCCCTGTATCATCTGTTTGATAGCCATTCCAGCCTGCCTTTTATCGAAAGAAAAGGAAAAAACACTCACATCCATCGCGGTCACCCTGAGTGCATTAACTCTGCTTCACTAGGCCACACTATTAGATGGTACACTTTCATGGCTCGCCTCTGGGAAGCATCACAGCACCCAATAAAAATCCATGCTCATTCACACATCCATACCAACTAACAAGGGCAATCAGGGTCAAGTGACCATCACTATATGAACTGGATCTATTTTCAACTACATGCAAATCTGCTAACCGATACAGACATAATGAAGAGAAGGGATAGATGATAGACAAAGGAAGGAAGGTGAGGTGGGACAGGCAAACTGAACTCTATAGAGGGAGTCGATAAAAGGGGCCAGCAGAGTGAGCGCAAAAAAGGTAGAAGAAAAAACCTAGTATATATCTACAACAGTGATTGAAGCCAATTCCAGATTTTTGGGGGCCTGACGTTACTGACATGATTCTGCCTCATTGGAGATAACTTTTTTTATTAAACAATGGTTCGTCTTCATACAAGTTGATAAGTAGCAGTAGCCACAATGTTATTGACACTGTAAACATTGATTTTATATACAATCCTTAGGGGTCACGAAAACAAACGAACACTCTTTTGCACACATGCACTAGTTGATCCAACAAAACTCCCTTTGGACTGACGGAGTATCAATTGACTGTTCCATGGAAAAGAAAGACACATATGCGCACAACACTATAGGATACTTGTTTCTGTGAATGCAAGTGTGTAGGTTCAGTCATGGCGACACTGTTTAGTGTTGACTGGCATTCAGATCCCACTGCTTGCATTCCAGCGTTGGAGTGTGACAGCCAAAACAAAGTTTAAAGGGATAGTTCACCAAAAATTCAAATAAAACTTCTGTCTTTATTCAATCACTCTCATGGCAAACTAAAACCGTACAACATTTATTTGATCAAAAATACTGTAAAAACACTAATATTGTGAAAAATTAGAATAGAAATACTTATATTGTAATATATTGTAAAATGCAGGGATGCACTGGAAAATGGCTCTAGCTCGCTCTAGCCGCTATCAACTGCGCCACGTGACACGCCGCCCAATAGTTCTATGTAACGCTCATGCTCATCGCCACGGAAAAGTAAAGAAATTTCTATGTAGTAGTATACTTGTTTGCCCTACTGCATACTACAACAAGGTGCAACAAGGTGGGACACGCTGGTAAATTGACACTACCCTCCCGTTCAGTTTCATAGGACTATACATTATTTAGTCCTTATTACATTCGGATAATTGGTTGTTGCATAGAACTGAATAAAGAATAATATTAATATATTTTCTGTCCAACTTTAGTGTAACTTTCAATAAAAGTGATTATTTTATTTTATTGTCTTGTATTTTTTTTTATTCAGTAACGTTAAAATGATTGAATTTTAATTAAAAAGTCTAATATTAATACAATTATACAAAAAAAGAAAGAATAAGAAATTTTGGGCCAAGTGCATCCAGAATTTTCGATTTAGTTTCAGCCCAGAAAATGTAATCTTTAGCAAATCTCCATTATTCATACTATACATTATAATGATTTGATGCATCAATGGTAGCATTTAAAACAACTGATTTAAAATGACTTTTTATTTATTTTTTTAGACAAAACAGATCATAACATGAAAATAATGATCGCCTTCTTGGTATCGGACAGATTTTAAATATCAATGCATCCCTATTTAATTCTCTGTCATTTCATCACATAATGCTATCAAATGGCTTCAGAAAACTCAGAATATAGCACACAAGTCATATGGACTACTCTACTTTTTCTTTGGGGTTTGAAAGTCCATGGTTACCCTGAACTGCTGGTAGGAAACAGATGCTTGAAGATTATCCTTTGTGTTCTAAATTGATGTGTAAATAATGACACATTTTTTTATTTTTGAGTGAAAAATTCCTTTAAGACACTGGACTGGCATTTAGACAGATCACACCTTCCTCTCTCACAGTCTGAATGAAGACTAGGGGTGAGACAAAAAAATCGATATGCCGATTTATTGTGATATTTCCGGCCGCGAGATGTTATCGATACTCTGGCTCCATGTATCGATATTTTTTTAAACTGAATATTTAAATTCATGTCTACAATGTGGCTGTTTACCGCTTTGGCTTACCGGAGTGGCAGTACCCCCAGACTTCCTGTGGTGGCGTTCCCAGATTGCAGATGATCAGATGAACGGAACAGTGAAGAAGAAATACGAGCGCAATGGCGGGCCGACAAGAAAAATCACAAATGCACCCGTGTCTTTTAAATCAAAAGTGTGGGTCCATTTTGGATTTTGTAGTGACAATACAAAAAAGCTCACTAAAGACTATGTAATCAGCAAGAACTGTCTCGGAAAAATCAAATACAATGGCAAAACAACCAACATGCATTCCCACCTCGTGCACCATCAGTGAATCAGCCTACGCAGGATGACATTTGTAAGGCAAAGCTACCTTTTTCGATAGAACTGCTTGTGCTTGGTTTGTTACCACAGTTATCTGTGTGCTTCCTCAGCGATGAAGTTCCACATTCGCAGCTATCTTTTCTTCAACTCCTCGGGATCCATCTCGACGACTGCAGTGCAGGCAGATCGCACACGCGGTTGTGATTCTTCTGGGAGGGCGCAGCCACAAATAAACTGATATGGATTTGAAATTATTTTATCAACTTGAAATACAGGTAAGGCATACTTTTGTAGATGTGTTCCTAAAAATATGCATATATTTTTTCGGAACACATCTACAATATACATGCGCATATACATATATATTTAGGGATGCCACAATTCTCAATATAATATTGAACTGTTCGGTACAGCATTCACGGTTCAATACGCGCTTGTGAATTGCGTTGTTTCCAGTTTTGCATTTAATTAATTATTTTTCTACAAATTCTATAATTTGCCTCCATCCCAATATACTGAACAACACGACATACATTCACATCACACGTTAGTGGTAGAGTTAAACTCACGGAACACTATAGTTATTCACAATCACAAAAGTTCATTTTATTTTAAAGCCTTCATTCGCGTGCTCATGCACTGTTTTAACCTGCGCTTCTCCGAGTGCGCGCACTAAAAGCCTGTCAAACACGTGATTACCGGACTAAGTACTTTTACTGCGCTAATACTGTCAAATACACACAAGGTTAACATAAACACAGTCGGTTATGTCTAAAGTGAAAGTAAAATCACTGTGTGTCTGTATCGGTCTGTATATTAGCACAGCACAGTAGTGAACATGGGGTCCTTAAAGAGACAGTTCACCTCTAAAATTATATCATTATTTACTCACTCTAATGTTGTTCCAAACCTGTATTCATTTCTCGATGACAGAATTTTCATTTTTGAGTGAACTATCCCTTTAATGTTAATACAACAACAAAAGACAGAGAAAATCACTCACTGCTCTTGACTGAAGAACTTTAATACAGTAGCTTTAATAAGAATCAATGTATATTTTATAGAGAAGTCTATGTAGTGTTTTATTTTTACATTTATTCATTCAATTTCATACTTAAATACTGCTGTACAGCTCTGAGCTGCCAGTGTAAATCTTTATATACATTTATATTATATTATTCAATACACTAGGAATGTGTACAAGGGTTTTTTTTTAAAGTAAAGTTTTAAGTTTAAGTAAGGTTTTTCAATTCTTTTAAGTAAAATAAAGAAAGAGTATTGCAATAAAAAAATATACTTTTTTCTCCTTAACCTCTTGCTGTTCCTGTCGCCTAAGAATAGAATAGCAAAAAACTGATGTGACAAACCATCAAAACCGAACCGAACCGAAAACCGTGGTTAAAAACCAAGGTATGTATTGAACCGTGGACTAACTGTAGTGTTGCATCCCTAATATATATATAGGCCCCTTAGTGCCAATTGGGCATCGTTTAAATGCCACGGCCTACCTGAGCATTGTTTCTGACCATGTCCATCCCTTTATGACCACCATGTACCCATCCTCTGATGGCTACTTCCAGCAGGATAATGCACCATGTCTCAAAGCTCGAATCATTTCAGACTGGTTTCTTGAACATGACAATGAGTTCACTGAACTAAAATGGCCCCCACAGTCACCAGATCTCAACCCAATAGAGCATCTTTGGGATGTTGTGGAATGGGAGCTTCGTGCCCTGGATGTGCATCCCACAAATCTCCATCAATTGCAAGATGAGAATTAAGGCAGTTCTGAAGGCGAAAGGGGGTCAAACACAGTATTAGTATGGTGCTCCTAATAATGCACTGTGTACATGTTTAAAAGACAAGTTTATTATTGTACCGTTTGGTACTCAAATGTGACCATATTTATTATATAAGGTTTTATACTGGGTGTTTTTGCACATTTTTAGTAATGTGTGCATTCTGCAATTTACAAATATGAAATGTTGCTGCTATTAATAAGTTAGAGATGTGGCCTTTCTTTATTATACATCATTTAGTCACATAAACTGTTCTCATAGCTGTTTGATAGCTTTATATGCACTTACTGTACTTTAATGCTATTTCAAAAAAGATGAAGTTTTAATAAATGAAATACATGATCATATGACTTTTTTGATGCTTTTTTTCCATTTACAAAATTATATTGTGATATATCGTGGGTGATTTTCTTGCAATATATCGTCGGTCACAGAATCGCTGATATCGTGATATATCGTCATCGTGGGCAAAATACTGTGATATTATCGTATCGTGTGTTGACCTGTGATTCCCACCCCAAAGACCATTAATCCATACAGTCTGACATTTTTAGATGCTTCTTTATTTAATTCTTGGGATGGGTTCAGTGATGTGGCAAATTTATTGGAGCTGAACTGCTGAGAGCATCCTTTTGGGCATGTAAGATGCTCTCTTTTTCACACAAAAAAAGTGTTACTATCCTTGCTTCCACGTCCAAGTTATCGCCTATACATTTCATTCTATATGCAGACAGAAGCACAACAAAGTGAGAAGAATGAGAAGATAACGAATAAGGACTGAGAGAAAAAGCACAAATGTATTCCTGTCACACCATATTCCTTTCAAAGCGTACAGTCCACTCCAAACCAAACCCATAAACCCATCAGAAACCCACAGCAAGTCACGACACCCAACTGGCTAAAGTGCAGCCTACCAAGAGCTTTTTTTAAACACACTGACAATACATCCTGGCTGTACTGACAGGCTCCTTGCACCTCTATAAATTTATCTGTAAAAGTGTGTACGTCTATGTGAGTGTGACAGTACATCACACTATACTTGTCTACGTGCCTGCTCTCTGCTGCTCCATGTGACAACTCAGTCACATGCAGTAAAGCAGCACTCAGTGAGAATGTGCGAAAGACACCCAGAGCGTGAGTGACAGGGAAAGAGGGTGAAATAAGAGAAGCACACCCTCTCCCAGCTGTGATACCAAAACCAAATATCGTGGGAGGAAAAAAAACAGCTCTGTCCTCACCTCATTAACATTCGTGATTAGAATGCAGAAGGTTCTTCAGGTCTCTCTCAGCCTATAGAAAGAAACGCTGTGTTCTGCAAAGCTGTCACACTTTTAATGAAACAAAGGCTCAGTTCCACAAATGGCCGATTTGCAACACGATTAATGTCCCCAATAAGTTGGCACAGTATAATAGCACATATCCTTCCTAAAGCACGAGTTGGGGAGCATTCGTTTTAAATGTAACACACTGCAATATTACTCATGTATAAAGTAAGTAAATAAGCATTTATGGATGTACAAATATTAATATTCTGGCCAATTACGATAAGCTGTTAAGTATTCTAACGTTATGGCTGATAACAGTCAAAAATAAACAGTCAATATTACAGTTTTATACTATGTTGTCTAAAGGAATACCTAAGAAATTACACACACAAAAAAAAGTCATTTTAAATGCTACAAGTGAATGTAGGCATTAGATCATTATAATGTACAGTATGTCAAAAAATGGTTATTCCTTTTGAGATTTCCGAGGCAAAGACGTGCATGTGATCAGCTTAAGACAAAAAAGAGGGAGAACGTTTTTATTTTATTTGTTTTATAGAACCACAGTAAAATTACAATACTAACATTCATTTAACATTAAATGCTTTTAAACCTTAATGCTTCTTCTTGTTGACAACAGATTTATAAATGATTCTCATTACGAGTGTGGGAAGATGGCTGGAGCATGTTGCGTTCCCAAATGCAAATTATAAGCAAAACAAACAACGCTTGCAGAGAAGCATTTACTGTGAAACTGCTGTGCTTTACTCTGAAAAATGCAGCTCGTCAGACTGTATCTTCATATAATTACATCAAAACTGTTGCGACCTGATGATCGCACTAAGCCATTTCACATTCTCAAAACCATGCATTGTCAAAATTCATTAAAATGTTACCGGGCAACTGGCGAGTAACACCGTTTCAACACTGATTTTTACTTGTATTTGGCCATTCCGCGATTTCAATCATCATACAGTAACCAACGCCACACAAGAGAAAGTGTGAATGGCACAAAAACAGAGATAATGGCTCAAAGCATGTTGATGACACTGACACACTCAGTGTGTGTGTGTGTGTGTGTGTATACACAGATCTGGCTTCAGTCATGTGTGTACACTGTGTACTTTATGGTCAAGTAAAGACACCGTGATACCAGGCTCTGCCCACATCACCCAAGCTGTTTGCTGCCCAGTAACACAGAGTGGCAGCCTGTGTGCCATCACACACCAGTGAGGAGCCTTTGTCCAGAGTAGAATTGACACCAGTGAGTGTACAAGAAAAAAACAGTGAGGGTCTGTAAGGAACACAGTCACAAAACGGTCTTTGTTTTTAAGCAAGAGGTTAAAGCCACTTCAGTGAGATGTGTGACGGAAAAAAGAGGGTGAGGGAGCAAAGAAAAGCTAACATATGAGCAAAGTTATGAGGGCCATAAGAGTGCAAAAGTGTTGCTTTACAGGTCCCCTGAGTCAATAACTAACTGGAGCTCTCTGAACTCACCAGGGGGAGTGGAGCAAGTCCTAAATGTTGACCATGTTGGACTTCACACATTGCCTGTGGGTCAGTGACATGGCATACAAAGATACATATATACAAAGACTTCTATAGACCTATTCTATGATGACCATAAAAGTGCCCCTTTTACACTATTTTAAAGGTTCCTAATTTTGTTTTGGAAGTCTCCTACAGGTTAACATGCATCCAAGAAAAAGAAAAAAAAAACACTTACATTTTCTCATAATATACACTGCACAAACACCTAATTTCACGACAAGTCTGAAAATGGTTTGTTGAAATATTTAGTCTCTCGAATCCCCTCCTTTCCGCAAGCCTATCCTCTATTTGCTCTAACTGGTCAGATGGCCGAATCTGTTGTGATTAGTCTACCGCTTACAGCGTGTGTCGAAAAACGAAATCTGAATTTCATCTCCAGAGGATTCTCAGAGCTTAATACACAGTGAAACAAACTACGGCTTGTTTTTTTCTGTATCAACTCCAGCCCGAGTCCTCATCCTTTTAAGTGCATGCAAAGTGAATTTGCTTCACTCCACAACATAAACCAAAGCTACAAAAAAATCCGACCTACAAAAAAAAAAAACTATTGAAGTTGTCTAAAACCCCTATTAAACCAGCATGAATTTTCTAAGAACTTGGTACATGTTTTTGGAACTGGATTTACACCTGTGTGTGTTTTTTTGCAATAGAGTCAGTATTCAAGACTCCCCCTCTTGCCCTAGCCGTTAACCCCAACAGAAGGTGGAAAGCTCCTTACTGGGGCAGGTAGGGCCATGATAACCCAGCAGGGACTCTGTGTACCTTTTTCACTTCCCCTCTTCATTAACCTCAACCTAGAGACCTACCAGCCTAGTCTGACCAACTTAAACTGAACTCTCTTGGGTCCAGCATACAGTGTGAGGGGAAAAAAGGAGGTGGAAACAGGAATTGGGGGCTAAAGAAAAGGTAAGAGAGATCGAAAGTCCAGAACATGGCAAAGGATTTTAGTAATGACATGAGATAGAATCAGTGAGAATTACCTGACCCCGTCCTCGAGTGAACCAGACCGGCCGCCATCTTGAGCAAAAGATACCTCCTATAGAATGGTGTCTAAATGTCACAAACAAAAGCCAGATTGTCTGGCAGTAAAGCAAGACAGAAAGAGTACAGTAAAAGGCTTTCAAAAGAGTCTTGTTATCAAATCACAGACAACCGAGACCAAATGTGCCGTGTGCACATTTAACAGTTACTCACCAGTTGGCCGTTACCGTTATAAGGAACTTCAACATAATACATGGGCTAAATTGAAAGAAAGGAAGTCTGACCACCCTTTTGAAAGTGCAATGCTATACCTGGTGACCTACCAAGCAAGTTTACCACACCAGAAAAGCCCTATGGAGCTGGTTATGTAATGCCAACGTCAATATGTATTAGTTTACAAATCATGCACTGTGGTACACTCAAAAAAATGACTTGTTGAATTTACTCAAAAAAGCAAGGTCAAGTGGTTCCATGCAACTATATTGAGTCATTTTTTACAAATAACATTTTAGTTATATGAACAAAAGAAATTCAAGTAAAGCTGGCAAAATGTATTTGAGTAAATACAAACCATTTGAATTTGTCACTATTACATAATATTATATGTGCAGTTTACTTAATAATGTCATGTTAAATTTATGAAGGTTTATAATGTTAGGTGAACACATTTATCGATTTATATTGATAAACTATTTTCTCTACAAGAGTAAGTGGAAAACTATTAATTAACAAGCATATTGTTAGAAACAAAATGCAAAAATAACTCATAATAACTGGACAAACTTAAATTAATTGAGGGCAGGAATTCCATCCAATAAATGTGTTGTATATGAGCGCCAACAGCCTAAACACAGGCACCACTCTTCTGCAAAATGACAGAAACTCTAAATGTCCAACATAACTGAACATTAAACACTTACATAAACTAACCACATATTTCCCTTTACTGAAAAACACAGCATGCTGGGAACTACAATTCCAATGCCCAGTTTGTTCGTTTCACTCTGCAATGTTAAGTTGACCGAACAAACACATATTAAGTAAAGCTGACAATACTCATTTTTAGTACAAACAACTCAGTAAATTTAAGTTTAAGTAGTTACATGAGTTTTGTGAACAAGGATGATTTGAGTGCAACTAACAACAGTGAAAGTAATTTTTTTGAGTGAAGAAGTGATTGAGAACCATGGGAAAAAAAGGTCTTTATTAATCGATAATCTGTCATTTGCTTGAAAAGGTATGTATGGGTACAATTTTTGGGACAAAAATGTAGGTAGAGGCGCATTTTTCCAATGCGCCTTTGTTGATGACACCAAGCATGCATATCAATATGACAAGGTATTACCTAAACAAATTTTGAGGCCCTTACATCCTGCAAAATCAAGATCTTGTCCAAAGCAAGAAATGCTGTTATAATCAGAGAAAGCCTTTGTTGTTTAATGCGTTGTCAGTCATAACTTCTGCCATGTGTGGTCTCATTGCTGTACACATCACATCTCATTCAATGCCAACTCGCTGCTGTGTGGTCACTATTAAGTTCTGTATCGCCCAGGCACCGTGACTACATTTGTCAATTCTTTGTTATGAACCGAGTAGCTACAGTTATATAGGAATGCATTGTTCTTCTGGGCTTGAAATCTGTTGTACAGGCACATTACCAAGCCCCTTCAAGTTCTGCTTTTAATGTCTCTAGTGTCGCTGTATACTGTTGGCTTTTCAGTGTTCACGAAAAAGCTATTGAGATTCTGTAGCAGTTGCTTCGAATCAAATCTTTCCACTGTATATATTGGTATTTGGTCAATGCAAATGAGCTTAGCCACTGCTCTGTTTATTTGGATGTTAAATCATACTTCTTGGAACTCTCAGACAGGCTGTGAATGGCGGGTAGCAACTTGATGGAAACAAGTTTAGCTGTCTGGCTATGGGCACTAATTAGAGCAGCATGAGTCTGAGAAACAGTAAACAACTGGCATTCATCCTTTCAGTTCTCTTAGTTTTGCAAGTTGTATGGGATTTGTTTTTAATTTTTAGTGTTAAATTAAATCGTAGTATTTGTATCATCAGCAACCTGATTTTAGTTGACCATCAAATGAACCAGTCAATAGGAAGAGACATTAAAGAGGCACTTAAGGATACCAGAGCTCAAGTGTTCTTCAAAAGGAAACAAACAAAACATTACCAAATGCCATTTAAAAGACTGAAATAAAAATGTGCAGGAGGCACGGAGCCCCTGTAGAATGGGCTATCGAATGACCCACATCCAACCTACCAAGCATAAAAAGTGTGCTGGTAAGTAAAAAATAGCAGTGACCAATTTATGGTGATAGTAATTCATCACATCAAAGCAATTCCATCTGAAATGCATTTGGGCTGAAGGGGGATGCAATGGTTGATGGGGTACTGAAAGAGCAGAAAGTCAGGTCAAAAAATAAAAACAGCTCTGTTATTTACAATAAATACAAACTCCAAAAATGTACACTGGGTCACTGACCAAATTGCAATGAGAAGTTCATGTCACAAAGCACTCAAACATATAACCAGAGGAAAATAAAATCTGTCGAGTTTATGTGGCACGTTCCTGTTAGACTACAGTAGAATCTGGAAAATAAAATAAAGGTAACCCTTTAGATTAGGGTCCAATTCTCACTATTAACTAACTTTTAATTACCTCAATACACTCATAATTACTGCTGATTAATAGTTAGTAAGGTAAATGTTAAGTTTAGGTATTAAGTAGAAATTGGGTAGAATTAAGGGATGTAGAATAAGGTCATACAGAATAAGGCATTAATATGTGCTTTTTAAGTAGTATCAGTCAATATCCTAGTAATATGCATGCTAATTAACAACTAGTTAATAGTGAGAATTGAATCCTAAACAAAACTGTCATAGTCTGGATGCCAGCCGAACTTATCCCCACCCACAACATTTGAGGTCGGGAAGTTCGGTATGGACTTGAACCGTTGTGGAGCAACTATGCTCGAACCAGAGCTGTTCGGACCAGGGCGGGCTTTATACAATGATGGACAGATGATCAACAGTAACGTAATCATCCATGTCACCAAAGAGCGCTTGGGTTGAATTTGTTTACTAAACGGAGAAATTGTTTGTATATGAATTTTGCTTTTGACACAGTTAACCACCAGATCCTCCTGTCAACTCTCATGAAGATGGGCATCTCAGGAACTGCTCTCCAGTGGCTCAAGTCTTACCTCTCAGGTAGGTCCTTTAGGGTATCATGGAGAGGTGAAGTGTCTAAGTCACATCATCTAGCCACTGGAGTTCCACAGGGCTCAGTGCTTGGACCACTTCTCTTCTCCATCTACATGTCATCACTGGGATCTGTCATTCAGAAACATGGCTTTTCCTATCACTGCTATGCCGACGACACTCAACTCTACTTCTCATTTCAACCAGATGATCCCACGGATGGTGTTCGTATTGCTGCCTGCCTAACAGACATTTCTGCCTGGATGAAGGAGCATCACCTGCAACTCAACCTTGCAAAGACAGAACTGCTTGTGGTCTCAGCCAAACCAGCACTTCATCATAATCTCTCCATTCAGCTAGGATCTGCAACCATTACTCCGTCCAGGACAGCCAGGAATCTTGGAGTTGTGATTGATGATCAGCTAAAATTCACTGACCACATTACTGCAACAACCCGGTCCTGCAGATTTGCATTATACAACATTAGGAAGATTAGACCCTTCCTATCAGAGCAGACCACACAACTCCTGGTCCAAGCTCTCGTTCTCTCCAGACTGGACTACTGTAATGCTCTTCTAGCGGGTCTTCCGGCATGCACTATCAAACCCTTGCAACTGATCCAGAACGCAGCGGCGAGGGTGATCTTTAACGAGCCGAAGAGAGCGCACGTCACTCCTCTCTTCATCAGTCTCCACTGGCTGCCAATAGCCGCTCGCATCAAATTCAAGACATTGGTACTCGCCTTCAAAGCAACCACTGGCTCTGCACCAATATACCTAAACTCGCTTGTTCAGACTTACACACCCTCCAGGAGCTTACGTTCTGCCAGTGAACAACACCTTGTGGTGCCATACCAAAGAGGCATGAAATCACTCTCACGGACCTTTTCCTGGACCGCCCCCACCTGGTGGAATGACCTGCCTATCTCAATTCGAGCAGCCGACTCTGTAGCCATTTTCAAAAAACAGCTAAAGACACGTCTTTTCCAGCTGCACCTGACCAATCAAGAATAGCACTTAACATTCTATTCATTTTCTGTCTGTCTAATTTATTTAAAAATTTTAAAAGAAAAAATAGAAAATTGTCCTGTGTGTTCTGTGTTAGATTAATTACAGCACTTGTATACTGTAGCCTTTGACTGTTCTAGTTGCTTCTATTGCTCTCATTTGTAAGTCGCTTTGGATAAAAACATCTGCTAAATGACTAAATGTAAATGTAAATGAATTCACCTTTACTATTTCTCTCAAAAATGATGATCGTGTTGGTAAGTACTAAGGCTGTCAACAAATATTCTAAATTCGAATATATATATATATATATATATATACACTCTGACTGAATAGATATTGCATGAATAAAGGAAAAATGCACTGCTTCCACTGGTTTGATTATTTACCGTTTCATGTCAAGGAAAAGTTCCATGTTTACCACAGCACAGCTAGCTCTGAGCGTTCAATATGCTGTAAAACTTCAATTAATATTTGTTTCAATCACTGAATGAAGCCTGCTATATTTGGGACAAGAGTCGCAACCTTAAATTGCTTGCACAAAACTCTTGATCATCTCTCAAAATGTGTTTGTTCATTTAAACCGTTATGCGCAGAGAGCGTGAGGGTGAGGGCGAGAGAGAGTGAGGTCTGTGGTCTTGGCCATTAGTTGATTTACTTGTTTTTGTGTAGGTAATACGTTGTCAAATATGTTTAAACTTAAATAGACTACCTATACAAGTAGTTATGTCTCTTTGTATTGATTTGTCCTTTTATTGACATAATGCGCGTCATTGACAAAATGCACAACCCGATGTTCGAATAGTTTGAATATTCGAATGTCATTTTTGAGCAATTGTGACAGCTCTAGTAAGTACTCCATGTATCCTTAAATTATTTTATTAAAATTTACAACACCGGCAAAGATCGTTTACACTCATCTTCTTCTTCTACTTCTTCCAGCGTGCGTGCAGTTGAGTTCTGTTGACAACTATGCTTCGCTCAACATACGTCTGTTACAATCAGACTGTAGAAAGCGCACGACGAAGGAGATGAGGGTAACAAAAACGTCTTTAATCCCAATAACATGCAGAGAGAGTTAAGGACACTTTAACACAAGCATGTATACAAACAATAACCGACGAAGGACTGAACAGAACAGGGAGTATAAATACACAGGGTGAAAGAGAGGAACTAATAAGATATATAAATAATGAAATAAATTAATGTTAAATTCCAATGTCATGGAATTGTAACATTCTGGCTGAAGATAAGCATCTTTGGTTTGATTTCAAACACTGAAATGCCATCAATGCTTATGCATTGGTAGCATTGGTGCTTAATATGTCTCTTGTCTGACTGATGACCTTCTTTTCTAACCTCAATATGTACACACGAATCCAATCTAGCCCTTGGGCAATGGTTCAATCAAATATTTCTTAAACGTACGTGCATGGAGAATTTACTTGAGGCCATAAAAGCCATGTGCGAATCACAGACAATGCATTTCCATGTGGGTATAGCACATATGTGGGCCTCCCTTTCTGCCTGCTTTTCTTGCAGTGTTGCTCGATCATTTCTGCAATTTTTAGCCAGGAGAAAACGGTTATGTTCAAAATGTAACTTGGTTAACACTTGGTACCAACTACAGAGCTGTATGCTGCACTAAGCTACGCTAGCCTTGACCATTTCAAGCTAAACAAGTTGGCTGTGGGAATTCTCCACTCTCAGCCTTGTACCACAATGAACCAAAAAAGTAAAGGGTTACATACAGCTTACTTGGATTAAGGCATTTTGCCTTGATGGCCAGAAGATACGTCACATCGGTTTACTCCTTTAATATAGAGACGCCGCTAAGAGCTGCATATTTCAAAGAGAGCCTGAATAAACAAAGCAATTCAATACATTCAAACCAAAATAGTCTGCGCCATTAGTCCAAGCAGCCACACAAAGACCAGTGCTGAAGGAGAGAGCGAGAGAAAAAGATGAGAAAAAGGCAGATAATCAGATGGGAAAAGGTCATGGAGAGGTAGAGGATTAAGAGTGAAGAAGAGGCCACAGGGAAGAGTAGGAGAAGCTGGATCCAGAAAAGCAGCCCTCCACACATGACATCTGTATAACAAATTTTTCCACTTGGGTTTGCCTTTTCTCCATCCGCTCTTCTATGCTTGAAGGTAGAGAGACAGTAAATGTGTGTTTGTGTCTGGATGTGGGAGGAAAGGACATATGAAGCCCAGAAGCAAAAGTAACCCCTCACCTTGGACCTTCGCCAAATAGCCACTGTCATATTCCTTTATTAATCTTTCATATATTGTGCCCAGTTGAGGACAATGTGTCTAAAAAAAGTTGCTAAATAAAGACTTACAACTACCACAGGGAGCTGAGATTATTGGCTTAAAGGTTTGAACAACTGTTGTAGTCTTTATTTAGTGACTTGTTAGTAACTTACTTGATGCACAAAACTTTAAATTTATGAAACAAACACTCACTGTAATGGTAAAAATGCTATGATAAAATCTGTTAACAGTAAGTTTCTGTACTATATACGGTGACAAACTGTAATAAATCTGTTCAATTTAGTTTTTGGAAGTGAAAAAGAAGAAGTCATCCTATAATTTACAGTGAAACAAATGTAAAATTGACATTCCCAGAATTCCCTGCGTGACACTTCACATTTGATGGTTGTTCATTGAAATATGAAAATGTTTCTTAGTTTTTTCTTATCATTTGTTACATCTTTTATGTTACATCTTGTGTTGTTAAATGGATGTTTATCGCATTATTTAAGCATCATGGTAAGACACTGTGCATATTCTACATGTGGAAATGTGGAAATGCTACTTGTGATGATATTCTACATGTGATTCTCTCATTACAACCAGTGGTTTTTTTTCTTCTTCTTTTTTTTTTTGAAGGTACAAAACAGATTTTAGTACTTCAGTTTTGGATAATTCGCACTATCCTGGCTCTTCAATTTACAGCCGGGGTCTACGTCCACATGTGGGGTGACGGCCTGAAAGCAGTGGGGCCCAGGGAGCAAAGACAAGCTGATTTAAAATTTTTGAACTACAGCCAACATTCCTAAGGGGAGAGAAAGTAACAAGGGGAAGAAAAAATAAAAAACAAACTCAGAGAAAAGAGATAAAAGAAAAAGAGGGAGGAAGAAGACAGCGTACACATGTATGGTATGTATGTATAAATATATAGTAAGAACGACTAAAAGAAAACGATAAAAGACTTTAAATTAATTACATATAAGAATGTGTTGTAGAGAAGAATGTGCAGGGCTGGGTTGTTCAGAAAAATTATTAATTAATAAATGTATTAATTTATTTTACAAATTAAATCAATGTACCTTTTGGAAAAAGGCTTTTTGAAGACCAAATCTTGTATTTTATAAAGAACATTTTTATAAAGAAATACTCAATTTTCATATTTCATTTTTCATATTTTAATTTTTGAAAGTATGGTAAATAAATGTACAAACAACCACATTTAAAAATAAACAACTTTTGTCATTAATTTAATGACAACTGAAGCTATTATCTCTATTTTACCTCACACTGCACTGCACAGTTTTGTAACACAATCCTATCACAAGTGATTCATAAAGAGGTTCTTGAATTTGCTCTCAGTGCTCTCATTCAAAAAGAAGCATGGATAATATGCTACTGAGAACATTCTCAGAAAACCATTTACGTCGTTCTCTCTTTGCATGGGTAGGTTGTACTCATGGATCTGCTTTAGCAGCCCTGTATCAGGCTCTTACAAGAGCTTATAAGAAATTGAATACTAGTCTAACAAGAACGTTATAGTTCCCAGGCTCTGAGCAGCTCTCTTGGCTGACAGTTTGACATGAGTTTGCATATTCAGCATTGGCGGAGAACACTACACAATCCTAACCTTGCAGAAATGTTCTGGGCCTGTAAACCTGACATTCGGGTATAGAAATAACCTACTCGGTGTGGTGCACACAATAAAAGGGCAGAACTGCATCACTCTGATCACATCCACCCTTCAACGCCAGCGGTTTATTAAAATGTATGTCTTAAATTTACACATGGACCACATATTTACACACATACATATGTGCACACACACACCCAGAAGAGGCTTGAAGGATATTAGATGGATGTATTTGTTTTAAAAGTGTGGGTGTGCCGAAAGGTACACAATCCTACAACAAAAACTATCCCCTAACTCTACCCAACACCCTAGCAGGCAGCTTTTGCGTCCAATTGAAAAGACCTTTCGGCACGCCCCTTACCTTTTGCACGCCCCCTACCTTTTGGCCCATTACTCCGACCTGCAAATGGCCACACTTTTTGACATTGTGACCATACAGTTAGAGATGATCAGACTTTGCATGCAGGGTATTTCTAAGTTCTGCTAATTATTTCTTGGTAAAACATTTTAAAAACGTATCATTAACTGCTGCAGTAATTTGCATGACATTTTGCATGAATGCCCTCTGGGCATGTCTCTCAGTAAATGCACTCACAAATACTACAAAACAACAATACCTCTGTGACACTTTGGTAAAACTGCATGTGATTTTCACATTTTCATTGCTCGTCTTGGACCCTGTTCTTTGCTGCTTGCAACAGTTTTTGTTTTTACTGTTCAAATAATTGTCTGCATTTTTTTATTTTAAAACATATATAAAAACTGTGATACTGTGAAATATTATTACAATTTACAGCGTACCAGAAATGTAATGACAGTTATAACTCTTTGGCAATGTTTTTGTTTGAACTCTTGTGAGATGAGGCTTTGTGGTACAGAAGAGCTGGTGTGTGTGTGTAACTATACTTGATTACAATGTCAGCAAAAATGTATGTATTTATAGGACCCAGGGTTTATTGTAAAGAGTAAGGTGAGTAGAAAGATGATAGTATAGGAAGAGGATAGAAGTAAAAGATAAGCGAACATGAGATGAGAGAACAGGTGTCAAGAGGTGAGAGGATATGGTCATGATGAATTACAGAGGGAGTGATAGGAAAGGAATCGGGACAGAGCCTTAAAATCAGCAAAAATATACATAGGTCCCTGCTGTAGATTTGCATATATGTGTGTGGCACACTTCGCATTATCAGAAAGTACATAAGCAAGTCTTATCACTTCTTGGTTTAGTGACAGCACTGGTTTTATTTGAAAGCAAAAGAAGCAAAACTGGAAATAACAACGGAGGACAGAAAAGAAGATAAACACGATATCCTTAGATCTACAGTAGAAGAGTTAATATGTCCAACAGAAAATAAAATAATTCCATTTCATTCCTCAGTTTTTAAAAAGCAAAAAAAAAAAAAAAACATGGTTTCAGTGATAAACAATAAATACTTCATAGAGCAAGAGTTCAGGCAAGAGTAAATAAATGTTTGCATCTGTCCTCTCTTCTTTCTCCTGAGCCCTCTTTTTTTAAAACGGCTTCTTTCATTACAAAAGAGAAAGAAGTTAATGGCATTCGAATTGCCTATGAGACAGCAAAATCAACACTATAAGCGCATGATGAATGTGTGAGGTCAAAGTCTTTACATTCACTATGTGTGGCTACACATCCAGCCCTCAGACACTCGCACACATATGGTGGGGAACGCCAAAATATTCCTGATTAAAGTCAGTGAAGTGCATTTAAGAAAAACAGACCATACATTGTGACTGGCAGGGCTCTGTTGGCCAAGAAAAGTAATTGTAAAGTTAATCTCTTTCTTCATTTTGACAAATTCATGGAAACTGACTTTAAATAAATCAAAAGACATATTCATGGAAGAGTTGGTCTTTGTTGCCTAATGGCCATTCATATGGCTAGATATACAGATCAGATGTTTGTTCTGTAAACGAGAGAAAAGCCGCAGTCTCAGATAAAACAATGATTGGCCATTTATTATAATTGTGGTCAATCTTTGACTATATAAGTCAGTTTGTATAAGATATATTAATGCTATGTGGTAATGAAGCCAAATCTGGGGAAATACTCCAAACTATTCCTAAACCATTAAGGTCAGATGAAGATCCTCTAAGGATTTAAATTCCCAGTGGGAATGTAAAAAAAAAAAAAACAGGTACTTTGCAATCAAGTGAAGTGGATACTTAAATGGTTACTAAACTGTTAAAATGTAATTATGACGCACAATAAAAGTAAAAATGTGTAGATAAATAAACAAATACATATATGGTAACACTTTACAATAAGGTCTCGTTTTGTTAACATTACATTTACATGTATTAATTTAGCAGATGCTTTTATCCAAAATGACTTACAACTGAGGAATACAGGAAGCGATCCATCATGAAGAGGCGAAAAAAATCACAAAAAGTGCATGAGATACATCAGTTAACACATTAACTAACATGAACTAACACTATGTTTTCACTGCATTTATTAAACTTTCTTCTTTCTTAAATGTTAAGTTACTACAAATTAATATTCATGATAGTTCACAGAGCATTAAAATACAACTTTTGATCTTAAAAATCTATTAGTAAATACTGAAAAACATTATCAAACGTTAATAAATGCTGTAAAAGTATTGTTCATTGTTAGTTCATGTACAGTGAGGAAAATAAGTATTTGAACACCCTGCTATTTTGCAAGTTCTCCCACTTAGAAATAATGGAGGGGTCTGAAATTGTCATCGTAGGTGCATGTCCACTGTGAGAGACATAATCTAAAAAGAAAATCCAGAAATCACAATGTATGATTTTTTAACTATTTATTTGTATGATACAGCTACAAACAAGTATTTGAACACCTGAGAAAATCAATGTTAATATTTGGTACAGTAGCCTTTGTTTGCAATTACAGAGGTCAAACGTTTCCTGTAGATTTTCACCAGGTTTGCACACACTGCAGGAGGGATTTTGGCCCACTCCTCCACACGGATCTTCTCTAGATCAGTCAGGTTTCTGGCCTGTCGCTGAGAAACACGGAGTTTGAGCTCCCTCCAAAGATTCTCTATTGGGTTTAGGTCTGGAGACTGGCTAGGCCATGCCTGAACCTTGATATGCTTCTTACAGAGCCACTCCTTGGTTATCCTGGCTGTGTGCTTCGGATCATTGTCATGTTGGAAGACCCAGCCTCGACCCATCTTCAATGCTCTAACTGAGGGAAGGAGGTTGTTCCCCAAAATCTTGCAATACATGGCCCCGGTCATCCTCTCCTTAATACAGTGCAGTCGCCCTGTCCCATGTGCAGAAAAACACCCCCAAAGCATGATGCTACCACCCCATGCTTCACAGTAGGGATGGTGTTCTTGGGATGGTACTCATCTTTCTTCTTCCTCCAAACACGTTTAGTGGAATTATGACCAAAAAGTTGTATTTTGGTCTCATCAGACGCCACATGACTTTCTCCCATGACTCCTCTGGATCATCCAAATGGTCATTGGCAAACTTAAGACGGGCCTTGACATGTGCTGGTTTAAGCAGGGGAACCTTCCGTACCATGCATGATTTCAAACCATGACGTCTTAGTGTATTACCAACAGTAACCTTGGAAACGGTGGTCCCAGCTCTTTTCAGGTCATTGACCAGCTCCTCCCGTGTAGTTCTGGGCTGATTTCTCACCTTTCTTAGGATCATTGAGACCCCACGAGGTGAGATCTTGCATGGAGCCCCAGTCCGAGGGAGATTGACAGTCATGTTTAGCTTCTTCCATTTTCTAATGATTGCTCCAACAGTGGACCTTTTTTCACCAAGCTGCTTGGCAATTTCCCCGTAGCTCTTTCCAACCTTGTGGAGGTGTACAATTTGGTTCTAGTGTCTTTGGACAGCTCTTTGGTCTTGGCCATGTTAGTAGTTGGTATCTTACTGATTGTATGGGGTGGACAGGTGTCTTTATGCAGCTAACGACCTCAAACAGGTGCATCTAATTTAGGATAATAAATGGAGTGGAGGTGGACATTTTAAAGGCAGACTAACAGGTCTTTGAGGGTCAGAATTCTAGCTGATAGACAGGTGTTCAAATACTTATTTGCAGCTGTATCATACAAATAAATAGTTAAAAAATCATATATTGTGATTTCTGGATTTTTTTTTTTAGATTATGTCTCTCACAGTGGACATGCACCTACGATGACAATTTCAGACCCCACCATGATTTCCAAGTGGGAGAACTTGCAAAATAGCAGGGTGTTCAAATACTTATTTTACTCACTGTATATCTAATGTGGTTAAATAAAGTTAACAAACAAAACCTTATTGTAAAGTGTTAGCAAATATAAATATATATAAAAGTTTAGGTTTGGTAAGAGTCTTATGTTCACCAAGGATGTATTTATTTGCTCAATCATACAGTAAAAACTATCCTAGTGAAATATAAACTGTTTTCTATATGAATATTTTTATTCCTGTGATGGCAATGCTGGATTTTCATCAGCCATTTTTCAGTCTTCCATTTCACACCATGCTTCAGAAATCATTTTAATATGCTGATTTGGTGCTCAAAAAATTCTTATTATTATCAATGTTGAAAAGAGCTGAACTTTTTTTGTAAAATAAAAATAAAAATTCAGGACTCTATGAAAGCTTAAAAGAACAGCATTTAGTTGACTCTGAAATATTTTGTAACATTATCAATGTCTTCAATACTTCACATTATCATTTTGCATCCTTGCTAAATAAAAGTATCAATTTCATAAAGCCCCCCAGCAGTCAATAATTTTACACCTTAAAACTCATCTTTTATAAATCAAAATGTTTAATATTTAATTGCTTCATTTAATATATGCAGAACCATGAATATGCACATTAGACCCCACCTCCACTTAATCACACCAGCCCGGACTACCTGATCTACTTGCTCAACATAGCACATATGGTTCTTAAAGGAGTTTTTGTGCTAACTGTGTTAAAATGCACACAGAGCATGATAGGAATAATAGGAAAATCCTCACCCCGCACATTGATGGGATTAATTACATACTGTATGTGTGACAGTAGGAATTAGAGGCGGTTTCAAACCGTGTTTTTTTAGGTACACTGCCATTTTAAGAAGAAAATAATCAGCAATGGTGTTGACTGATGAATTTGCACAAATTTGTCTTAAAGTATTTAAAACACCACATACATATAAACAAAATTAAAACTTGATTTTAAAGTTCAGATTATACTTACAATCATATCAAGTACACTTAATACTGTTTATATATCACCCTCAAGTAAATGAGATATCATTTCAATACTAGCCATCAGTAACGTTGGGTATTGTTTGGGTTTTTTACGATACCTGTGCAAAACCGATACTTTTAAAACGGTACCGGTGCATAAATTGAAAAAATTAAAAAAATACATTAAAAAAAGAGTAAAACCTAAGCCACCTAACCCAACTACAATAGCCTAATTTAACACTAAATAACAGTTACAATACTAATAACAGCAAAGTAGTCAGTATTCTTGGTATGCTAAAAAAAAAACAGCTTCAAGGTTCAGCATAATTTGGCAGAAATATGACAATATTCTCTGGCTAAATATTTTAGAACACATCGCAACGCCTTTTTGTTTCCATGGCGACGCGTCATGCTGCTCATGTGACACATAGCAGCCGCAATAGTGCTGTATGACAGTTCAGCTGTATTGGTTTTATTTAGTTATTTCCCTTTTTTTAATTCAAAATATTCACAAATTTGTTAACTATGTCATGAACTATCTGATATTCTGATTTTCAAATATGTTTAAGTGAATGTGTGTTAGTTGATCTTTAATGCACGATGGGCGCCGCCATGTTAGTTTGTGCAACAAATCAGAGAATCGGATCTGTCACACGTAAATGTATCCATGTCTCACAAAATACATGAAAGTAAGTGACCAGTGAACTGGGAGAAGAATAGAGTAAACTATATACTGTGTATCTGATAAAAATAAGGCACGTAGTCAAATTAAAATATAATCCTTTAATTGTCATTGCCACTTCAAAAGACATCAGTGTGTATTTTTGGCTAGTACGTATGTACATTTAGATGTTTCGGTACCCAACCCTAGCCGTCAGGCAACCTTGAAGTATTCAATCTGCTGACTGGTAGAGAGTAAACACCTGAAAAAGATCTGTTGAATAAGAACACGTTGTTCTTGATCAATGTCTGGCCGTGATCCAGTATGGAGAAGATTTCACAACTGTATCAAACTGCTCAACAAACACACTCAGTCTACCACTGTCATTACCGCTTAAGGAATCACAAAGCCCCGCCCCTTTCCCTAAAATGCCAATAGCAACTGTCCTATGCTCTTTCTAAGTAGAAAATTATTCAAAAGAATAAAATAAAACAAACAGTGCTTGGGTGTATCGATATAAAAGAAGTGATGCTACTTTATATTTATAAAAATATATTTAAAAAGTATCTTCAACGTAGTTTTGTACTTTTACTAGTTTTCCAAAAGAATAGTTTGACTTTAGTTGAAATGCATTAAAGTATACAATTATGAGTAGCCTGACAAGCAACAGCATCCCCAACAATGAACATGATGCTATGAATGCTGTCGGCAAAAAAGCTAGAGCGGGAGAAAGCAGAGAACACACTGACCGTCTCAATTAAATCGAATTTCTGCTCAGCAGGTCTGGCTGCTGTTGTGTTTTATTGAATTTTACTGAATTCAAATCAAGAGAGCAATGCGATGAGATTAACGGAGAGATACGGTTTATTGAATGTGCACAATTTCATCAAAAAGTTCCTATGGCTCCCCATGTCAGAGACGCAGCCTTGTGGGTAGTGCACAAGGTCCAATGCTGACTGGAAGCTGCATTTTTCTTCCGTTCCGCCCATCTCCAATAACCCAGAGTGTAATGCACACATCCAGTCTTTCAGCTGCAGTCTGGCATTATTGGTCACATTGAAATTAATAAGATTTTTAAAATGTCACATTGCACTCATTATAAAAATTACCAGATGATGAGAAATAACTAATTTAAACAAGTTATGGAGCAGTTCTTATATTCCAATATGCTGCCTGAATACAGTCACTCATTCATTCCAATTATCATCATTGGACATAATACTGTCACACTGGAAGAACCCTGTAAGGAGTTAAATGTAATTCATAGAATATCCAAGGCCATTCAACCTGCACTAGAGAGCTAATGGATGCTCATTCTGTTCTGCAAGGAAAAGCCTTTTTAATCAATTCTAGGGGTGGGGGATATACCGGTAGACACGATTAACCAGTAGAAATTTGGACTATCGCATCTATCGCTGTTACACGCTCATGTGACCCGTACTGCTTATAATGCGGGAAATAATAATAATAATAATAATGTTCTTTATAAAATTAGGAAGGAAAACATTTGACAAGGAAGGGATGTGGATTTGACGATGAACAATCTGAGAACCTTATTAGATAAAAAAAAAATGTGTGGACAAAGACATTTGCAGTTGACAAAAAGGTAATAAATTGCAATATGTTATATGCTCTTTTTTTTTATCGCAGCAATATCGCGAAGTGGCTTAAGTATCGTGATAATAGCGTATCATGGGGCCTTATCACCAAATCATATCATCGTTCTACATAATATGTATGTGTATGTGTGTGTGTGTGCGCGCTTAATTAGCTTCAGTGGCTGTCTAGGCAAAATGTTGGGTTGCAGAAACAATTCATTATTATATTTATTATAATTAAAATTGTTATAATATATTAACAATAAACATGTTATTACATTTAATATAATTATATAAAAAATAAAAAGAAATAGAAGGGAGGGGAAAAAAAACAGACAGATTCCCTAAAATGAAATGCTCTAAATTCCATAGCCAGCATTCACATTATCAGGATCACCAAGAACCAGACCGCTTAGCCAAATATCTTGTTTTAAGTGAACCACACCACCCAATAGTCTGCACCAGCACCAGTCCAACCACAGGCAAATGAGTGCTTGAGTATATCCTGTCAGCAGCGCCCACCATGCTCGCTGGTGTCAAATATCTTTGCAGCATCAAAGATATTTGACTTTGCTTTGTTGGCACAAATGTGTGATGATAACGTGTAAAATCTGAGATTGAAGCAATATTACAAGCAATTCAAATGGCTAAATAACTTTCATGACAGATATAAGAACAATAATCACTGCTGTGTGGCGGTGAACAAATTACCTAGCTCATTATCTAGACAACTGATAGACCCAACAGGCCAAATGAAGAGGAACTTATTTACTCATTATGATCATCATACGATAATGGAACATGTGAGGATTAACAGAGAATTTTAATTTAAAGTCATTTTCTCTTACCAACAACTGGCTGATGCCTTTCCGTGCACCTCGAAGCAAGGCTCAGGATGCTCCCTATACAGTATATATGAACAACTTCCTTTTCACATAGAAAAAAACACATCCCCAGTGGAACAGAACAGAATGCCAGGAGGGCTCCACAGGAGCTCTCGTCATGACAACATCATCACCCTGGCAGCTGTTCTGCTCCATGTCCAACACTTCTAGAGCAAGACAGCAAAGAAGGAATGTTTACACACACAGCGGAATGAAACAGTACAGCTATACTCAACAGGGTGTTGGTAGCAATCTAAAATATGTGCATTATTTTTTAAACACACAAGACACTTTTTAATGGACAACTGCAAAAAAAGAAAATAAATTATAATAATCATAACATTTCATAATCACTGTCAAAGCATCACACTCAAATGTCATTGTCTGATTTTTTTTTTTCAGTTTCACTTTGTATAACTGAGACAAAAACAGTTCTGAACAGCATTAATGGAAAATATGATATTGTAAAATGACCAAAAATCAGCAATTTAGCATTTTCTTTCACATTGCACTGCAACTCATTGGCAAAAATATCTTGTTTCTAGAACAGCGCCAATATTTTTTGGGTTATTTAAAGAGCGCATTAGTAATATGTGCCTATAGGCGGGTCGACAACGTGCATACACTCTGCTTATTACACACAAAGAGATGTGCAGCAGCTCACAAACATTTTTAAATATTAAAAATTAAAGGATTCCTCTCTGGAGAAGCGTTCAGTCTTTCCGCTTGCAAATTTCCCCATGTAAATAGCAATCCGCCATGGTGCAAGTGCAACTGGCTTTTAAAAGGAATGGGAGATGAGACTCTGATGATGGTTTATTGCATGTTACGCCCAAAACACACCCATTACTCATTAGAGAATAGGGACAACCCTTTTAGACCATGCGCTGGGCACGTCAAACATTTTTCCCGTTGTTAAAGGGCATATTGCAGGTAAAAAAATTTTTTGAGATTAATATATAACCTTGAATGAAAATACCATATGAAAAGGTAATGCAGGATTTTAAATGTATTAAAAAGACATAAGAGCACTAATTTAGTAGATAAAGTGGCCGTTTTGTTGGCCGCTTGTAAAAAGTGCTTTTTTTTCAACATCGCGTCATATTACGTCACGAGAGGGAGTCGCTTGCCAAGCTCTGCGTTGGCTCAGTGCAGAACAGGTTGGTATTCAGTACGAGTACTTGGTTGGTACACAGTACTGTGTATTTTCGGTAGTTTTTCTATTCCAATTTATCATTGTCATGGTAAATTATTGTGTCCAGCCTGTCAGGACATCGAGTCCACAGCAGGTGAAGAAACGGGACTTCACTTCTGCATGTGCTTCGAAACACGCGGTGGTGTGTATAGTGCGGTATGTATAGTGCTTTAGACCGGAGGATTATCATCCCGGCGATATGATGGAGTCAAACATTATTATACTCATGTAAAGCCGGCTACACACTGGCTGCGTGGCATGAGCATGTCGTTTTCTATGTCTTTACACACCAGAAACGTGTCTGACGCGGCGCTGCTGCTGCTAGGTGACGTACAGGGAGGGCTATACTTCATGTTAAACATAAATATACTGATACAGCAAAGACCACAGGTGTGTCTCAATCAGCTCCATAGTTCAGTAGTCAGGGCACTGATAAGGACATAAGTCAATGGGCTGACTCCCTGATCAGTGCCCTGACTACTGAACTAGGGAGCTGATTGAGACGCACCCGATGTTGGCAGTATTGACGGCAAAATAGGCTACAGAATATTTCGCTCTGTATCGACAGGTGCGATATTTGAAAATCGAGACGCTTTCAAACATCAAAATGTCATTTATTAATATGTATTTGTGTCAAAATGACAAACAGCTTTTCCTATTCTATTCTGCCTGGAAACACTTCCAACACACTTGCGTGTCGTGAAAAATATGCATTGGTTCTATTTCTAGTATGTGCTTTCGGCGTGGCTCGAGCTGCGCGTGTCACGCAGGCAGTAGCTTGCCTATGATATTAAATGAATAATCATCCACACGCGATGCTTCTTTGCCGTCGTGTTTACATTGATGAATACAAAGTATGTACATTAACACAAATGAATACAGTCTCCCACTTTTTCGAAAAAAAGTTTGGAATTATGTGCTGGTAATGTAAATATTTTATTCATGCCATGTATGTACATTCAAGTTCATTCAAATACATACTCATAACGTCATATACATCCTCACACTATCGGTGAATCGACATGAAATAAACCCATAATACAGAATTAATGAATAAAGGATAAACACAATAACACTGTACTGTCTGTGGTTCGGCTGCCGGCAAGAGATGTGACGGTCACGGATCCGTCAGAGAGGCAGCTCGGAGAAAACGTCAACTGTGCACCGTGACGCGAGTCTTGTTTTTTAAACATTTGCTTATTACCACATCAGTTGTGATGAGAAACCGCTTACGTTATGTCACATAACGTTTAGTGTGTACGGATATTAACGAGTGTGACTTTTCCTGATGGTCAAATCCTATAAGTTTCTGTTATTGGTAAGTATCAATACTAGATGACAATAACGTTACCAGCTTTGCTACTGCCTGATACATGATAATAATCAGAACAGTGTTGTAATCTGAGCACAGTGATCATATCGTTAGCTAGCTTTATCTAGCTAACACTGGTCTCTCTCCGAGACACCTGCCGCTGTTCTCCACTGTTTCTCCTCACACAACAACTCAATTTGTCTCCTGTAATCGTTGTTCTGTCTAATCCTGGTCTGTCCCTAATTGTGTGTCATAATTGTATGGCTGTGGTCTGCCATATGAGTATTAATAAACATTTATAATGTCTTCAGCGTCCAAGCTGTCATTGCGATCCATTGTTTTCCTATCGTTTAAATTCACTGCACTCCCTCTCGTTATGTCACGTCTGGTTTTGGCATTTTTAGATGCAGAAGTAAGATTTTCTCACAAAAACGACTCCAAAAGCCTTAATAGTGTATTTATAAGTATATTTTATAGAAAATCTATTTCCTTCATTATTTTTCTATAAATTGACTCACTGGAGTCTCTAACCTGCAATATGCCCTTTAAACTAGTAAAAGTGGATTTGGACAGCCCTAAGTGCACCTGCGCCATGCGCTTCAGACCATGTGCTTAGATCGTTAAAATAGGACCCCTTATCTGATTGACGTTAATCTTATTACTAGTCTTCTCCACTAAATGTCATCCTCTTATTTACCTTGCGCGATGTTACAGCGGGCACTATGGTCTTTCGGTGCTTAAAGGATTAGTTCACTTTAAAATTTAAATTACGCCATGATTTACTCACCCTCATGACATCCTAGGTGTATATGACTTTCTTGTTTCTGATGAACACAATCGGAGTTATATTAATAAATATCCTGATGTTTCCAAGCTTTATAATGGCAGTGAACAAAAACGTACTCCACACGGTGTGTTGATAAAGGCCTTCTGAAGCGAAGCGATGGGTTTTTGTAAGAAAACTATCCATATTTAAAACTTTATAAAGCAAAATATCTAGCTTCCACCAGAACGCCTCCCGTATTCAACTTATGAAGAAAGTGTAACACCTCTCGCAGTTAAAAATGCTTCCGCTAAGTCCTACATCATACGTCGCGCCAGATGCGTTTTTTCCGTAAGATTTATTCACAAACGCTGATTCATCCGATAATGAAACTAATGAAGTCTTTATGAATGAGACGCTGACTCCATTCAAATTATTTTTTTAATCCTTTAGGTCAAATTAATATATTTTTAAATATACTAAAGCAATGAACATTTTGTCAGAACCTCTAGTTTGCATGTTATGTTTAGTTGTCTGTTTTTTTTTTTAGAACCGCAATCTCCATTTTACACAAAAAAATCGTGATTCTCAATTTATCCACAATCGTGCAGCTCTAATCCTAGTAAAAAATGAACATAAACCGTTGAGAAAGACAACGCATGTGTAACAGTATATTGTATTTGTGCATTAGTCCTAAAGTGACAGCAGCATAACAAACTACTGTTAGACCTACCTGAAAAATACTGTTTATTTCATTTGTATCTTTGTTACATTGTATTTATTTATTTGTGCTATTGCTTGTAGTTTGATTATTTGTTTTTTGTTAGTAAATGACCGTTTACCTGATTTTAATAATGTTCGAAATTTATATTAGTTAGTAGTTTTAGCTGTGGTATCGAAATTGGAATCAAGAATTGTGAAATGTCACCTTATTTATTACAATACAAGATACATGGGTAAAAAAAAAACAATAACTATATTATTAATTTACTACGTTCCCTTTCAGTCGGTCAAGTTTGACGTACGGCGGACGTATCGACGAATTGGGATCACTTCTGGGAGCCCCTATCAGCTTCGAGCTATTTAGAACCAGCCAATGAACAATTGGCGTGCGAGATTTGCATCTCGCTCTCCGCCCACGCCGCGGGTATAAACAGGAAGCGAGAGCGAATGCATGCTGTCATTCACTTCGGAGCCGAACGGCATATGAAGAGGACTGGAGAACTCATCATTGAGTATTCAGAAGACCGGAGATCGGGGATCAACGCGTGTTGGAGAGACGGCACACTTCAGCGGGACCGCGGTGCTCACTGCTGCTGGAGAAGAGAAAAAACTGCTGTTTTCACAGCAACCTGTCGGTTCGTGAGGGCGTTTTTTTTTGTTGCACTAAACCCTGTGCGCTGTCACGTTTTCCCCCTGAGTGCTTCAGCACAAGAGCGTTTCCTCACAAAAAGTGTACACGGGTGACGCTGCGTCTTTTTCAAGATGTCATTCCACCTGTGCGTTTCTGGATGCGGTCGTTCCCTGGCGCCTGCTAACGGTCACAATCGCTGTCTCACGTGTTTGGGCAAACAGCACGCTGAGGCGGCGTTTGTGGATAGTTCATGTTCCCACTGTGGGAACATGACTATCTCGGAACTAAGATCGAGACTCACCTACCTTCGGGAAGGCGGAGTCCCCCCATCCCACGATCTAGTGCTATTCCTAACCAGAATAGACCTACTTCTTCGGATGGCCAGGGTGATCTGAGGATTACGTTTAGGGCACACCCACCAAGTCAATCTCCGCAGGCCCCTATTCCCTCAGTTCCGCAACCGGTAGAGCTCCCGGGAGAAGTCGCTGGTCCGGCGGCCAGCGGTGACTTTCGGAGCTCCAGCAGACGAGCAGATGTCGATCGCTGCATCGGAGGGGGAGTTTCAGTCCTCGGAGGATGAGGGTTCGGCTGGGCTACCTCCCTACCCTTTCGGCCGTACCAGACCCCGAGATGACTACTATGCTTGCCCGGGCCGCCGAAAGGGTAGGGCTCGTGTGGAACCCTCCACCGTGTCCCGAACCCTCTAGGTTGGATGATTGGTTCCTCGGGGAGGGTCGTGCTGGTTCTCAGCGTCCCGCCCCGACACCGTTCTTCCCAAAGGTGCATGAGGAGCTTGCAAGGTCGTGGACGGCACCTTTTTCTGCCAGAAACCCTCACTACCCTCGACGGCCCCGCCAGTGGAGCGCTCCTCCAGGAGCTCCGGATGGCTCCGGACCTCGCCCTCCGGGTGACGAAAGTCATGAGACGGGCCGCCCAGAGATGGAGGAAACTGATCTTCAATGAGCCTTCTTGCACAAACACTGTGCAAGGTCAGGGAGGACGAGGAGCAAGTCCTGTTGGTCGCTCCGTATTGGCCCAACCGGACTTGGTTCCCGGAACTAGTGCTCCTCCTTAGCCCATTCCTCTGAGGAAGGACCTCCTAGATTTTATAGCCTCCATGTAGAGCCGGTATCTTCCTGTGTGCTCACTTCCCATAGTCAGTAACACCGAAGTGTGTCATCCCATATGTGTATTCT
Source organism: Romanogobio albipinnatus (assembly GCA_023566225.1). Classification (NCBI taxonomy): domain Eukaryota; kingdom Metazoa; phylum Chordata; class Actinopteri; order Cypriniformes; family Gobionidae; genus Romanogobio; species Romanogobio albipinnatus. Next base: position 23,147,107 of record CM042257.1, on the reverse strand, counting down.
TCCACGGTACGGCTCCCTACGGCGAGCCCGTGTCTTTCCCTCGGCAGAGTCTCCTCTGCCGTCTCAGGAAGGTGTTGTCCCCCTCCTCTAATTGGCCGGGGTCACCCCTGGGACTTCCGTATGTTGTGCTGCCCACGGCCAGCCCATACGTGTATTTTCGACATGTTAACTCCCTCTGGGCATGATGTGGCTTCCGCAGCGGCCTTCACAGGCACGCTTTCCCAGCGTTATCCAATACAGTCATCTGAGTGGGTCTTGCGAAATAGCAGCTTTGACTCTCCCTGCGTGAATTTCCCCGCCCACATCAGATCAGGGTCTGAGGGGCTCATCGCTGGGCGCTGGAAGTGGTAGTAACTATGGCATTTTCCAAAGGGATCCCAATTCGTCGGTACGTCCACTCCCTAACTTATCTCAAAGAGTCATGAACTTGTTACACCATCATAATCGTCTTATATCGCCGTTTATTCCAAACATAAACAAAAAAATCGGAAGTTGTAAGTTAAGTCGTGTCTAATTTAGACAAAATGAAAGTGTCAAAATCTTCAGTTCACATTACATAAAAAAAAAAAAAAATTATATGGAACAACAATATTTGTTATAAATATATTTTAAAACAGCACAACCACTGGTTAAGCAGCAAGTCTGCTATGGTCTAAAATGCAGATATGAAAACCGATCAAGAGCCACACCATCACATTCATCACACCTCAGTTCCTCTCTCAGTAAACCAAACCGTGTTAATTCCTTTGCTGACACATTAAACCGCAATGAAAAACAAATTTAGAGAATGAACCATGGAGGATGATGTTTTCTTGGTCTGCTGTCCAATAACCCATTGCTATTGCAGGTAGTATAGCAGTTCCTCAACAATTAACTAATGTATTTTTTAAAGAAACCACAACAGGGTGATATACAGCCAGGATAAATCCCAGACTCACCTCAGCCTACAAACATATTATAATTAGAGACATTTCAATTCTCACATTCTCACAATCTCTCTTATTTCCATACACTGCCATTAAATGGTGACATCAAATTATCTTGAATATGACTATCATTTCCTAATCAAACTGACTGACGCCTCCTGTCCTGGCCCACCTCTCCTTTGTCATGGTGCTCATGTTCCTGCTCCAGGCCTCCTCTCACACGGCTAATGAGCCCTCTAATCAGCAAATGGGTTCTTCAGAAAAGAGCTCTCATTAAAATTTGAGAGAAAAAATGAAATGACAGTGGCAAAAAAATGCTACGCATATGTGAGGCTTTCAACATTTAATTGAGGACATTTTAAATGTCAGAAAGTTCTACGCTTGGCCTTCATGCTTATATAAAACAATTTTAAAGCAAGTACTTAAATGCCCATTATGTAAAATCAAGTTCTCTCATTGTGTCAAGAATCCAAGTGATGCTGAATGAATGGTGGAATTATGAAGGTCCTTCTCAGTGGACAGAAACACAGCCAAGAGCCCACTGTTCCAGGACAGAGAAGTTGATCACAATCCATGGAAGTATTGTGTAGTGTTTGGCAACTCCACTGCTGACTTAGGCGATTCAAAGAACACACGTTTCTACTCAGCGTCCCAAGTTCTGAAAAACGGGCTAATGTTAAGAAATAAAACAGATGTGGAAATTAGGTCTGGGCGATATAGCTAACGAAATTATGTCTCTATATTTTTCTGACTTTTGCCAACATTCAGTATTTATATTTTAAAAGCACTTTAAAGCCTTAAAACTGTTTTCAACACTGATTAGAATAAGAATAAGAATAAGAAGAAATGTTTCTTGAGCATCAAATAAGTATATTATAATGATTTCTGAATGATCATGTGACGTTGAAGACTGGATTAATGATGCTAAAAATTCAGCTTTGCCACAGAAATAAATTACATTAAAATATATTAACTGAAAACATTTATTTGAATTGTGAATAATAATATTAATATTTCATAATATCACAATATTAAGATTGTTACTGATTGAACAAATATTGTTTTATTTGTTGACATTTATCTTATCAACCCTAAACTTTTGCATGGTAGTATATTGATATTTATATCTTTAAACTTATTTTTATTTATTTTAACCAAACAGCCACAAGATTCAAGTAGATTCAACATTATAAAGCAAAAAATAAAATACAGTAAATATCTAGTCAAATTATCAAGCTGGTTTCCAGTTTTTACTAAAGGAACATAACAGGAGTAGAAATATGAAATAATGAAAAAAAAAAAAAAAAAAATATATATATATATATATATATATATATATATATATATATATATATATATATATATATATATATATATATATATATATATATATATATTTTTTTTTTTTGTTTTTTGTTTGTTTTTTTTTTTTTTTTTACTAAAACATTCAATAAAACACATTTTGAACAACATAACGCAATTTAAGCATTTTACTGCTTAAATAAACTGTCTATTAAATGTGTCTTAACTCTCTCATAATTACAATATCATTATATCAGAGCAAAATCATCACTTATATTTGAAATATCGTCCAGCCCTGTTTACATTCATAAATTACACTGATCCTTTACAAAACCTCTTGGGGATTTGTGCAAATTCCTTATGTGAGATTCCCTATGCTCATTCCCCAGTTTGAGAGAGCACATCCCACTTTCTTTAGCAAGTCCCAACTGAAGAGATAGCCAGAGGGAGCTTGTGTGAGCTCAAGCTGTGATGTTTGCAGGACAAGAGAAGAGCTGCAGGACTTCTGTCTGATGTTGGACAGAGACCAAACTGCATGTAAAAAGTGACTCCTCACCTGCTAAAGTACTAACTGAAATATGATTTTGTGCACTGTCAAGCCCCCACCTAGACTTAACCTCTGTGGGAATTAAAGTGTCATGGACATTTAGAGACCTTAAAGATGCAGCATGCAGTCTCCCTGAATTGTTGTTGAACACTGTTGATATTTGAAATCAACCAAAACCAATCCAACCGCCAAAATCCACAAACACTTTACAGCCCGCACCCAACCGCCTTGCTTGGAGCTGGTCTCGAACCCCGCTAACAAGGACGCTAAACACTGCATTCTGTAGTCTAGTGTCACTAGCTGGCCACCGTTACACAACCAAAGCAAGAGAGGATGTCTATTTATCATAGCAGAAAGAAATGCTTCACGAAAAATAAAGCAAAGATGATGAACAAACAACGGAAGGACAAAAAATGAACATACAGTACACAAGAATAAATACAAGAAAGAGTTGGTTGTTAGTCGCCGGGCAGCACAGAAGCTCCAGACAAACAATGACACACAAAACTCTCATGTAACTATGACTAACATTACAACAACAGCATGTCTTGGTTCTGTGAAAGCGCAAAACCAATGTTACTCACGTATGGAGCAGAAACAACCTCGGTGTCCGTTTTTTAGGCCTCACAGTTTAAAAGCTGAATGGAGAATGACTGACAGACGCAGCAGAGGGAAGCATTCACGTGAACTTGAATTTAATGACTTTAATATTTGTCTGTACCTCACATTAAAGCTACACTGTGTGATATTTTCCCCCATCTAGCGGTGAAAAGGTATATAACCATCCAGTAAATATTAGTTTCTGTTCCTCCCGATTTCGTTTTAACTCCTACGGTGGCCGATTTAGTCCAAGATTATCATGGTTTCCAGTTCGACCTCGTCCATTATATACACAAATAGGCTGAATTAACGTTACCTGTCGAGAAGAAAGCAGGCAACGTCTGCGTCCTTTTTAAAATCTTTGCTCCTCATGAGCTTTCCATCTTGGAAAGGCCACTCCAATATTCACCTTTGTCTTGTTGATTTGCCTGTTGTGTTGCCATCTTAATTCTCTTTTTCGCTTCCTTGGCGACTCTGTTACATATCCTCGAGAATAAGAGTGATCCTCCATCAGCAACAGACTTTCAAAAAGGCTTTCAGGTTTTCATATAGCAGTCTCAAGCAATCCCCATCAATCACATTCGACACGGTGCCATCGAGTGTTATAACGCGAAAGGCGAAGCTTGAATTTAAGGGTATGTCCCTCTTTGGCTAATGTACTTTCAAGATGGAGGGGCAACATGGCGACCCCCATTCGAACCCCTTATCCGTATGTATTTTCAATGGCATATTATAAACTTACGAGAATACTTTATTACTTGAAAGAAGTAAATATACATTAATGAGCACATATAGTTTTGAAAGAACTAAGTGTTTTTAGCTAAGAATAAACTAAAAAAGTTACACAGTGTAGCTTTAAACTATGGAAAAAGCTTCAGAACATTTAGAATTGTGCACAAAGCGTTGATGATGCTTTAAAATGTTTTTATGTTTTTTGTGGGGCACTGGGGCTTAACAATAACACAGAATATTATACGCACAGCATTGGATTTGGATCGGTCCTGTCTGACCAATAACCAATCCGGCAAATAATGGCGGTATTGGAGCCGATAAGTATACTAGCTTCCGGCGGTCAGCGGTATGCAAGTCGACTTGTGCTAAAAGAGTAACCCCTTGACGCGATGTAGGAGCATCGCACTCATTGACGCATTTTGCGGATAGGGCTCAGCAACAAACTCAAGCCCCTCTTCTCTTATATCGAAATCATCCGCCATTTCTCTTTACAAATTCTAGTTTTAGACTTCTAATTCATGACCGGTGTTTTGTTTTGCTCTATCCTCTGCGCTTCTGCGTTCGTCAATACGCATCGGTCAAGGGTTCAAGAGTCAAGGGTTTCTCTTTTAATTTGTGTGCCGCTGACCGACGGAAGCTAGTTATTTTAGTCTGTAAAGTTTTTAATATATGTGACCAGTCACGAAAAGTAGGGACACAAGTCGGCAGCACAACTTTCGAGCAAAATGAGAAAGAAGCGTTTTATTTTCAAAATTGGTGACTTTCATTTTTCAGAATTGGTGAATCTGTTAGTTGAGATCACGAAGAAGCCTCTCCGTGTTTGAGATAGCAGTATTGGTATATTTAAAATCATACACTTTGAGGTTGAAATCGGCTTGTTTTTCGGAGATTCTAGCATGCAGCAGAGGTGTGTTTCTTTTGTTATTGCCCCCGCCCTCCAAGGGAAGCGTGGCTCAGTGTTGCCAATGTTTTTCATGTCCGCGGGTTGAAGCGAGCCCAATTATGTGATATTTAGCCCCGGGAATGCGAATTTTAGTAGGCAACCATGCCAAAAAAATACATATTTTACCCCCCAAATGCGATTTTTACCGGAGAAGCACCCCTGAAACGCGATTGGGCTTGTTTTGGGCTGGTTTTGAGTAGCAATTGTGTGGGTCTTGTTGTGAAAACCTGCCAACCCTGGTGGCTGGCCGCGCACAGATCTCTGCTGGCAGTGCTAAAGCAATAACGAGCAGCTGATACAAAGTGCAAACCTCCCAGATGATAGAAAGTCTGAAGCAGTAAAGAAGCAACACGATCATCTTTCCCTTGTGCAGAAAGAGAGGGCTGTGTACAACGACATGACTGAAAATAAACATACACACAGGTCCTTGAAAGTGCTTGAATTTATCTTGTGCAAGAAGTTTTCTGGAAGAAATTCCATATTATTCTCTCCGGTCGGATAATGTGTTATTTCGCCAACACTTCGTGGACTATGCTTGATTTACGTTTGTTACTTGCATTTACGCGTTACGTTAAGTGTTTCCCGCGTGAGGTACTTTGTGTTGTACGTTGCCATGATGTCCACGCGTGCATACGGTACTTCAGCGTTTCACAGACACACCGTGAAATATTGAAAAATAGACTGGTTACATGAGCCTAAGCTCTTTTCAATAAAATCCATGCAAAAGTTAATATCAGATCATTTTAGAATACAGTATAGGATGTACCGAATATTCTTCAGTTTTATGCAAAACAGAAATATGACAAATAGAATATCAGACCTCTGTCATATGGCCAAAAAAAAAAAAAAAAAGCTGGACCTGGAAAGTCCTTGAAAGGTTCTTGAATTTGAAGTTAACCAAGCTGTGGGAACACTATATTAACAACTATCCAAACTGTTTTAGACCTAAAAGAGTCTTTGTAGGCCTATGTTACCCTTAAATGTCAGAGAGAAGAACAAAATATAGAAAAAATATAGATTAAAAATATAGAATAAATATAAAAAAATATAGAATTCTATATATTCTTCTTATAGAAAATTGTACTTTGCATATTATACTATAAAACAAATAATTATAGTTGATTTTAGTTTATCATACACTCACCTAAAGGATTATTTGGAACACCTGTTCAATTTCTCATTAATGCAATTATCTAATCAACCAATCACATGGCAGTTGTTTCAATGCATTTAGGGGTGTGGTCCTGGTCAAGACAATCTCCTGAACTCCAAACTGAATGTCAGAATGGGAAAGAAAGGTGATTTAAGCAATTTTGAGCGTGGCATGGTTGTTGGTGCCAGACGGGCCAGTCTGAGTATTTCACAATCTGCTCAGTTACTGGGATTTTCACACACAACCATTTCTAGGGTTTACAAAGAATGGTGTGAAAAGGGAAAAACATCCAGTATGCGGCAGTCCTGTGGGCGAAAATGCCTTGTTGATGCTAGAGGTCAGAGGAGAATGGGCCGACTGATTCAAGCTGATAGAAGAGCAACTTTGACTGAAATAGCCACTCGTTACAACCAAGGTATGCAGCAAAGCATTTGTGAAGCCACAACACGCACAACCTTGAGGCGGATGGGCTACAACAACAGAAGACCCCACCGGGTACCACTCATCTCCACTACAAATAGGAAAAAGAGGCTACAATTTACACAAGCTCACCAAAATTGGACAGTTGAAGACTGGAAAAATGTTGCCTGGTCTGATGAGTCTCAATTTCTGTTGAGACATTCAGATGGTGGGGTCAGAATTTGGCGTAAACAGAATGAGAACATGGATCCATCATGCCTTGTTACCACTGTGCAGGCTGCTGGTGGTGGTGTAATGGTGTGGGGGATGTTTTCTTGGCACACTTTAGGCCCCTTAGTCCCAATTGGACATCGTTTAAATGCCACGGCCTACCTGAGCATTGTTTCTCACCATGTCCATCCCTTTATGACCACCATGTACCCATCCTCTGATGGCTACTTCCAGCAGAATAATGCACCATGTCTCAAAGCTTGAATCATTTTAAATTGGTTTCTTGAACATGACAATGAGTTCACTGTACTAAAATGGCCCCCACAGTCACCAGATCTCAACCCAATAGAGCATCTTTGGGATGTGGTGGAACGGGAGCTTCGTGCCCTGGATGTGCATCCCACAAATCTCCATCAACTGCTAGATGCTATCCTATCAATATGGGCCAACATTTCTAAAGAATGCTTTCAGCACCTTGTTGAATCAATGCCACGTAGAATTAAGGCAGTTCTGAAGGCGAAAGGGGGTCAAACAGTATTAGTATGGTGTTCCTAATAATCCTTTAGGTGAGTGTAGATGATCATAACTAGAGATGAAATGGCATGAAAATTTCATTTCATGATTATAGTGACCAAAATTATCACGGGTATCACAGAATCCTGTTCAAAAAGTCCTAATGCTACACAATGCATCCCGTTGGGTCTGTCGCTGCTATGCAACCATGCAGCTTTACAGGGGGGAGCTTTACAGGGGGTATGGCTTATCTAAATGAGATGTAAATGAGCCCTATTGTCACTCCCAGCAGGTGAGAACAGGTGAGAACTGCAAAATGTTTAGAGGTCATTTCTCCCTATTAAGGTTTTTTGAGTGCCTACTTTCAAATGGCCACAACTTCTCCAAATATTATCAGATTTCCATGTGTTACACATCGTTGGAAAGCTTGGGGACTACACTTTCCGAATAAGTGAATAACTCAAAATGCCCCAGAACCGACTTGTGTCCCTACTTTCCGTGACTGGTCACATATTTTAATATATGACATTTTTTATATAAATGTCTGAAAGAAGAATGTCATATACACCTATGATGACTTGAAGGTGAGCATAATCTTCAGATCAAGCATAATGACAGGAACATTGAATCCTCTTGGAGAGTGTTTTATCGTGTTGATAAAACATTTTTGGGTGAACTAACCCTTTAAGATAATGTGTTTTTTTCGTACTAGGTGAAATCCTTAAGTAGGAATCTGCGCGTTTTTCGTACGGGCGAAAAAGTTCCCCATGCAGATTTTGCTCATGTTCAAGTTGGCCGAGCTGAATTCTTTGTGAGCTCTAAACTACTGTCAATGGACTTTTTTTGTTGCTGAGAGAATACTAATGTGACCGCACCTTAAGAATGTGGGACACCATAATTCAAAAGACGCATATAGAAAAGAAATACACATTCTTTACTCAAGTAAAATCAATCCAATATTTTTACACTTACTTAAGAAGCCAGAACATACTGAATACCGGTTTCATCCCATCAATAATATCAGATAATCTCAGCTAGGGCTGAACGATTTTGGAAAAAAATCTAATTGAGATTTTTTTTAACCAATATTGCGATTGCGATTTAATATGCTTTTTAAAATAACTCCACATTATAACTTTTTAATTAAAACAATTGCATGTTAATAATTTTAAATATATAAACTAATATAGCTGCAAAACATAAGCTAGTAAGAGGAACAAAAAAACATATTACAAGCAATGAACAAAGAGTGCTTTCAGTATTTAAGAGTGTCTGAACTGTGAGTGATTTTTCTCTTTCTCAGCTTTACTGTTGTTTGATTATTAATGATGACATCATCATAGACAGCGGGAGACCTGCTTTCACACATATGCACAGATCTCTTTTGAAATATAAGATGTTTTTGCCCTGTCTGTTTAATTCATTAAGACATTACTGATGGTGTTTACATTAATTTTGCGCCATAAAAGCATTTTGAGACGCACACAGACACGTGCTCGCGAGCACTCTTCACAAAGCGCCGCGTGAGCATTTGAAATGGAAAGCCTTCTGTCAGTGAGTTTCTTAGTATGAACAACACAATATAAGATAGATCAAACACAAACAGTTTTTTTTTTCCTTTTAGGCCAGGCATATGATATGTGTAACATGCCAAGTTGCTTCTTCTTCTGCAGACTGTAATCGCAGCCTTTGCGGTTAGGAAATCGTGTTTTATCATATTCATATCGCGATATTATCGCAAATGCAATTAATCGTTCAGCCCTAATCTCAGCAATGCTATCATTCTCCATTTGATGGGATCATAAGATCATAGACCCTGTCCTGACTATCAGAAGTGCTCTCCCATGTTTCTTACCTTTGCCTGAAAGTGCCTGTCTTCCAGACGTTCAAAATCTCAGACAGACGTCTACACCTTAGAATGAAGACGACGCATCTTGACAGCTTAAGTTAGGCTGAATTCAAAAGAGGCAGAATGGATTACACACATCCGATAGGAGAATTAGTTCTCGCAATAGACTAAGGGAAAAGAGATAGTACTGCAGATTAGCACTCAGTAGCTATGCTCACAAGTCATTGGGTCAAAGTTGACCAATCATAGGCTCCATGTGACCAGTTTATACCTCTAAAAATCTTAAGGACATAATCCTGTGGCTAAGTGAGGTTACACCTAAAGCCATGCTTAGTCAAAAGAGCTGCTGTAAATACAGAACTCTGTCACAGACAGAGTCATGTTCATATCATGTCTGTGGATGCACAATATTACAACTGCAATATGATATGAAAGGCTGAATTATTTAAATTATGTTATGACTGACAACCGTTGAATGACTGGTATTAAATCATATTATTTTGTAAAAATGTAAAAAAGATAAAACACTAAAATGGTGTGGTAGCTAAATTTACTTCTAGCATTTAAAATGACCGATGTTATATTTTAATGTACATTATAAAAAAATAGATTTTTAAGTTAAAATTACATTTAACGGTGTTGTTCCTAAAGGGGCACTTCAGAGTTGGGAACAAGAATGTGTATTTAAACTGCGTCATTTATGTAGTATAAATGTGAAATTATTTTTGAATTTGGTGCCTTCTAGACTGAGAAAAGACAGAAAATGTATTTTTGTCTCATGTGGATGAAAGACAACAATTCCCAGAATGCACTTGCTTCGCTGCCCTACGAGGCCACTCCCTACACCGCCCCCAGCGTCGTTTTAAACTTCTTAATAATACAATAATTTTGTTCAGTTAGAGAATAAACACTACAATTAAAAACTGAACGTGTCTTTTCAATAAAGTGTGAGTGAGCCGAACGAAAGTCACAGGACAAACACAGCTGCATGAGTCAGATTTCATTCAGCACGAGAGGGAAGTAAGAGCTGAGCAGAGCTGAGGTAAGCGCGGCTGTCATTCTCAGCACGTGTCCAGTCTGTCGCGTTATCAGATCGCATGTAGAAGCTAAACTTTCATAGGAATTCATTGAAAAGTTGAAACACTCACTTTGCTCTGCACCGCCCCGTTATGAATATCCGAAGCCGAGCCGAGCGCATTTATATTCTGTGCGTGAGATCTCTCCCCTATGAGCGGGTTGAAAACATGCGGAACAGCTCCTTCTACTGGCTGTAGTTTTTAGCCTCTGGCCAAAAAATCCTCAGATCATGCAAAATGACGATATTTGCGTGATCTGAGGATTTTTTCCATAAATAAAATTCATAATTCTCTCGTCTCAGGGGGATATGAGGGGGGGGAAAGTACCATAATTTGAATATACTACGGGGTTTCTACTGATACAAAGCTTAATGCTAAATCACTGAAGTTACCCTTTAAATATTCAAGCTGAGGACACATTTACTGGTGCTTGTTCTGTGAGCAAAATCCAGTCATTTCAATGGGAATTATCTAATCTGGAATTTTGCATAAGGACAACATTTTTCCCCATGTAGTTTTTTAAATTTTTCTTTCATTTCTTTAATTAAATTTCTTTAATTTTTTAATTTTTCATTCAGGAGGAATGAGAGAGAACACCGCCCCATCACCATCAATGGAGCACTGGTGGAGAGAGTCAGCAGCTTCAAGTTCCTCGGTGTCCACATCACAGAGGAACTCTCATGGTCCGTCCACACCGAGGCCGTTGTGAAGAAGGCTCATCAGCGCCTTTTCTTCCTGCGACGGCTGAGGAGGTTTGGAATGAACCGCCACACCCTTACACGCTTCTACACCTGCACCATAGAGAGCCTGCTGACTGGCTGCATCACCACCTGGTACATCGGAGGTGAGCTTCCCTCCCTCCAGGACATTTACGCCAGGCGGTGTGTGAAGAGAGCTCAGAGGATCATCAGAGACTCTAGCCACCCGAACCATGGGCTGCTCTCACTGCTGCCATCAGGCAGACGGTACCGCAGCATCAGAACACGCACCAGCCGACTCCAGAACAGCTTCTTCCCACAAGCAATTAGACTACTTAACTCCTGATCCATCAGGATCATAACACACACTGGACAGAATATCACTCAGCACAACCCACTGTAGATACACACACATTATATACACATTTATTTATCATATAGCGTATCTATTGTACATTGGATGTCTATTTGTGTATATTGTATACTGTACATTATATATTACTATTATTATTATAGCGTAATGTATATTGTTTAATGTATGTTTAGTGTATATTGTCTAAAGTATATGTATATTGTAAGTATGTGTATATTGTTTAAAGCTGTGAGAACTACACTCACATTGTGTAAATTATTTATTGTTTATTGTAGAGTTTACTGTGCTGTGAGTAATTGTGGGTGCATCAGATAATGTAATCTGATGTTGCTTTAAATGTTGTACATGTCATGTCATGACTACTATGTTGCTCGGAACTGCACCTAAGAATTTCACCTACTGTTGCACTTGTGTATATGGTTGAGTGACAATAAAGTGATTTGATTTGATTTGATTGATTTGAATTTTGTGCATTGGACACCAAAAATGTGCTTGGTTTATCATCTGTCTGAGCTGTGCTTTATATATCACTACACTATTGACAATAGACACTATTTGCCCAAAAATGTTCACCATATTTTGCTATAATGTGGCCACATCTTAACTTTACATGAGAGTTAAATGATGGCATGAAATATGAAATATGGATTAATACCCCTTCTTCTTTGAGGAGGACATGAAAAAAAATTGATTGAGAGGCATTTGCACTATGCCTAAGAGGTTTTATTACCATTTTGACACCACAGATCAGAAAAACCAGAGGTATGACTTATGTTTGAATTACATTTACAGTTAATGGCACATACACTGGGCCAGTCAAGAAATGAGCTCTGATTTGCTACATAAACTCTACAAATGTCATCTGTGTGTTCAGATTATTTTTCATTTCTAGCCGCTGTTTAAAACGGTGGTTCCGAAAACAGGCAAAATGCCATTCACATTCCAAAAAATTGCCCTATGAAATCAGTTACATTTTTTCCCCAAGTTTCATGTTTTCCATTTAAATTTGTTTGTTTTTTTTCTGTTTAAATGTTATCACCTATATTTCAAAATAAAATTAAATGTCGGTTTAAAATCCCAATATTAAAATAATTATATTTTTTTTAAAAAATGGTTTTTTGACATGCATTTCCCTGCTAAATTTATGTGAATAGCCATATTTGTCTCTTGCACATTTCCAGCAGATTTCATCAGTTCCCATTAAGAAAGGTTACGATTTCAGAAGACCAAATCTGATGGCATTTTAGACCTGCTGATGTTCTCGTCTGGCAAGGCAGAAAAGGTCATCCCTGGCGACCGATTAAGACAGAGGCTGGATGACAGACGCCACATGCACAGATGAGAGACGAATAACATTAAGCAAGACCACCCGTACGACAAAGAGCTATGCTGAAACAGAAGACCCGAGCTGAAACGATATCTTGTGAACTTTCACTTTTTGATCTTGTCGCTGAATATCAAGTGTTACTGTATATCTCTGTGAGCACATACTGTGACGTGGTGTCAATGTACAATGAATCGATAAAGGTGTATAGAGAATGACAGTAAAGATCTGCAGCTTGTTAAGGAAGGTAATTTGCATCTCAATGGTCCTAGAGCAAACGATGGGAGCACGGGGGGATGAAGCACATCTTTGCATTTAGTTCTTAGTTACCTACTGTATGTGGCAAGGTGAAGGGGGGACCTCTTCAATTACTGACAGTTGAGAAGGGACATAAACTATGTAGGTCACTTGAATGCATCCTGGATCCCCCCAGACTGACACAAGAAACCTTTATTGGAACCCCATCTATGTGTTTTTTTTTTTTCTTTACCGCAAAGCGTTACAGTGAAGTTTCCATTAAAAAAGCAAAAGGCTCTAACACATTAGTCAGTTGACGTCTGGCACAAGTTCTCCTACACCCTATCCAATAACCTTAGCATATGAATAATGAAGTTCCTTATGTGTTGAAACCACATAAGCTATATGGATGAGGGTTTTATTGAAGACAGCAGCAATAGAACAATCCAAAAACTGATTTGCCAAAGGGGTTCAGTCGACTCTGAATGAAATCAAGGAATTGAGGAGATCCTGAAAAATACATATAGATCAATAATTAGGACCAGCAAAACAACCACTAATTGTTCAACTGCAACTGCATAACAGGGAGTCCTCCCTAGGTAGTAGATCGGTTTTGCCACAACATCTGCCACAAATGAAAGACACAACGGAAGTTTTAAAATTAGGGTTGGGTAATGACACAGATTTATATGTTCATTCAATTCAACCAAGCATGTACTGGCCATAGGGAGCACCGGGACTTTCCCGGTGTGTCTTTCTCTCTTCTGTGAAACAAAAAAGAAGAACTTTTGAAAAATATTGGTAACCAAAACATTTGGGTTACCCTTGACTTCTATTAAAAAAACAGACATTTCTCAATTTTTCTTTTACATTCCATAGAAGAAAAAAAAATCATACATTTGGAATGAAAATAGCAGTAAATTTATACTTTTACGGCATACGGTTAAAAATCAGTGTTACTGCAAAAATTACTGTATTTGTAGTAAATTCTATATCATTATTTGTTTCTGTTCGAATTTATTTATCAAGTTATTTACTCAAATTTAGGGTCCTAAACCCAGCAAAACATTCACAGGTGAACTCGTGGTCCGGATGGGCTGGATTTGTCCTTTAATTAATCATTTCATTATTTGTTTTGTAGTTTATATTAGGTTTGGGGAGATTATCTCATTTCTATTTTTTACTTTTTGTAAAGTTCACCAAAAATTATTTTTAATACTTTTAGTTAACAATAACAACATAGATTCAAGAATTTTTTTTGCGGTACAAACAACAGTGAAAGCACTAAACAAATCAGTCTGTGTAACATGTCACATGTCCACTAAAACAGTGTCTTACTCGCCGGCCCACACTGCCCCGCCCACTAGTGTATGGACATTCATCCAATTCTCATGTTAATACCAACTAAGCTTTCTTCACTCTGTCCACTCCAGCGAGGGATAAATAAAATGCATCAGATATTGGCCAAAAAGAAAAAACAGCCTGAACTGTGGAAATAAAGCCATCCGAGCCCTGAGCCCTGATTCCAGATGAACGGCTTAAAGCAAATGCTGCATTATGCTAAGAAGCAACAGGAGAGGGTTCACATACAGCCTATTCCCCATATCCCAGGTGATACTGTGTGGTCGCAGCATAAGTGTAAGGAACAACCAGTAAAAGTAAAGCAGAATACCATGTCTATGGAAAAAATCAGCTTTACTCAAGAGATTTTTATGCTTTTATTAAAAGCAAAGCACCAGTAAAATGCCAAAAATCCCTGTACCAAAACAAAAGAAAGCAAACGAGTGAAAATTGTTTTAGATTGCTGAAGATCACTCTTTTTAATGCTCTTGCAGATATTTGGAGATCTGGGAATGAAAAACTGAACACAGCATCTGTACCAGCAGTGATGTGATAAAGCGGCAACACACTGGTTAGTCCCACCCACTCTGAATTATCACCAAAATTTTAAACTATAGTATATCTGAAAACACATGGTTACACTTTATTGTAAGGTGTTCGTGGTACAGTGTAATTATACATGTAAGTACTGAGTACTAATAATTAACTACATGTACCTTACTATAGTGTTAGGGTTTGGTTCAGGGTTAGTTGCATGTAATTATGCACAATTTATGGCAATTACACTAGTAAATACATGTAAAATGTGCAAGGGCATTAAAATCAAGGATTACCAAACATTTGACCATTAAATGTCTGTATAATATCTATATAAACTTGAATATCTTTACCAAAAAAGTTATTGGTTTTAATGTGAAGTTATCACAGCAATGATTGACAATTTAAAAGAAAACAAACAAATAAATAAGTTAAAATTATTAATAAAAATAATGTTGAAAGAAGAAGAGAAGGAGAAAAGGTGATTGGTTGATTGGTTGGTTGGTTGGTTGGTTGGTTGGTTGGTTGGTTGATTGATTGATTGATTGATTGATTGATTGATTGATTGATTGATTGATTGATTGATTGATTGATTGATTGATTGATTGATTGATTGATTGATTGAAATTCACCACAAAACAAAAAATTGACAATTATAGTTTCTTTATTGCAGTATTTATTAATTATTTAATAGAGCACTTTTTTTGTACCTTTGTAATATTTATTCAAAATAGCTTCCTCTTCCTCTTCTCTTCTCTGATAATGCGTCACTTACATCATCACAGCAATAGCAAACCAATTTTGTCAATACCCAGATGACAATATCAAGTCCTGCCCTACATTTATCCTTGTTCGAGAAACCGAACCTATGTATATCGCAACTTCTGTTTCATGTCAACTATAAAGCAGCATTTACAGAAATCCCTGCACATTCTGAAATGTTCATTTAAAATTCAAATGTACACGCATGAGATGAGATAAGACTCCAGACAGACTTTTAAGTCAAATAAAAGCTGAAATAAAAGAATTGTAATAGCAGTGAAAACAGCTATAAAACAACCTGAGGATAAAAAGCAGCTCTCTTTCTGAGAGTCAGTCAGATTCACACAGACTGTCAATAATATGCAGATTCACTAGCTGTACACAAATGTGCATAAATATGTGCTCTATTTGGAAGCTGACACAGATGGCTATTCTGTAATGTATTATTGACAAATGAGCACATAAACTGGCAGCCGCTTTATGACTGTTGTGGAAAATGTGTCTGCTGGACTGGGGCACCACATGTAAAATCCCACGGCTAACTATAGCAGTGCTTCTCAACTGGTGGGTTACGACATAGAAATGGGTCACACAGAGGAAAAACAATGCAAAAGCATATAATAAAAAGCAACAGGCCATATAATATAAATAAATAGAAAAATGAATAGACATTTTAAACAAAGGAGAAAATGTTTCACATATCGTTTGTTGTTAAGCTGTGAGTCAATAGAAGCCAGCCAAATTACCCAGACCACAACACAAAAACTAAGTAAGGTACAAGAAAGTATGACCTCAAATTACATTAAATAACCCATTGCACTTGCAACATTAATAAAAATGTAGCTAGTTTGTGTCGACCACATTTGAATTACTGGCTGTTTTTGAAGATATTGAACACATCTTGATATTCAGCGTTGAAAAGTAACTTCAATGAACATTGAGCGATGACGATGTTCAATCAAAATAATGAAACTATTCACTGAAACTAAGGATGCTTAAAGGAATAGTTTACCCAAAAAAGTAAATTCTGTAATTTAGTCATGCTCAATTTGTTCCAAGCATGTAGAAATTTCTTTGCTGAATACAAAAAAAGATATTTGGAAGAATGTTTGTAACCAAGCAGATCTCGGCAGCACTGAACAATTTTTTTTTGTAAATTTAAATTTTGTTTAAAATATGTAAAATATGTAAAAACAATATCTGTAAATTTAAAATAAGATATTTTACTTACATTTTATGGTTTTTGTTTATCAGCCGCTGATGCCAGTCATTTGACCAATTTTTATGAGAGTTTTTTTTTTTTTTTTTTTTTTTTTTTTAGTGTATGTGTATTTTTACTTTCAAACTCTGTAATTCTGGATACAAATATAACGATAACAAAATATCAAACAATGCATAGTCTGTTTTTAAAGAGTACAAAGCTGCACTGCTCTCCAGGTTGAAACTTTCAGGCCTCTGCCTACACCAGTTAATCCAAATTTGACCCTTTGCTTCACAAAGTAAATTGTGAATAGAGATGAGAAAAGCATATTCTTTACAAGCTCATACTCCCCAAAAACACCCATAAACTTTCACAAAGACACTAATGGCATACAGCTATCTTACAGTATTGGTTGCAATATATTTTATCTGATCAGAATGTGCATTTGTTATTTGGAGTGTGTGAGAGAACGTCTCGGTTATTTATATAACCCTCGTTCCCTGAAGGAGGGAACGGAGACGCCACGTCAGAGTACCGACGAATAGGAATCTCGCTCGCGAGAGCCAATCTACTTCGAGTGAAACTAAACGAGCCAATGCACATTGGCATGCAATGATTGCACCAGGTGTTCATGCCACGCAGCACGGGTATAAATGAGACACAGGTGCTTGCATCAAATCAGCCTTTTGCTGAGGAGCCAAGTAGGTAGCCGGCACCCCAGCAGGGTATAGAGGACATGGCGACGGGATGTGGCGTCTCCGTTCCCTCCTTCAGGGAACGAGGGTTACATACATAACCGAGACATTCCTATTCAGTCGGTCACTCTCGACGCCACATCGGAGTACCGGCGAATAGGAATCCCTACCAAAGCGTCATGGCCTCTGCCCCCTTCCAGTGCCCTGTGTGAGCCGCCTGAGCTCTTTACCTGATGAGACGGGGCTCACACGGGAAGACCATCACTGCTGTTCCGCATGACCAGCTCAGTGATTATTGGATAACACTGGGAAAGCGTGCCCTACTGAAGGGGAATGCTGTGGAGCCCACATCGTACCCTGAAGGAGTTATGTAGGAGTACAGGCTGAGCCGTAGCCCGCGACAGAGAGAGGGGGCTCAATCCCATTGATGGGAAGGCTCTCCCAAGGGAAAGACACAGGCTTCCCGTAGGAGCGACCCTGGACAGATATATGGGATCCCCGCAGGGTCACTCATATAACCCAAGCCCAATACCGGTTCTCAAGGATTCAGCGGCAAGGGGCCTGATGCCAGACGCTCCGCCACGTCCGGCACCGAGGGTGATGGAGGACTCACAGAGTTTGCTTCTGGAGAGAATAACGCCCTCTCCTCTGGAGAGAATAACCCCCCCTCAGTGTTTCTACCCGTTTGAGGTGAGAACACAGGAGGAAACCGGCTCTACACGTAGGCTATAGAATCTAGCAAACGTGTTAGGTGTCGCCCAGCCCGCAACTCTACAGATGTCTGACAGCGAGGCGCCATGTGCCAGCACCCAGGAGGATGCAACACTTCTAGTAGAGTGTGCTCGCACCCTGAGCGGACAGGGCACACCTTGTGCTTGGTAAGCCAAGGTGATGGCATCCACTATCCAGTGGGCCATCCTCTGCTTGGAGACAGCCTTTTTTCCCTTCTGCTGGCCTCCGTGACAGACAAAGAGCTGATCTGAGGTCCTAAAGCTTTGAGTTCTATCCACGTAGATCCGCAGGGCGCGGACGGGACAGAGCAAAGCTAGGGCTGGGTCTGCCTCCTCAGCTGGCAGCGCTTGCAGGTTCACCACCTGGTCCCTGAAGGGAGTGGTAGGAACATTGGGCACATAGCCAGGCCAGGGTCTTAGTACCACGTGGGCGTCGACCGGCCCGAACTCTAGGCACGAATCGTCGACCGAAAATGCCTGCAGGTCCCCTACCCTCTTGATGGAGGCCAATGCAGCCAACAGCAAAGTCTTCATAGAGAGAAGCTTTAGCTCTGCTGACTGCAAAGGCTCAAATGGGGCATTCTGAAGTGCTTGGAGCACCAGAGCAAGATCCCAAGAGGGTATGGAGGGGGGACGAGGAGGATTTAACCGTCTCGCCCCCCTAGGGAACCTGACGACCAGGTCGTGCTTACCAACCGTCTTACCATCTACGTGGTCATGATAGACGGATATCGCAGCAACATAGACTTTCAGGGTGGAGGGGGATAGCCTACGCTCCAACCCTTGCTGCAGGAAGGAAAGCAGAGACGCATTCAAGCATCTTCGGGGGTCTTCTCGGCAAGAAGAACACCACTCGACGAACAGGTTCCACTTCAGGGCGTAGGCCTGTCTTGTAGACGGTGCTCGCGCCGAAGTGATGGTGTTAACTACCCCCTGGGGTAAGTCACCTAGAACCTCCGCGTCCCGTCCAGGGGCCAAACATGAAGCTTCCACAGGTCTGGACGTGGGTGCCACAGGGTGCCCCGTCTCTGAATCCAACTCCATACCGAGAAAAGAGATCCTCTGCACGGGGGCGAGTTTGCTCTTCTCCCAGCTGACCCGAAGACCCAACTGGCTGAGGTGTCTGAGCACCAGGTCCCTGTGTTGGCACAACTGATCCCTGAACTGTGATAGGATGAGCCAGTCGTCGAGATAGTTGAGGATGCGAATGCCCTGTTCTCTCATGGGCACAAGGGCCCCCTCCGTGACCTTCGTGAAGACACGGGGGGACAGGGCCAGCCCGAAGGGCAGGACTTTGTACTGATATGCTCGACCCTCGAACGCAAAGCGCAGAAACGGCCTGTGTCGAGGAGGAATCGAGACATGAAAGTGCGCGTCCTTTAGGTCGATCGCTGCAAACCAATCTTGGGGACGGATGCACTCGAAAATGCTTTTCTGCGTGAGCATCTTGAATGGTAGCTTGTGGAGGCTCCGATTCAGGACTCACAGGTCCAAGATAGGTCGTAACCCACCAGTTTTCTTGGGTACTATGAAGTACGGGCTGTAGAAGCCGGTCTTCATATCGGCTGGAGGGACCGGCTCTACTGGCTCTTCTTGGCAGGGGCCTGGACGAGCAGGGCGACCTTCTTGCGTCCGGCTCCACAACGTCGCTTGGGTGGAGGCTGCTGCTGTGACGTGAGAGCAGAGACGGACGCAGGCGGCCACCCTCGGCCACGAGCAGGCTGAGGCGCTGCCGGCGGGGTGGAAACAGCAGCTGACCACCGTGGCAGGATGTGACTGATCGCCTCAGTCTGCTTCTGTGCGGCCGTGAACTGTTGGATGAAGTTCTGGACCGCGTCGCCAAAGAGGCCGGTCTGGGATATGGGGGAATTAAGGAACCTGATCTTGTCAGTTTCCCGCATGTCAGCCAGACACAGCCAGAGATGGCGCTCCTGGACCACCATAGTGGACATCGCACGACCCACTGCCCGCGCCATAACCTTCGTCGCACGAAGCGCGAGGTCCGTTTTGGTTCTCAGTTCTTGGAGAACTGCCGGATCGTGACCACCCTCGTGCAAGGTCTTCAGTGCCTGGGCCTGATGGACCTGCAACAACAGAGCCTGGCTCTCCACAAGCCTGGTAGGCCTTCCCGATCAGATCGGAAGAGTACCTACAGGCCCGGGAGGGGAGACACGGGTTCCCCCTGGAAGTGGAGTTAGGGCACAGTTGCATAGCAACGGCCCGTTCCACGGGAGGAACCTGCGTGTATCCCTTTGCAGATCGGCCATCGAGGGTGTTGAGGGAGGAGGATCCGCTAGGCCAGTTTCGGGCAGTAAAAGGTGCCGTCCACGATCTAGTGAGCTCCTCGTGCACCTTCCAGGAAGAAAGGAACCGGGGTGGGGCACTGAGAACCAGCACGGGCCACAACGAGATACCAATCATCCAGCCTTGAGGGTTCGGGACACGGTGGAGGGTTCCACACAAGCCCGACACTCTCTGCGGCCCGGGAAAGCATGGCCATCATTTCCGGATCGGTATCGGGCACAGCGAATCTTCCCGAAGGAGCCCCCTGCGCCGACACGTCAGCTCCAGAGAATTCTGACCCTCCCGCCAATGCAGCGATGGACATCTGATCATCGGGGGGAGCCCCGAAGGATACGGCTGGTGCACATCTCGTGGATGGCCCAGCACGTTCCAACGGAAGCTCTACTGGCTGCAGAGTGCGAGAGGAGTGAGGGTTCCCCGGGGGTTGGTTCCCTGGGGGAAGCGTGCTCACCGTCACCCTCAAATCAGCCGTGCTACTGCCTGAAGTAACCCTTTGTGGGGGGTTAGATCGAGGCAGAGGCACGGGGACTCCACCCCTTGCGAGATGGAGTCTAGACCGCAACTCTGAGATGGTCATGTTCCTGCAGTGAGAACATGAGTCATTCACCAGCGCTGCCTCAACGTGCTGAACGCCCAAACACGAGATACAGCGCTGGTGACCATCCCTCGGTGACAGGTAACCACCGCATCCAGAAACGCACAGAAAGAATGTCATCTTGAAAAAGACGCAAGCTCTTTCTGTGTTGCTCTTTTCGAGGATCGCTCTCCTTGGTGCTGAAGCACGCAGGGGGAAGGGTCTCGGCGACACAGTCAGGGGAATAGTGCAGTCTGACGTGCACGCTCTCTCTCACCAGACGCTCTCTACCAGCCGTAAGAACGGCTTTTTAGCCACCAGGCGCACCGAACCAGCTGTGAGAACAGCCCTTGTGTTTGCTCTCACGATCAAAAAAGAGAGATGATCATAAGACCACACGACCCGCTGCTGAGCCGTCACACCAACACCGACTGAAGAACGCTTCCAAAAGGGCAGGCTTCCAGTCAGGACTGCGCAGTAGTGAGTGAAGTCTAGCATAACCAGATACCACTCGGCTCCAAAGCAAAAGTTTGATTTGATGCAAGCACCTGTGTCTCATTAATACCTGCGCTGCGTGGCATGAACACCTGGTGCAATCATTGCATGCCAATGTGCATTGGCTCGTTTAGTTTCACTCGAAGTAGATTGGCTCTCGCAAGCGAGATTCCTATTCGTCAGTACTCCGACGTGGCGTCGAGAGTGACCGACTGAATGGGAACCCTATACTGAGACATTTGAAACTAAAAAAAGCAGAACATGGAGAAAAGGATCTGAAAGGACTGGAATGCATCCCAGCATGCAATGTGGAAAACACACATTAAAATGGAAAGTTTAGAATCCTCAATTTGTCAAATGTGCATGTCTGTGTTATAGAAACACCTTGCTGTGAGGTGACAGTATTTAACCACTGTGCCATCATATGCTGCTGCAAGCACTTCAGTGTTGAAATGAATGACAGAAAATGCCAAAGTTGTGTCTGCATTTAGGCATAAAAGTGGGTTTAACGGAAAATCAAGGGATTATTAAAAAGAAAAAGGGTCATTATTGGTCATGTGAATGTAACTGTAAGTCACAAGTATAGCCAATTATGTACACACAATAAGTCTAACCCCTTACCTAACCCTAAATTCAGGGAGAATGATGGCTGAATAATGAATAGCACAGATGTAGAAGCACATAAACCTGGTTGTAAGCATATGTGAAAACACCATTTGACCAATTAATTAAACATAACAGCAAAATAAATAAATATAAATATATTACACATTTGCAAACTGTAATTTAAAACAAGTTTTTTTTATTTTTCTATAGTTCCAAGGCTATTTGCTGTATTTACGTGTTTATTTGAGCGCGATTGGTCAATCTGAATGTCATCCAGGAATCTGGCCAATGACAGCTGTGCGTGCCTTCTACCCATCAAGTTTGAATATACACCCATTGGAGTGTGTGCCACTGCTGGTTGCTCGGCTTCTAATATGCCTCCTTCGATGGGTACAGTAATGGCATTACATGGATCTGTTAAATTCTTATTTTGAACATATTTGGGTTGTGGGATGTCGACTGAGAACGGAAAAACACGAATATGAACCGACATTTACCAATGGCAGACATATTGCAAACAGCAGAAGGTAAATACCTTTATATTTTTTCTTTATACATGCATGTGTTAAAATAAGCCGCCTCTCTCAGACAGCATGCGATGCTGTATAAATTATCCTTCGATAAAATACACACATCTCAAAATCCCTCTCATGTGAAGTATTCACTTGATTTAAACAGTCAGTTATGTCTGAAGTAAAGTTAAAGGTGAAACCCGGGTGCGTGTCATTCTGTGCATTTGTTTTTAAAGGGGCAGCAACTTAATAAACTGTCCAAATTTGAATCAATCAACAAAAGATTAAGAGAAGACCTTCTGCGTCTTTAAGAATCAATTGATATGAATTCATATAATTTCATACAGTGAAGACTAAGCAGTATTATTCTGTAGTATTTCTTAATAAAATATCTATAAAAATAAAATAACTATATTGTGATATCGTTATAAAATGTCTCATGTATGTAGTATAATATGGTCATAATGCCCATCCCTAGTGTCTGCTATATTTTAAAGGATAAGTTCACCCAAAAATGAAAATTAGCCCATGATTTACTCACCCTCGTCAGGTTTAAGTCATCCTCGGTGTATATGACATTCTTCTTTCAGACGAATAAAATCAGAGTTATATTAAAGGTCCCATTCTTCGTGTTTTTTTGAAGCTTTTATTGTGTTTACAGTGTGCAATATAACGTGTTCATGTAAAAAACACAGTATTTTTCACACAATTTACTTATTTGTATACCGCTGTTTTCACTGTCCTAAAAACGGCTGATGAGTTCCTTGTTCTATGAAGTCGCTCCTTCAGAAATACGCAACGAGTTCTGATTGTGCCAGCGGTTCCCGTGTTGTGATTTGACAGCAGCTTAGCGCACATGGCACGGTTTCCGTGTTGTGATTTGACAGCAGCTTAGCGCACATGGCCACGGCCCCTTTTTCGCGTATTCTTGTGGGCGGAGGTTAGTCTGTTCTACTGTTCTACTGACTGACGTAATTAATGAAGGAAGTACCAGGATGTAGTCCAAACCGGCCGTTTGCTGTAGGCTTTGAAAGGGAACTTCTGTTAAATAAAATATCTCGCTTGGCATTGAACTTTGAACTTTATAATTTTACAGGTATTATTTATGCTCTAACAGCAACATTACACACTAACTAAAGTTTGAACAGTGGGACCACGAAGAATGGGAAAAATGTCCTGGCTCTTCCAAGCTTTATAATGGCAGTTATCGTTTTTGAAGTCCATAAAAGTGCATATATCCATCATATAACTGCTCCACACAGCTCCGGGGGGTTAATAAAGGCCTTCTGAAGCGAAGCGATGTGTTTGTGTAAGAAAAATTTCCATATTTAAAACTTTAGAAAGTAAATTATCTGAAATATTCACATGGAAATATTCACCTTATCTGCTGTGTCTGTCCCTTCTGGTGCTTCATGGACCTATTGCTGTATGTTTTGATTTTACTTATTACACTATATAGCTTGGATTCTGAATTAAATTAAATAAAAGGTAAATGTTTGTCCACATATACTATCAAAGCTATATGGAGCCCACAGGGGTCAGTTGAATATTGAGGAAAACAATATAAAACTGATTTGGAAAATACAAGCTAAAAAACAAAGCTAACAGTAAACAGCACAATTTGTTCTTTTCGCTATCTGTTTCAAAGGTGAAATCATGATCTCATCATGATGGCAAGTTAACCCTAATTTATAAGATAAAATACAACTTTTATTTTTTTAAATTCCTCCTGGAGACTCTGAAGAACTGTTTGTGAAGAATTTGTTTACATAAATTTACATCTGAATACATCTAAATTACATTTACATTTGGGTTACACTTACATCTGAAATTGAGAATATTTAATTCAACTAACATTTTGATGAAACTGTTCCACTGATATCTGTATTTCAAATGTTAAATGTATTGTATTTCTTCAAAAACTGAATTATTACATTTTCTGTTTTATACAGTATTTGTACAGACTTTCTATTTTGTCTTCCAAAATAAAAATGTAAATTTACAATCTTGAGCACGCTTTAACACTTTGGTGTTTGATCATAATAATCTAGGATAAATCTGTAAAATAATAAAATAAAATAAAAAATAATTAAAAACGGTTAAATGACTGGCAACTACGACTGCCCAAAAACCCATAAAATTAAAGTAAAATATCTTAATTTAAACAAGGAAGAAAATACTATGTTAGTCAATGGCTGCCGAGATCTGCTTCATTACAAACATTCTTCCAAATATCTTCCTTTGCGTTCAGCAGAAGAAAGAAATTCATACAGGTTTGGAACAACTTGAGGGTGAGTAAATTATAGAATTTTCATTTTTTTGTTAACTATCCCCTTAAACAAGGAACTTTTGCCTATGGTTTAAATACCGTAACAAAACAACTAGCTTAGCTAATATATATTTCAAGCATTATTAAAAGACAAGTAAACAGTAATTAAAATAGAACAAATAAACAAATTAGCAATCACACAAATAAATACAACTGAACAAAGGTATGATTGAAATAAATTGTTTTACGATTTTCAGGTATTCAGGTAAAAGAAACTGTAATCAAATGTAAGATAACATTGCACTTTGTATTTTGTTGTTTGATTAACGTTATAAGGCAGCAGGAATATTAGGCTGCTGCTAAGTATTTGATTCCAGAATTGGAATCGATTTTTGATTCCCGACCCTAAGCACAACAGTTTTTTTTTATTTTAAGAAGACTTGAACAGCATACCAAGTTCAATTACCCACTATTTTAGTAAAGAATTCGTGTCAGTGCAATGCATCACAATTTAACACGCAAGGTGCAAGACAGGGACAGGTCACGGATCTATTCTTATGAAATCATTTTTAGGAAACATTCAAATTCAATTAGGAAACTTTCAATTATTGCAGTATACAATGTTGCAAAGTTTATATTGCCGACGAAATCACTTTGAATATACAGTATATTGTGACTACCTGATGCATCAACCAGCCCCTCTTTCACAACACAACAGCTTTTCTCTTAGTCTCACCTTTTTGTCAAATCTATATTTGGTTTATTTGTGATTGATTGAACAGCCTCAAGACAAAATAAAAAAGCAATAGAAAAAGCTTTCACACAGAGAGAAAAAAAAGATTGATCTGCTGGGGTGAAAGCCAAAATGGGGCCCAGTCTGCATGCCAAGTCAAACAGCATCTCTACTCTGTACAGCAGCCAGAGAGCGAGACAGCTAACGTTTGACACCTTTTTCATTTTTAGATAAAGTATTGCTTCTCAAAGGCATGACCTATTTTTCCCCTTTACTTTTACCACTTGTTAAAGTCAGATGAGAAAGGCTCTGGCTTTTAGGCAGACATACCAAGCTCCCTGCTGCAGATGTTTCCTCTAGAAACGTGGAAGGAAATTATGACAGCTATAAATGGATGACTTACCTTCTGTGCTATCAGGTCATTATGGGATGATTATATACATTCTTTTTATGTAGCCTGATTTCATCTGATGTGATAATGCAGCTACAATTTTGGCTTATGGTGTCTTTTGATGTCAACGTCTGAATCGCTCATGGTCTGATGGTCACAAGAAGGCAATGACCTAAAGCTCCAGGCTGTTATAAAAGACTAGTCTTACATCAACATTCATGATGCAGTCCTCTTATCTTATTAAACACAGGTTTGAGATTAAACTGGGTCAAGGATGGCCGGGACACCACATACCTCAGCCAGGTGTACAGTGCTGTTATACTGCACATTTGGACACACAAACCTAATGCACGTACTTTGTTTAGAAACACAATGAGATGATGAATTAAGACACTATTGCTATATTGTTACCACAGCAGTGTTTCCCCTACCATTGTTTTAGGGGGGGCGGCCCAATAAGAATTGCCCGATGGTCCAGTGCCAGCATGAAAGACACTCGGGCCAATGCTGCGTCTTCACGGAAGTTGATCATTTGCGCATTTTTAAGCCTTGCCAATTTAAATATTCAAGCGCACACAGACGAGAAAGTGTGTCTCTCAGTTCGCTACTCGCAAAGCGCAGCAACAACACACATAAGCACGTGAATATTCACACAAAATTATATCAAAATGCCTGTCTTGTTGAGTATCATCGTAAACAAAGTCGGTTATGTTGTTAACATAAACATGAAATTTGCCAGTCACTGCCAGCATTTATGGTTGGTTTCATGGCCCACAGAATATCTTGTAGGGCCCTATGAAATACGTTTTATTTTTTCCCAAATTCCGTTTTTTCCATTTTAATTTTTGCTAATTCCTTTTTTTTTCGTTTTAATTTTTGGGAATTCAGTTTTTTTTTTTCCTTAACTGTTATTTTAGTCGTAAAAAGACTGTTTTTAATGTTAATATAATAGAACATAAAACATTAAATAGGAATGGCCTTAAATTTACTGAGGTAACAAACATCACATTTACTTTTCAGGACAAATACCGCATGATGCAACATAACAAGTCACAACAAGTACTTCAAGTCACAACAAAATATTAGTGCTGTGAATTGATAATTTAAAAAAATAATAATTAATTGCATTTTTTCTGTAATTAATCATGATTAATTGCAATTAAAAACATTGGATTTTTTTAATATTTTGATATTGTAATAATTTCAGTTACTCTCCAAATTAATTTAGAAACAATTTAAAGACAGCATATTTTAAAAGTGTGTTGTAATGGCATCTTTTTATGAATAAAGGCCAGTTATCACTGATATTAATGTCTATATGAAACATTTATGACGTTACATTACAGTATAACTGAAAGCTACCAATTTCTACATTTATTAGGCTTTAAAAAATAACAACTTTTATTGAACTTAAAACAATCTTTACATAAACCCATTATAATAAATGTTATATTTACCTGTGGCCTTCCCTGTCAGACATAGTCTACACAGAAATTGAATAAAGTTATCAACACCTTTCTTAACAGCATAAATAATAAGTGAAATATAGATGAATCATCATTAAAGCTACAATCTTCTCTGTTCCCGTTGTTCTTTGAACATTAATGACAGACATTATCAGTGCTACTGTCATATTAAGATCTACCTCTGCCGAACATGATGCGGATCAGACGCGCTGTCCCGCGCATCTCATTTTCTCTCAAGTTCATTTAAGACATTATTTTCCATACAGTACATTAAAGTGCATTAAAAACAAGGCAAATACAGCAAGCACTCCACGCGAGGGAGCTGCTCGGCTCGGCACTGAGGGCTTAGCGTTGAGTTTCTTAACTTTTTCGCCGACGAAAGCAGAGCCGTGGAGAACCGCTTCTCCATACTTTCATTGTTTTGAAGGGGGAGCTGAAATGACGGGAGGGGTTGTATCGCCCAGATTTGCTTTCCCCGGTCTGCATTTTCCCCAGACATACATTCTTCTCCCACACAAAACCGCATTTCATTCCAAATATTCCGCATAAACAATAGATTCCGCGTTGATATGCCAATTCCACGATTCCGTCCGCGATTCCATGATCGCGGAAATCATAGGGCCCTAATCTTGTATGAATATCTAAACATGCAATATATCAAAACAGACCCTCTGTTTTATTCTAGCTTCATACATTCATTTTTTAATCAACACTTGAATGTTGCAAATTTCATGAAAAAGCAACATTTTGAGAAAATAAAATTTTTGTAAAAGACTACATCCGAATTATGAACGATGATCAAAACACAGATGGAGTAGATCGAGTTCATCAACACCCCAAAGCTTCACAGTCCTATAGCTCGTCCTGGGTTGACATTTCATTCAATACCATTAGGCAGTTTTGATTTATATGCTGTTTAATGTTGATGATCGCGTTATTTTACATATGCATCTGCTTACATATGATATCGCACGTTGCTGCTTCTTTGGCTGTTTTGATCAGAAGATTCTGTACTCATCCAGGAGATGTACAATAGCGCCCCCTACCGTATAACAGTGAAAACATGGAAAGCCGGAAAATATCGTCATTGGCTATATGAATATCGAGATAACCAAAAAAATGACTCACTGCTCTTGAATGAATATGTTTTAATAAGGGTTAATCTATATTTATATGCAGTGACATATCATTTTATGCGGTGATATTTTACATTTGATTACTATTTTTGTACCTGACAATCTAGTTTAGACCTACATGAAAACAAAACTAGGACAATTTTATTTTATGTATCAGTTTTTTTGTGGTGGGGCCAGTGAAAATTTTGGCAGGGCAAGTACAAATTTGAACCCCTGAAAAAAATCCTTAGCATTGAGCCCTGAAATATATTCCCCAAAAAATAATGGATTTGCCAACTCCATGTAACTTTAGCGGTAAAAATGTGACAAACCTAAACAGGCAAAAATTAGGGGTTTTATTTCTTAAAAGCCACAAAATCCGGAGAAACAACTCAAGCAAAGCCAAACTCTTTTGTGTTGTAAATAGTTGTGTGATGTATAAACCAAATTTACCGGCTACTGCGCGTTGCGTCTATGACAACACCACGTATCCGTAACACTCCCGCTCCTTGACACTAGTAGTTTCAGGAGGTCTACCAACCCCCTAGCCTGGTCTTACCAGACTCTCATACATTTCATTTGTACATAGAGTCTGGCCACTCTCCATTGAAAAGCGTTTACTTCCTTGAAGGCGGGAACTCTGTTGAAGTTTAAAATTATTGGATCTGCCAAGAGTCACTCTGGATCTGCCTAACCAATCGCTAACGTTTGGTCGTGACGTATGTCACGCGCTGTTCGCCTCTGATTCTCACATTAACTGTGCAGTCACACCACCTCAGTGTCAGTGATAAAATATTGTGCATTCAGATTGTGATTTATTCACGGTAGAGAGGAGAGTTTTGTGATCGGAACGCGCTGCTCTTGTGGTGCATATCTCGTGCAATCATAACATGATTGTATATGCTGTAAATAAAATGACATATGCTTGGTATGATAAGAATAAATGCTACCATAAATGCATCCAAATTATAGCGCACACAACCGTACGGTGCTCTGCAGGGGTCAAAAAAGGATATAAACAGTGAATTTTGAAGTGATATATTCTTGAAAACTCGTGGATTCGGAGAGCAATTACATTACCACACAACCTTGGTGTTTGTCAAAAGCAGTAGGTAATTCAGTCTGGGGTTTTTTCCGCGGGTGGTGGGAGACGGACGGCTTCAGCCAACTCCTTCACCACTAACGGAGCGAGCTGAAAAAGACTTTTACCGGACCACAACATCATGGCCACCAACAAACCTCAGCAGTGGTTGTTCTTGCTCCGTGTAACGGAGTTCGTTTGTTCAGGGAAGAAGGAGGCGGGAACCGGCGAACGTTTAACAACTTTTAATAAAATAATAAACACAAAATGAAAGTAAAAGTGGTAGCCCCTCACTGACGACTGCCGCGCACATACATAACAAAACGTAAACAAAACACAACTTAAAATCCAGGCTTGGTCCTCTCTCGTCCTTCACTGGTGTCGCTCGTCCTTATATGCCTCCATGCTCCCTCATGAGAGGACTCAAGACCGGTGTGTCTCATTCTCAATCACGCACACCGATCTCGCTCGCTCGTCCACCTTGCCACACTCCGGCTTTAACTTCTGGACATTCGTCAGCGGTGCCAGTGCCACACACTCGCATCCTTCACCGCCGCCATTACTGAACTACAACTCAAACTAAGGCACAACATCAACGTCATCGCTCTCAGCCACTCCCTCTGTTTGCTGATTGGACCGGTAAAAAATTGTTTGGGAGAAAACCTAAGCATATACAGCATATACAGCAGGAAAATGAAAATTGAGCAGAAGTACGTAGGAGGGCGGAGCCAGGCTACCACCTGGCTGTGGAGTATTCATGTAAACACAGACGGTTATTTCTCAAGCTGGGTGTAAACCAGATGTGTAACAGTATAATGGATAAGGATGCACCAGTTGACCAGCCAAAAATCAGAACCGTTTTTGCTTCTAGCATGCGATCGGCAACCGGACGTTTTTATTTATTTATTTTTTTTCTGCTGATTTTTCCGGAAGTGCGCCCACCTGCACATATTGCAATCATTCGTGAACATGTCACTTGTGTGGAAGTATTTTGAAATATGCGAGCAGGACGTGAAGATTGCAATCCGCCATGTAAAATCCTGATCGGTGCATCATTAATAATGGATCCACGCGTTTGGTATTAAAGTGACACCTAAAATACCTGCTGCTCTGTGTCATTATTGTGAAGCAAACTAAAGAGGTAGCACTTTATTTTACAGTACTGTTCACCATGTACATACTACATTTTACAATAACCGGATAATAGCTAGGTACTAACCCTAAACCTACCCCTAAACCTAACCTTAACCCTTGAAGTTACGTTATATTACCCAGTATTTTCTTAGCTAAGTACATTGTAAGTGCACATACTGTAAAATAAAGTGCAACCAAGATAACTTACTGCTCTTGACTGAATAATTTTTTAGCTTCAATAAAAATACATTTATATTTAATTCATACAGTGAAGACTAGTTGCAATATTTTATTTTGACATTTGATTATTACATTTGTGTACTAACTCTAGCTACATGTTAAACAAACCAATTGTACCTGAAAAACTAAATTTATTTAATTCATATTTTTGTTATATTGTATCTATCCTATTGTTTGTGATTTGTTTGTTTTTTTCTTATTATTTTTAACAGTAGTAGCAGTAGTAATAGTTTTACTAAATAAAAAAAACAAAATAAGAAATATTACTAATCTATTGTTATCAACTACTAAATACTGACTACAACTACTAATAACAATAATAAAATAATAATAATTTTAAATTGTATAATTTTTTTTTATGTTTTATAGAACAACTGTAAAAACCAATACTAATATTTATGGCTTTCTTTCTTAAAACATCAAGATTTTATTTTGGTGAAAATTGCAGTTGTTTTATAAGTGCTTCTCAATACACGTCTGGGTAGATGGGTGACATGTTACCAAACGCACATTATAAATAACCCAAACTCAGAACAAATTCAGATCAGTTTGTGAGTTCGACACTGAAAACACCAAATCATGAGCTGCTCACGTGTAAACAACTGTGGGGGACAGGAAGAAGTGTGGAATTATACTCAGTTCAAACCAAGCAACAAATTCAAGTGTGGAAACAGCCTGAAAATAAATGTCAATGACTCTATGGTGTCTAACGTGTGGGTCAGCTCACAAAACTACTTGACTGTACTCTACACAGCTGTTTCAGGTTTCACTGCTTCAGGGTCATTCAGTGAGGGGTCTCCATGCCATACCATCTCTCACCTCTCCTTCCCATGAATCACAGCCTACACTACAACACAACCATTGGCTTTGTCCAAATCCATTTCACACCACAGTATTCAGGCTTCTTTAACTCAGAAATACTCACCACCACTCTCCATTTACTCTAGAACAATCTTGCCTGAAAAACTTTACTAAGAAGAATTTAGAACAATCATGCTTCAAGCATTGCATAATAAATATTGACTCAAGAATATAATATATATTTAAACTTAATTTTACCATAAACAACAAAGGCTTAGTATTGATTTATATACACAGGGTTTTGGGGCAGTTGTATTCATAATTATTACTTTATTCAGCAGGGATGCATTAAAAACTTTCACGCTCCTTCAAAGCCCAAACTTAACATCCAAATCAGTCAAATCATGCAACATGACTGTCGACAGTCTACTGTCTGCAGGACGATGCTTAATATTAAAAATAGTAATTAAAAGTGCAGCCTTGGTGAACATAAGATATTTCTTTTCAAAAATATTACCGACCCCAAACTTTTGAATGGTAGTGTAGCACGGGCAGTTGCTAACATATTTGGTTATTTGGATGTAGGAGGGCAAAATACTAACATGAACTAGCCAGTTGAAGTTGACTTAGAGTTGATTTAGAAATAAAGACTGCATGGCATCTCAACACAGTAGTGGTAGTGACAGCGCACTTTGTCCCACAAAACAGCGGACAGGGAACTCTCCTTAACGAGATCCTGATCCATAAAAACCTCTTGTCCCCTACAGTATCTGTTGAAGTTAATGTGGCTTGACCATCGACAACTTTCCAGAGATGAAGCATGCTGAATGTTACAAAGTGAGGCATACAGCATAACCTACAGCATCATTACACCCTACAATATCCCAGTACACCTTTCTACAGAACTCATACTAGAGCCAGCACAAGATGCAAACAAACCTTTCTCTATACGTTTAACAAATATAGAGTAAAACAACTAAAAAACGAAATCAAGACAAACATGCCTGAAAGTTTATGAAAAGTTTTGAAAAAAACAGACAGACTTAGATTAGACAGAACAGACAGACAGACAAAACAGGCAGACAGGTAGGCGGAAAGTAAAGGTGTGCACTGCACACATTTTGAATATGTAATCTGTAATAATTATTTAGAAAAATAAAAATACTATTTTGCTACATGTTGCTTTGCTGGCCGTAAATGCATGATACATCCTAAGCAAGCAAACTAAATAGCCGCTCGATTATAGCAGAAATCATAATCACGATTATTTTGGTCAATATTGAAATAACGATTATTTAACACAATTACTGGTGTGAGATATATGATCAAAGTCTAATTTCATGATACGAGTCATTTTAGATATCAGTAAAATTTCACAATTATCTATACATGCGGACAAAGCCGCAGGGGAAAAGTGTGTCTCTTTTGCAAATTAATTTGCTTTTAATGACGCGGTTTAATATCAGGCATGACCCGCAGTTTAGCAACAGTAGACTGCATTTTACAACACACTAATTCAGCTGGTTTGGATGTTAAGTTTGACGGAAGCGCACTGCTGATTGTGGCAGCAGCACAACAATAATTTTACCTCAATTGTCTTGTTTTCCTAATTGTTGAAAAGCTGAAATCGAAAATCAATTATGATTAATCACATAACCCTGTATGATGTATGTATGATCTTGTTAAACTTCATTTACATAAACAAATACTCGAATATTAGTTTGTTATGAGCCCAAATACTCGAATACAATAAGTTTAAATAAAATATCCATACGTTTGCTTGGTCAAGCCAAAGAGGAAATAATAGGGAAAAAAGCAACAGGTGTTCCAGGGATCCAGGGAGATAGTGATCTGGACAAGTTGACAAAAGAGAGTAAACTCAAGGCAGTAACAGCAGCAGCAGAAGCAACAAACAGAACAGTTGTGATGTTGATTTTCCTGTTCCCTTTATGCAGGCCCCTTGAATCCTCTGTCAGAGTATGTAATCTGAAGATGTGATCTCTTCTTGCCTTCGTTATGAAATCTCACCTCAGTTCCCTTTCGTTCAGTCACTACGACGTACGTTAGTGACTAACGAATGGGGGTTTCGCTTAGAAGCCTATCATCTTCGAGCATATAGAAAACGCCCAATGGCGTGCCAATGCCATGGGGCATGTGGAATTTGCATACGTAACTCCGCCTCACCGCGTGAGTATAAAAGGAAGTACGTGGCAATATCGCATTATGTTTCTGCTTTCGGAGCCAAGAGTACCTACCTCTTCACTCCTCACAAGCCTTCTGAGACTCTGTGTCAGCTTCTTCGAGACGAGCAGCTTTCCAGTCGGTGTTGGTGTGACGGCGCGTTCCAGTGATCACATACTTCCTGCCTGCTGATCTGCGCGGTGGTCTGCTAGACAGCTGGTGTGTGTTTCCCTGGGTGCTTCGGCATCGACTGCAAGGTTTCCTCTCACAAAAAGAGCTTGCGCATGGCACGTCTTTTTCAAGACAGTTCGCCCGTGCACTTCCGGGCGCGATCGATCGATCTCTGTTGCTGTCTATGGGCACATTCACTGCTCGACGTGTTTGGGCTTCAGCACGTTCGGGCAGTGATTGTGGATGTGTCATGTTCCCACTGCGGGAACGTGACCATCACGATGTCGCGGTCGAGACTCAGTGATCTCCGCGAGGAGAGAGAGTCCCCTCTGCCACACCTCAATCTACCGTCTCTGAGAGAGGTGGTACTTTGGCTGGTGGCCAGGGTGACCTGAGGGCGGTGCTGTGGACCCCGACGATACGTTCCTCGGGTTACGCCCCCCTCTCGCACATCGCTTCCCGCGACTGCTGGACTGAAACAGCGGCCCGTCTCTGACGCTGTAACACGTACTGCCCCGGCGGCTAGCTGCTGCACCAGCCGCCAGCTCAGTCGCCTCAGTCCGCTCGCCGCCGAGGGCGCACTCCCTCCTCCCGTCCGGCCCCAGCAGCAGCCTTCTCCGGGCCGCGCCGTGGAGGTGGTTGCAGGATGTTGCCCAGTCCACTCCCCGGCCTGGTTAAACGCCAGGCTGGAGGCGGACAACCCAGAGATGGGTCCCAGTTCTTTCCAGGGGATGGTAGCAGGGCCTCTCCTTCCCCCGGTGGAGGGCTGGGAGAAAATCCTTCTGCTGCTGGCCCCCGGGCTGGCAGCACTTGGAAAGAACTAGTGTCCCCATCTCTGAGGTCCCAGAGACCGGTGATGGCAGTGTGTGCCGCCCCCCGGGCCGTGCCGCTCTCATCCCTCTCTGTCGCCAGCCTCCTCTCAGAGCAGACCCCAGTGGAACGTGCGTCCTTCCCTGGTCTCCTCTGTCAGGAAGCAGCCGTTAACCGTGCCCCCACAACGGGACGCTACGCCTCCCATGTCCGGGACGGTAACGCTGCCTCACTGCCCCACCCTGGGTACGTCTGTGGTTCGAGCGACCCCGTTGGTCAGTTCCTGGAGCCTGGCGACAGCTTCAGGGGCTGTCCGCTGGGTCGCGAAAGCCATCAGGCTCGGCTACGCGATTCAGTTCGCGCAGGCTCCTCCCCTCTTCCGGGGAGTCCGTGCTCCATGCGGGGGCCCAATAGAAGGCCCCAGTCATGCATGCGGAGGTTGCCACCCTACTGGCGAAGGGTGCGATCGAGCCTGTCCCTCCAG
Organism: Romanogobio albipinnatus; assembly: GCA_023566225.1. Classification (NCBI taxonomy): domain Eukaryota; kingdom Metazoa; phylum Chordata; class Actinopteri; order Cypriniformes; family Gobionidae; genus Romanogobio; species Romanogobio albipinnatus. The sequence continues at coordinate 23,111,570 of CM042257.1, read as the reverse complement.
CCGAAATGAAGTCTTCCTTAGCCCTTACTTCATTGTACCCTAGGAAACCGGTGGGTTACGACCAATCCTGGACCTGCCCGTCCTGAACCGATCCCTTCACAGGCTTCCGTTCAGGATGTGGGTAGTGAACGCCTCCTCGGACGCGTTCGTCCGGTAGATTGATTGCAGCGTTTGACCTGAAGGACGCTTACTTTCATGTCTCCTTCCTCGACACGGACTGTTCCAACGATTTGCTTCGAGGGGCGGACATTCAGTACGCAGTCCTCCCATTCGGGCAGCTCTGTCCCCTCATGACTCTACGTAGTCTATCGAGGCAGCCCTTGAGCCACTCAGGCAGCACGGGGTTCGCATCCTGTACTACTTTGATGACTGGCTCATACTGGGTCACTCTCGTAAGCAGGTCTGCGGACACAGAGTCCAAGTGCTCCGGCACTTAGCCCGTCTGGGCCTTCAGGTCGACTGGGAGAAGAGCGACTCTGCCCCGTGCAGAGGATCTCTTTTCTCAGTGTGGTTTCCGACTCGGTCGCCAGGTGCGTGCTGCTTACCAGCGAGCGCGCACGCAGTCTCTGCTGACTTGCCTCCGTCAATTCGAGAGCAAGAGTGCGGTTCCACTGAAACTTTTTCAGAGGCTCCTGGGGCATATGGCGTCTGCAGCCGCGGTGACGCCGCTCGGATTGCTTCATATGAGACCGCTTCAGCATTGGCTTCGCAATCGAGTCCCGAGGTGGGCATGGCAGTCTGGCACGCTCTGGGTACACTCACCCCGTGGTCGAACCTCAGTTTTCTACGGGCTGGTGTGCCCTTAGAACGAGTTTCCAGGCATGTTGTCGTAGTGACGGATGCCTCCGCCATGGGTTGGGGTGCCATGTGCAATGGACAACTGGAAACAGGACCCCAGTGCCTTCTGCATGTCAATTGCCTCGAGTTACTGGCAGTACGGTTCGCCCTGCACCGCTTCCGGGCATTGCTGAAGGGTCAACATGTGCTTGTCAGGACAGACAACACGGCCGTAGTAGCGTACATCAACCACCAGGGCGGTCTACGCTCCCGCCGTATGTCTCAACTCGCCCGCCACCTCGTTTTATGGAGTCAGAAGCGCCTGAGGTCCCTTCGTGCTGTCCATATTCCAGGAGCCCTGAACCGTGCAGCCTTCGAGCTCTCATGGTTTCAGCCACTCCCGGGAGAATGGAGACTCCATCCCCAGACAGTCCAGCTGATTTGGGAACAGTTCGGGGACGCACAGATAGATCTGTTTGCCTCCCACGACTCTTCCCAATGCAGCCTGTTCTTTCCCTGACCGAGGGCACTCGGCACGGATGCACTAATGCACAGCTGGCCCGCGGGGTCTACGCAAATATGCGTTCCCCCCAGTGAGCCTACTCGCACAGCTCCTGTGCAAGATCAGGGAGGACAAGGAGCAGGTCCTTCTGGTCGCCCCGTACTGGCACGGCCGGGCCTGGTTCCCCAAACTCATACTCCTTGCGACAGCCCCTCCCTGGCCTATTCCTCTGAGACTGGACCTCCTTACTCAGAGACGGGGCACCCTATGGCACCCGAGTCCCGATCTTGGAACCTCCACGTGGGGCTCCTGGATGGGACGCGGCAGATTTGAGTGGCCTACCACCTCCGGTGGTCGCCACCATCACTTCCGCTAGGGCAGAGTCCACTCGGCATGCCTATGCGTTGAAGTGGAACCACTTCGTCACCTGGTTATCTTCTCGCCAAGAAGACCCCTGGAAATGCCCGATCGGGTCCGTGCGCTCGTTCCTCCAAGAGGGGTTGGAGCGAAGGCTGTCTCCCTCCACCCTTAAGGTTTATGTGGCCGCAATATCTGCCTACCACGATCTCTTGGGGGACAAAAAGGTAAGTCAGCACGACCTGATCATCAGGTTCCTGAGGGGGGCGAGGAGATTGAATCCTCCTCGCTCTCCTCTCATACCCTCTTGGGACCTCGCAGTAGTTCTAAGTGCTCTGCAGAGGCCTCCCTTTGAGCCTTTGCAGTCGGTTGATATTAAGTTTCTGTCGAAGAAGACGGCTCTGCTGACCGCATTGGCCTCTCTTAAGAGGGTCGGGGACCTGCATGCATTTTCGGTTGACGAAGCGTGCCTGGAATTCGGGCCGGCTAACTCTCACGTGATCCTGTGACCCCGGCCTGGATATGTGCCCAAGGTTCCCACCACTCCATTCAAAGACCAAGTGGTGAACCTGCAAGCGCTGCCTTTGGAGGAGGCAGACCCAGCCTTGGCACTGCTCTGTCTAGAGCGCCCTCTGCACTTACGTAGACAGCACGCAGTGTTTCAGGACCTCAGACCAGCTCTTTGTCTGTTATGGTGGAGAGCGGAAGGGAAGAGCTCTCTCAAAGCAAAGGCTGTCTCACTGGATAGTGGACACCATTGTTTTGGCTTACCAGCAGCAAGGTCGACCATGTCCCCTTGGGGTTAGGGCACACTCCACTTGGAGTGTGGCCTCTTCTTGGGCTTTTGCGCATGGCGCCTCGCTAACAGACATCTGCAGAGCTGCAGGCTAGGCGACACCGAACACATTCGCCAGATTCTACAATCTCCGAGTGGAGCCAGTGTCCGACTATGTACTCGCACCCCCGAGGGGCCGGTAATGGGCCAGGCTCAGGTGTCTTCGCTTGCTCGCCATTCCACTCCACGGACTGGATACGTGCGATATTTTCCCTCAGATGAGCTTCCCCGAGAGCCCTGAGTTCCTCCAGCACTGCTTACGCCAATACCTGTGTGTCTGCCCTCTAATGAGCCCAGACCCTCGTGTTCGGCCAGGTGCCCCGTGTGCATGGTTCCCCTCCAGCGACCCCCACACGTGTATTTCCACCGTAAGCCTCCTTAGCGAGCAGGTGTCTTTCCCTTGGCAAGTCCCTGCCACCCCTAGGGTTAAAAATTCCACCTGCGGCTGGTACCCTAGAGTTTTCCATATGCAGCCCTTAGCGGGTCATATGTGTACTCTTAAGTCCTCCCTACGGGCAGGCATCTTTGCATTCCTTCACTGGGATATGCTTCCCAGTGTACCTTGGTAATCCTGTGTTAAGCGTGAGTCCTTCGTCCGTATTAGTCTTACGACAGGGAACTCACACTTACGCAGGGCACTGGAAGACAGCTGAGTGGCGGGATTATATTGGAACCCCCATTCGTTAGTCACTAACGTACGTCGTAGTGACTGAACGAAAGGGAATGTCTCAGTTACGGATGTAACTAGGGCTGTAATCTCCCAGTCGATTAGTCGATTATTAGTCGATACGTTCTGGCTCGACCAAAATTCTGATTGGTCGATTTTTTTTGCCGCGTTCATTTCGTTAGTTTTACCGCGTTCATTTCATCAGTTTTGCCGCGCCGCGTTCATTTCATCAGGTGGAGAGCACTAATTGCTAATGGGGGTGTTTTCAGAGCACCCCTGTTTCACAGGTAACAGTCTGTCTTCAGAACACCCCCTTGTTTCCACTTGGATTAGCCCAACCCGCTAGAGAAGAGAGACAGATTGAAGAAGGCTATAGTTTGCTGTATATTATTTATTTAATTGGGAGAGCGTTTTTTCTGCTCTTGATCTGGCTTGTTTAATAAATATTACTTTTTTATTAAAGTGGACGTGCCTTTTGTGTTTAAGAGTAAAAGCTTTAAGTTAATAGTCTATTCGTGTCTCAGTAGCGAAGCTGAGCTGATCCTTCGAGCTGCACAGAGCGGCTGAAATGATAGTGTCTGTCAGTTAGTATAATGCATATGACAAAAACAATTGTCTAAATTATGTTGCATATTCCTCAAAAGTTCTTGTGATGATATCACTAGTTGACAACGGAAATCATATGATGGTGCACGTGATGCAGCGCTGTCAGAGCCGACAGACTCGTGTGTCAGACTCATTTCAGTGCAAAATAATCAGGTCAAAAACGATTTAATATACTGCAAATAGACTACTACTTTTTTATGTTTATTTATTATTCATTTAGGCAGACAACAAGGCTACCAAGTACTGCGCACAGTACGCAGCTGATTAATTTAACGTTTTTTTTCCTAACGTCATTTTTAGTCGATTTTTAGTCGAAAATTTCAGGACCTCAGTCGACCAAGATTTTCTTTGGTTGATTACAGCCCTAGATGTAACCCTCGTTCCCTGAGGAGGGAACGGAGATGTACGTTCCGTTGCCACATCAGCTGTGCTGCCTGGTACGCGGAGTTCAGTCTTGGCTCCTCAGTAGGTAACATAATGCGATATTGCCACGTACTTCCTTTTATACTCACGCGGTGAGGCGGAGTTACATATGCAAATTCTGCATGCCCCATGGCATTGGCACGCCATTGGGTGTATTCTATATGCTCGAAGATGATAAGCGAAACCTACATTCGTTAGTCACTAACGTACGTCTCTGTTCCCTCCTCAGGGAACGAGGGTTACATCCGTAACCGAGACGTTCTCAACCCTCTTTCCATTTCTCACAGAATAACACATTTTCAGCAGGTGCAGTAAGCTGCTAAGATCAATCCTCAGCCCTAGCTTGAGCTTCATGCAGTTAGTTGTACTTGAGGCCTGGCTATAATAAGTGGCTCCAAACCATAGAAAAAGTATGCTACATCTGCAACATTTAACTAAAATCGAATTAATTTATTGCTTTTAAAGGGATAGTGACCCAATTTTTCTTTCATCTGCAAAAAAAAAAGAGATTGAGAAATGTGATGTTTTTTTTCTCCATACAATGGAAGTCAATGGTAACCAACATTTCTCAAAATGTCTTTTATTATCAGCAGAAGAAGAAAAAAAGTCATATAGGTTTGTTTGGAACAACATGAAGGTAAATAAAGAATTACATTTTGGGGTGAATATTTCTTTAAAGAAAAGGCCATTCTGACATGTTGGAGGTTCATTTCAAAAGCTATTCCACTGGAAAACACCACTTTTCCACCCCCATTATATGACGCATCTATCTTTGAAAACTCATTCACAAACCTCTCGTGAGAACTTTTTTTTTTGAGAGAGATGTCAGAAATGTGACAGGAGTTGCATCCAACTGTGACAATGTGCTGTAAATTAATGGAAGACATATTGGCTTTCAGTAAGAGAGCTGTCAGTTTTCTACAGCTGAACCACACACACATAGGGGTGCACCGATCCGATATTAGGATCGGATATTGGCCACAATACTAACAAAATAGCTGGATCGGGGATCGGAAAAATGAACAAATCCACAAGCCGATCCAGGTGGGGTTTTTTTCATCGCAGCAGAACCTACGTCATTTGTCAGCTTCACGTGTGTCGCATGCAAACAACATGGAGCGAGCCAGAGAGTCGGCTGTGTGGAGGAGATATTTCACGCTTGCCACACCAACTAGTTCGTCGGCTGTTTGCAATGTCTGCAAAGTAACTTAAATGTTTCGAGGGGAGGTGGTATTACTGCAATGTCAGGGTCTTTCCTGCATTGAACATTTTTTGACGGCCACCAAAGCCTAATTTGATGAGTTATTGTGATTTACGAGTGATGTAGAACAGATGCTGCGCTTGTGATTGAGTGACAGAGAGACCGATCAGAGAGCTCCTCCCCTGCGCACACTCTCTGGGTCTTCAAAATAACCAGTGTTAGCTGTTAGCTCTCTCATATTTCACATATTAATCCAAATCAAAAGGTCGGAAGACCGAAACCATGTTGCACGTGACACATTCGGACAATTTTGTCCTTGAATTATCGCTGGTTGTGAATTGCGCTCAAAAAATGTTGACTCTTCTCTGACCAGCTGACATAAAGCATACTTTCAATAAATGGGAGACAAATTATATCCAGTTATGAAGTATTTTCTGTGTGTTGACATCTTTCGCGATGTTCTAACAGACGGGATTCGCACACAACGCGTCTGCTAATGTCCGATTCGTGACCTAATGAGTCCTTTGAACCTGGTTAGAACAACTGATCTGTCCAACACTGAACTCATGAATCAGTTTATTAATTTACTCAGAACGCATCTGAAATGAGAACACAAGTGTGCTTACCCAATTTAGCAAGAGTGGGTAGTAAGAATTATTTTTAATTATCAACAGTATTTCAGCTTATTTCTGTTGACAATGTGTAGTAAAATAAATAGGCCTAGCCTACAATCATTTAGAGAGGAGTGAGGTGAAACCAGAACAAAGTTATTAGCTAGCTGATCATTTTTATTAAATTGCATATGGCAGACAATTAGACTATTTGTTAATTTGTAATGCTACTTTTTAAAATTGATATAATTATATATCAAAACAATTATCTGTAGTGTAAAAAATGTTTGGTAACTGTCAGATTACTATTGTATGTTTGACCAATACACTGTTTTTTGTTTCGACTGCTACATTTTATTTATTTAAAGAAGTTTTATTACATTCTATTTTAGATTTGAATGCACAATTGTATTTTAAATAAATAAGAATTCAACACTTTACATACATCTGTTATTTTATCTTAGTTATGTTTAGTTAGTAAAGTCTGGCGCCTTTAGTCTCTTCAAGGAAGGTATAAGGTGGAAGATATACAGTTTATTATTAATTAAACAAAATAGTATCGGATCGGTATCGGGTATCGACAGATACACAAAGCCCAGGCATCGGGATCGGGACTGAAAAAGTCGGATCGGTGCACCCCTACAACACACACAAAACAATGTAAAAAACTACAATCTCCATTGACTCAGTAGGGTTTTTCTATAAACCCTTGAACAAAACAAACTATACAAGCAGCAGAAAGCACAGGTTGACATCCAAGTTCACAATAGCCCAAAAATGATCACAGGCCGGTTTTCAGGATTAAAATAAATGACAAAAGCCACTTTATGGGTTTGAATATGGAGGTATTAGGGGTGGGACGGTACATGAAAAAAAAACAAACCGTTCGGTTCGCTTGTCTCGGTTCGGAGCGTGTGCATCGCACGGTTTCGACGCATGTGCAATGTATCCTCGTGCCCGTATGTTACCTCAGACAGTGGGTGTCCTTTTCGCGTGAAATAAGAGGTGTGTGTGTGTGTGTGTGTGTGGCCATACAGTAAAATAAAGTAAAAGTGGAGTGCTGCAGGTCACGTCACGTGTAGAAATGCAAGTGGTAGAGATAAGGAAGGTTGCCCGGAGTTGGAGGATGCGCCAGCGACGTATAGCTGGCAGAGCAGATCCAGTGCGTATGCGCGCGTGCTGTATATAAGTAGTTCACATGATAAATGTAACATTTAAAAGTTAAGATGCTTCTACTTTTAATAATTTAAACATGCCTTTGAAGTTTGGGCAAAAACTCCTGGCAGTGTTGTGTTTTTGTGTATTTTTTTTTCTTTTCACAGTGCTGGATGTCATATGGTGATTGTGAAACACACGGAACACTTCATGGTGAAATTTGTTAATCAGGTCAGCTGAATTAAAGACATGATTAACATGAAAAATGTTACTCCAATGTGTCGGACTCTGTAGACAGCCAATTAAGAAACAACTTCTACATGATATAACAATTTTTTAATACTGTATCCTAATTGTGGATGATTAAGCTATATATCATATGCTGAAGTAAATTTCTTGAGTGAAAACCGTGACCCTAAAACCATGATACAAACCAAACCGTGGGTTTTGTGAACCGTGCCACCCCTAGGAGGTATTTAGTGGTACAAATAGGCATCTGGTGTAACTGAGATGGCCTAAATATCAAAGGCATAATAAAAGGAAAATGATCATGAGGTGTGGCACAACATCGCTGCCAAACCCTCAGCTCCTGGAAGCGGTTCAGCTGAATTTCTAAAGCATTGAATGTATATACTAAAAAAGACCTCCTGAAAAGTAGAATTCCTTCCTCGAAGTAAGTTTCATAGTGAAATCAGATGCAAGATAATTTAAATGCCCCAGGCCTCTCAGACAAAATTATGCCACTTTTATAATGAATAATATAGTCAATATAATTAATATAAATATAAAATTATAATATAATATAATATAATATAAAAGCACAAAAAGATGCAGATCTGCAATTCAAGCAGTGCAAATAATGCTTCTCGAACAATAAACATTACCTATATTTTCTTTCGATATTGATCACGGTGGCACTCTCATAACTCCCGGTGCTTTTGATTTTCTGCCAACTCACTTGTCATCCATTTTAGTCTACACTATCTATAGTAAAGTTATACATTACCTGAGAAAGATGACTCAAAATGGAAGTGGTGATGGATGCATTTTCTCCTGTTAAATCATGCCTTTAAATCAATACATCTGACTCACAGTTTTCAGAAGAATTCTCTTTTGTCCACAAATGTGACTCAGAACAACCAGACCTCTCTAATGCAACCGCAATCGAAACAGAAAACGAGCATTGTGCCCCTCCCATTGACAAAGTTAGTTCAACACATATCTCATACCATTCCAAGACTACAATTGTGCAGATCTGCAGGAATGAGGAATGATGCAACTTTCAGTTCCATCGTCCTAAAGTCAATGGGTTTCTTTTTTTAATGGGCTTTTGGTTAAATGCCTGAAATAAGGTCTGTGGCTCAATATATTTTCACATTTTATTCAATGACATAAAATACATCAGTAATCATAAGTAGGGGTACTTGTGATTTTTAAGCTTTTACATGTCTTGAAAAGGGTGGTTGCTAACAAATGACTAAATGAGACTACAGAGGTTGTCAGGGACATTAAATGTCATCACACCAAACAGGAAAACTAATTTACTCACCAGTCTGCTTTTACAGTCTTGTTGCATTTTTATTCACCCTCTTGCACACTATTCTAACTCAAACTTTTCGACTTGAAGATTTTAAGTAAAGATTGAAAGAAGCTAGTGATGGTGAAATTAAAGTCATGTGACCTTGGTGAACTTTGTTTATAATAGGGCTGCACAACATAAAGTCTTAGCATCGATATCGCATTGTGCGCATTCACAATAGTTTGCACCGATATGAAAATTCTTTGCCGAAGCCAAATAATAATAAAACACTTGGCCGAAGGCCGAAGCCAAATAGCAAACGCGTTTTTTGCCAATCTTTTCACCATGAATGAAATAGTAAAAAGTAGCTTTTTACTATTTTGTCTTGCTTTTTTTTAAAAGAAAAATTAATTACAAAACTACAATTGAAAAATATTTATTTAACACTGAAAATTTTGTTGCATTCCAGCAGACATTATACAAACAAAGCACACTATAACTTAAAATAAATGTACATGTTTTTTGTTTTGTTTTTATAAATAAAAAGATTTTTATTTGGCCATCTTATGCCATCTTATTTGTCTTTTGCCATAATTGTTATTTGCAATTGCCCATTAATCCTTTTTGCAACATGAAAAACAATAGTTTTATCCAAGGGATTATAGTCTGTAGACTCGAAAGCCAGCCAAAACCGCCCCATTTACGATCACTAAACGCTGTCGCTATGTCAGTTCATCGCAATCTCACAAAGTTCAATGAAGCTGCTAACAATGCACAATAAATATCTTACTTAGGCTACGTCGATTCGTGTCTACACTTTGTTTGTTTGTTCTTAAGAGGTTTTGCGAGCCTGTCACCGCTGCAGAAACATTTGACGTTCTACAGACACAAATATGCACTGGAGCATTTGCCAATATATTATTGCAGTATCAATTGAAGGTGCTCTTGCTTGCATTTGAGGGTAGAGCTTTGACAGTGTCTGCAAACGGCCATTGTTGCATCTATCTCGGACACTTTAATGCTTCCACAATTCGACATGTTTGCTGCATTTATAAGTGTGCGCGCCTCTCTCTCACACGCGCTGGATGCTATATTTGATCGCAATCAAAAACAATCAAAAATGTCATTATTCAATTTCTGCACCTGAATATTGTTACATTAATCTGAAAAACATAAAGCACTGCTTAAGTCAATTGTATCTATGCTTGTAATTTGTTTATGATGCTCTATGCAGATTCACTCCATGACAAAATCAGCCCAATTATTGTAGAATGATTAATTATTTTCAAATAGAGCTATTCAAATCATCTGGTGAAATTGTTTTTATAATAGTCAGAAAAACAAAATATTGCAATGTAAGTTTTTTCCAATATTGTTCAGCTCTAGTTTATAGCCTACTTTTATCCGATTACTGCAGTATTTAGGCTTCAAAATGCGAATATTATCTATATAAAATTTTTTGGCTAAAAATCCTAAACTTGTGTTGGTCACAGAGCTTGCTTTCTGCAATAATCCAAAACTCAATGGAAATATCCTGTTGGCTTCTTGTCAAGGGAACCAGGGTGATGCCAACTTCCAAAATTACATCAGTCCTGCAGCACTCTATAAAACATAATAATGATATAATAATAAATTTGTATAGTTTCTTATACTACAGAAGAACACAGAAATGTTTGTTGTTCTCACACTTAACATACTAAATATAAAACCATGCTCTACACACAGTGGGAGGAACTAGGCTAAAGGTAACCATTTTTACTTATATTGTAGAGGTACAATCTATTAACACATTCAGCTCTCCACAGCTACAAATAGTCTAGCACACTTTGGTGTTAACAAACAGATAAAAGATTAATAGACACATCCTAACTCTAATTCCCAACATCCAATGTTATTCTCCACAGTTTAATTCCATGCTGGGCTGAGTGTACCCCCATTCAGTGAATCGAATGTGTTCTTTCCTTGCACCATTTCCAATGCAAAAAAAGAAACCAGCAAATTCCAAGCCAAAAGAGCAACAGGGAGGAAGCCACTGAGACCCGATTTAAAGGCTGTCAGAGATTTAGGGCTGTTAATTAGTGTGAAGTGTGGCTTAAAAAAAAAAAAAAGCCTAATAAAGGCTAGTATACTATATACTTCCGTCTTACGCGTATGCCGCCCTTTACGATCGAGTATGTGTGTGGCGACTCAGGCGAGGGGACGAGGCCAGATCTCAGCCGAAGTCCCTGGTCCTCATTGACATGGAAACCACACAAACAAACCAATAACAGAAACTAAACAAAAAAAGATCAAATACAGTCGGGAGTTGGCCTGAAAGAAAAGGACAATGAAAGACAGAGAGAGCTGTTTGTGTATAACAAACTGACGGAGTGAGTGTGTGTGTGTGTGTGTGTGTGTGTGTGTGTGTGTGTGTGTGTGTGTGTGTGTGTGTGTGTGTGTGTGTGTGTGTGTGTGTGTGTGTGTGTGTGTGTGTGTGTGTGTGTGTGTGTGTGTGTGTGTGTGTGTGTGTGTGTGTGTGTGTGTGTGTGTGTGTGTGTGTGTGTGTGTGTGTGTGTGTGTGTGTGTGTGGGCAACGTTATCTCAAAGGGGCCAGAGCAGTGGTGGGTAGCGTTCACAGGTGATCATACCGAGTGGTGATAAATTTATGTTTCATAGGACAGTGGTTGTGCTTATCAGAACTGAAGACGCACTGCCCTCCGCAAACGTTTTAGACCAAAGTCAAAGTTCAGTTTCGGCATCTGCCACTATGCATCTGCTGTGAATGCAGTCAAAGAAAGAGGTTAGCATGGCGCAGCTATGAATTATGTAACAGATGACACACAGTAAAGCCAAGGCTATGTTACAGCTAAAAACAGTCATTATCTATAAAAAGAAAAAGCAGGAAGCTGTACAGGACCCCTTTTAATGCTCCAACACATAAAAGGAATGCTGTGCTAAACATAATTGAGCTCATTTGACATGCTTTCTCTGTGAAAACCCCATTTATACAGGCCAGGCATGTGATCAGCTAAAGAGAAAAAAAGGATTATTATTTTAAATATATATATTTTGTTAAATCGAGTATTTAATACAATATATGTTATAATAAAAGTATTAATGGATTTTTAATTATAATTATTATCTTATTATTATTGTTTTATTTATTTTTTATTTTACAGAACAGTAAAATTACAATACTACTAACCTTTACAATTGTCTTAATTTCTTTGCTTTCAAACGTTAAACCATTGAGCTTTTATTTTGGTGGAAAACTGCAGGGAGACGCTTCTCTTTGTTGACTCTCTCATTACAAATTTGGGAATGGTTGGCACATGTTGTGTTCCCAAATGCAAATTATAAGTGACTCAAACACAGCGCTTGCAGACTTTACAGTGAATCCAAACTGAAAATGAAACTTTACTCTGAATCATGCAGAGCATTATACTATATATTAAATATTTATACTATATATTTATTAATTACATCACAACCACTGCGATTTGATGATCGCACTAAGCCATCTCACATTCTTACAACCAAGCATTGTCAAAATGCTTTTTTATTTTTTTAAGTTAGCAGGCAACTAGCGAGTAACCGATTTTTACTCACATTTGGTGCGTTGAACCCTCGCTAACATGCTATGGGTGTCCAGCAGATGCAGTGCGAGCTTGTGCAGCGCTATCAGGAGTAATCAGTGCATGAAATAAATGTACTAGAAAACCTAACATACGGTATTGCAGCTTATGTAGTAATAGTTTAAGGCCATTGTCCGATTCCGAATATGGATAAAAAGAAAAAAATCACATCCCTAACAGTCATATGAGTCTCCCAGGGGGCCGGAGCAAAATTCCAAGGGTGCTTCAAGATGACTTATGTTTTAAAATAAGACAAAGCAAGCTTAAAAATAAGCAGAAACAACATAAAAATATATTTCTTAAAGTCACCATGAAATCAAAACAGAATTTTGCAGTGCTTATTATAAATGATCTGTGCACATAATATTTTTTTAGTTTTTTTTAATTAATGTGCGCTCTTTAACACTAGAACTACCAAGGCAGTCATTTTAACCGGTTTAAAATTTTGCAGTGTAATAATTTTTGTTGAAATAAAACCAATATAGATATAGTACCCTGACTTTTCGTAAATGTGTGCAAATTTTACTCTAAAGGCCTGTTCACACCGGGACAATTTTCGTGCACGTTTATCGCCGACGTTTAACGCCTTGTGACTAAACAAAGGGCGCCAATGTGAGTGTGCACACCGATGTGCAAAACGCCAGGCGTAAAAGCATCATTTTAAAAAAAAACGCCTCGGGTTTGTTTTTTTATTTTGACGCGCCGTGTTAAAAACTGGCCGACCAATGAGATCAGTGCTTTTGTTCACGTGCCTGGAGCTGCTGAAGTGACAGTAAAACACGACTTGGTGGCGCTCAAGCACAAAACGGTCTTGCCGAGCACACATTGATACGACGAAGAAGTAGTAAGTAGACAAAGAAGAAGATGAGCTGCTAATGCTGCCTGCCAGTTAGCAAAAAGTGTGTGAATGGTTTTGGCCATAGATATAATATATCTGTGGTTTTGGCAAGCACGTAAATACTGTCTCTTCTTCTTCTTCTGTGTGACAAGCGAGTGTCAGAAGCGTAAAGTGCTGCAGCACCACCTTGTGTACCGGGAGCGCTATCTACTGAATGTGCACGTTCACTCGGCACATCGCCAATGAAAATCGCTTGGGTGTGAACACTCAAGACGTGCCGAAAAACGTCATGAAAAACGCTGGCGATAAGCGTGCACGATATTCGTCCCGGTGTGTACAGGCCTTAACATTGTTATTTTTTAGGTATTAGGGATGCTCCGATCGATCGGCCGATAATCATATTTTATGACTCGGACATGAACCGATCGTAATATGATGACGTCATCGTGTGAGGGCGTACATGACGTGTGGGGTAGGTAGTAGCAAATATTCAAAGGAGAGCTTTGAAGGCAGAAGTGGAGAAGGGTTCCATGTGAACAGTAGTTGAACATGGGTCAGTCGGTCCTAAGGGATGGGCGAACACCGTTCGGAAGTATCGATATACCCTACATTAGTTTGATACAAACGCATCTGAAAAATAGCGGAGTACGCAGAGTGAGCTGATGCAGGGAAAGTGCATGATACAATTTGTCCTAAACATGACACATGCTTTATATTGAGGGCTTTAAAATAACTGGTAAGATATTGGTAAGAATCGTGATCGGTATCAGCTGATCACCATGAGAAGAAATCGGTACTCTGTATCGGCAGCAAAAATCCTGATCGGAGCATCCCTACTAAGTATTTCAACCTTGAATGGCCATAGCGCTTAAATTGACCGTATATGCATCACAGACGATAATTTCAGCATTTCACATCTGACTAGGGATGCACGGTATACCGGTACTGGGAAAAATACCAGAATATATTTTATTTAAAATGGTACAATATCATGATTTTGCTCATTTCGGTAAATGCTGCTGTTCCGACGTTCACAGCTAGGTGGCAGTGCACTACCCAAACTGACGTGAAACCGGCAAATGTGGCAACATAACAAAATGAATACAGCAGTTGAATCTCACTCAACACGGCCAAAACAAATTAATATAGAGAGGAGTAAACGTGAAATTTGGAATTACTTTGCTTATACAACTGCTAAAGAACCATCAAACCTTGCCATGCAAAGACTTGCCATTCCTGTCTTGTACAATACATTAAGAGATCGACAGGTGAATCAGAGTGCATAATTCAAACTATCTAATTTAGACATTTATTTTCTCGATCGTATCATTTAAATATAACGAAATCTCCAGCGTTTGATTTCAACCAGTGATGTTTAGATTTCATAATATTGCATGCATATAGGGCTAGGTATTGTTCAAAATCTTTCAATCCAATTTCGATACCTCAGTTTCGATACTGGTTCCTAACGATACTTTTTTTCGTTACAATATATTTTAAAATCCATTTCAACATCAACAAAAATACATTAAACACAAAACTTTTATTTTTCACCTTAATTAAAACTAATTCTGGTAACACTTCTCACTCTGGGTAACATTATTAATAAAACTGGTTGTGCTTTTTGTAAGGGTGCTGCGATCAGGATTTTTGGAGCCGATCACAGGAAGCAGTATCTGCCGATATGATCACCGATATCGATCTATTTGAAGCCTTCTTTTTATAATGTAGAATTATTTATAGGGAATTTTATAGACATTTCGTTCAGGGCCTGAATTTTATTTCTGACAATGGGGGAAATCACCCCCTTAGAAGACTCTTGTCATATAAATGTATATAATTATCTCACCTAAATATTTGATCATTAGTATTGAGGTAAGAAATACTACAGACATTTAATAAGAAATCAAATTAATTAATATTGGTCTTCCCTGAATAAATTAAATTAGATTAATCCTTACACTTAAGGTTGCAAAAGTCATTCAAAAGCAGTGAGTGTCATAAAGGTTAATCAAACAACTCAAGACAAAGAGAAAGTCAGAGACAGCAGCAGTTTATTCGACTGCTGTCACTTTAAGAGCGAACACGGACACGGTTACATGCAGCTGCACAAATTTTCACTCGCGAGTCACAACGGGGTTTACGTGCATACTCGTCAAGACGGTAATTTAGTACATAGTACATTTGAGTGTATTTGACTATTTCAGCGCAGTTTGTACTCGCAAGCTTTTTGTGAGATGGCCTGTGTGTGTGTGTGTGTGTGTGTGTGTGTGTGTGTGTGTGTGTGTGTGTGTGTGTGTGTGTGTGTGTGTGTGTGTGTGTGTGTGTGTGTGTGTGTGTGTGTGTGTGTGTGTGTGTGTGTGTGTGTGTGTGTGTGTGTGTGTGTGTGTGTGTGTGTGTGTGTGTGTGTGCTGAGCGGTTTGAACACTGGCAAGACTTAAAAATAAATGCAAATGATCAACTTTAGTGACAATGCGACACTGCCTCAATTGTCTCCTGTGTCAACTGTGCAGCTTGATTTTAGTGCACTGATGTGAAGCCTTGAGCATTTTGAAAGGGAGAGAGAGAGCGCGCGCACGCGGTGATTCACTCACTTGATTTGATTTAATTTTGATTTGATTTGGACTCGCGCTGTTTGTGAACTTACGTCTCGCAGAAAATTTTCTTTTTGCGCCTTTGGTTGCAATACTTGTCGAATATGTTACACTTTGCTGACTCGGCATCCACTTTTATAAGTGTATAAAAGCCGCTTGGCTTTTGGAACTGAAATTTGGCACCGAAAGATAAATAATTTTTCGATACTCATAGTATCTGAGTTTTTCGTTCGATACCATAAAAGTATCGCCGTTCAGTGCCCAGCCCTACACACATAGGCCTACTATTGCACTATTTACATTTGCGAAAGACATAACCAACTGTGTTTGTGACTACTCACTAAAGATGGAAATTTTTTACATAATTTTGTGTGTATTTGACTAAGGAAAAACAACTTAATTTGGAATGCGCAAGCTCTTTAGGCTTGTTGTTGTTGGTATGAGCGCAAAGAAAACTCTCTCTCAAAGAGCTTCCATCCCATGTATTACGAAATACTATAAAATCGCTTGCATGTTCAAATTGGCAAGGTTTAAAAAGACGTGGGCAAGTGATTTCCGTCAGCTCTCCCGAAACGACCGGTGCGATGTCTTTTGAAGCCAGAAGCAATTAGCAAATTTTGACGCGCAGTATTGCTGAAATTACTTCTCACAAGAAAGTTTCCAAATGCCTGATTTGACACGATAATCTTTGTTGATTAATTTAATAATAAACATTTGCAGTAATTTCCCGCTTCATAAACCCCAAACTTGCAAGAGTGAGTAAAATTATGCGCAATACCCACGGCAAAATTCAGACCCTGTATATATCGATTTAATATTTGTACTTCGGTATTAGATTGTGGTACTGTACTGAAGCCAAAATTGTGGCCAAATCTCCTGGCAATGCACATCTATAGCACGAGATCATGCTTTCATTTTGCGTGCTCTTTATACACAGAAGTGATCTTTTACGTTCATGCATCCGTGCATGATATGTACTTTTTGCGTGCATATGATACAAATAAAACAAACTAACAGGACGAATACGTGTACCATTACACCCCTAATTGCTATTTAATTAAACATTCAAGGAAGATTTTAGTTTTGTGATATAAGGTAAAGTGAAGTCAACCTCGACAACGGGCTAGGGCTTGGCACATGGTACGAACCGTGGGTGGTGTATCACGGCTCTTCGGTTGGGTTTGAATTAGGGCTGGGCGATAAAATGATAACGATATGTATCGCAATAGACACGTAATCGATATCAATAAAAAATGTGTTCGATAAAACGTTCAATCTTTTTTTTTTTCTTGGTCGGAAGAAACCAGAGGTTGTGAAGCAAGTTTGGTTACACGAACAAAGGCAGTCGCTCTCTGGTAACCAAGCAACTTAGGGAGCGACAGGCTAACAGCCAATCATGTAACAGTATCAGGTTTGGTTTAGGGATGGGCAACAGTGATTGAGTACTCGAGTACTCGAACGTGACAGCGACAATCGATCATGAAAACGATGATCGCCCTGATTTTAAAATATTTAGCATGCTAATATAAAGCATTTTTGGCGGTATGGTTTGATTGGCTAGCGTTAGACAGCACGCCTTCCAGACCAGCGAAATAAAGAGAAACTGAAGCACGCACTGCAGTGATGCCTGGAATCACTGTGATCATGAAATACAGTTAAGTGCAAGATGTGCAGCGCTAATCTGTCATATACATCGCATTATAATGAAAACAAGATTGTAATAGAATATTGATAATTATCTGTGCTTTAGTTCCCCGTGTATCAGCTGTTAAATGAAGCTCCAGTGAAGTTCATGTGCGCGTCCGCGTCCTTTTCTGCAGATGCAAGTAGTAAGATTACTTTTATGTTGTCTATATCTGATTAATCTCATATGGACACGTTTGGTTGAATTTAATAACCAGCTAAAGCGCTGCCGTTACCAACTGGTGTTCATTCTCTTCAGTTTCAGCTCACATGCAATGCCCGACATTATCGACTTTGGGTTATTTGAAACGGTTATATCTCTTATATGCAGCAACGTTTTTAGATAGGCTATTTCTCTTTCAAAAGCATTGATGATATTAATGCAGCAACGTTATTTCGTTCTCATATTTTTTAACAGTAGACCTATGTTTTATTTAAAGTTGTTTCTCATTATGCTTTCGAAAACGTGCAGTGATGTCTGTCACTTTGATCAGGGAAAATAAAATTAAGTGCAAGATGTGCAGAGCCAATCTGTCATGTACATAACGTTATAATGAGAACACAATTGTAATAGTTTCGTAAATTATCTGTGCTTTAGTTGCTCGTGTATCGGCGTTGTTGTTAAGGGAAGAGCGCATTCAAACTGTGTAAAAACTAGCACGGCCAAGTTCATGTGCGCATTCGCATCCTTTTGTGCTGATGCAAGTAAGGTACACTGATTAATCTAATATAGGGTGTGTTTGGTTGAGTTTATTAACCTGCTAGCGGAGCTATGTAGGGTGCTGTTTATTTACAGTTTCAGTTCAATTACAATTATATGATTGATTGGGTTATTTGAGACGTTTTTTGTTTTTTTAAAACATCTAAAAACAAAATAACCATTTATGCATCATAATCTAGCAGTTATTTTTTCTAGTCATATATTCATGTTTTCATAGACATGTGATGTTTGTATTTGTCAACATTAATTTTCATAACACTTAAAATAGTTTCATATCTCCATGACGGAGACGCCCCGCCCCCCACACAAGCCCCGCCCCCCAATTACTTGAGTACTCGTTTTTGAGACCTATTGATGATCGAAATGAGAAATTGACAAAAAAATCCCATCCCTAGTTTGGTTGCGCCATATCGTTGTCTCGTGTTGGATTAATTCAGTAAACAGAAGTGGAAAATGAGTGCAGCGAGCGAGGAATTGTTGATAAAACAGGAAAACAAGTCAGCTCGCCAGTATGGCAGTTTTTTGGATTTTATAAGTCTGACCGTAGTCAGACCAATGTCGTCTGCAAGACTGTCCTCCCCACCAAGACTGGTAATACCACAAACTTGTTTTACCAGCCTTGTTATACTTTCGTCTGACTCCGCAGCGCGAGCCTCCGCTGACAGCGCGCGCGCCCCTGCTCGTTCGTTCGGGGACGTGTTTATACTCGACACGCTCGCCGTTGTGCTATTCTTGACTTTGGCTGAATCCGAAATCAGCCCCTAAACCCTCATTCACTATTCCCTACTTTAGTCCACTGATACAGTTCACTTGAAGGAGTGAATGAAAACAAGTGAGCGAATTCGGATAGCCGCTGTGTGTACATCGGCTGTACACTCGTTATTGCGGTGCAAAGTGGGATAGAATGAGTGCACTCAATAACGTCCACTATCATTTTGAACACCTCTACAAATGGCTGTCCCTTCAAATAGTACCCTATTTAAGGGTATAGGGGGCAATTTTGGATTCAGACATTGAAACTACATGGAGAAGTAATGTTACTCTGCATCAGTGCCTTATGACAAAGCATCTAAACGGTAACAGTTACAAAGAAATAACGGAGGCACTACACCTTAATGTTAAGAGATAATTGTTAAGTGTTCATTGTGATTTTAGACTTATGTTTATATTTTAATTATATTAATTTTATATTAATAATTTTAATTAATTATAGTGCATGAATTGTCTGGACCATTTGTATATGGTGCTGTTTTTACATTTTGAAGTTGTCCAAGTCCTGACTCAATTTTATTAAACTGAAAAAAGAGGCCAGGATTTTCATCTAAAAAAAAAAAATACTCAAAAAAGAATATAATGGGTTAGGGTTAGTAAACACTGATTTTTCAGTTTTGGAACATCATATTTTGAGGTTATACCATCTTATCACACTTTATTCAAATCTAAAGAGGCAGGGTATTGCCTTTAAAATCAGATGTAATTTACAGTAAACTGCTGCAATCTAAAGTATAACATTTTGCAGCATTTTACAAAAAAAAAAAAAAAATCCCAAGCGATAACATTGGTTGATGTTTTACAAAATGGACTTATCTGCTTTCTAGTGTGTGTGTGTTTTAGATAAAACTGCATGACACATACGGGGCGAGAGGCAGCACGCTGTGATAAACTATAGGTCATAGACTTAACATGTGCACTCTCTGCTACTTACACTACAAATTATTTTACACCAGAGAGCACAAACACAAATGACAATGAAAGGTTATCAGCTTTGTATACTTCAATGCGCATACTTCATCTTATATAATCAAATAGTGAAAATCAGCCAACTGAGGTGTAACTGCATGCAGTCAGGTGTAATATGGCAACAATAAACAAATCAAAATAATCAGGACATCTGAAATATGACGCAACGCAAAGGATTGAAAAGAATCCTTCAAGAATTTCCAAGTACCTGATGGGTTTATAGAAGTAGCCACAAGCTAACATCATACTGCAGTGCAAACCCATCATTGTTAGACCGACAAACCATTTAAAGTACCCAGCATGCTTTTGGGTGTCTGCTTTAGCATCATATTGACTGGGATTGCAACTTCAGCTGTATAGCCTTAACTTAATGTCACTGCTCAATGTTGACCTATATAGCAAGTGGCCATGGTATGGCGGGCTGCTAGGAGAGGGGCCAGGGGAGGTCACTTCCTCCCCATTAAAAACTCATCAGGGCCCAACACAACAAGCCAAGCTACTGTTGGACAATGACTGTAACTCATCCTCATCCCAGCTCAAAACTAGCAAGATGTGCTCACCTATACATATTAGTCTACAATATCCATAAGGTAATTCAGCACTTATCTTTATAAGCAATGCAGAATATCAAATCTATGCACCCTTTCTTAATAATTAGGCATGCCATGATATAAAACAGAAGTAATTTAATATAACAACAGGTGGCTTGTTTAGACTACTACAGAATTATTAATTCTGCATGCATTAGCATATCTGATGCTCACTCACGCATGCATTAAAAGTCATAACCTACCACTTGAAAGTCAATTGCATGTTCCCTGACACAATTTAAAAAGCAATTACTTGATTAGATATTAAAAACAGGTCACATTGGTATGAATCACTTTGAACGTAATTAAATTTCACTTTAAGGAATGTGCTCAAGTAATCCTAATTACATTAATCAAAATAACGGTTCCCATATCTTCAAGCAATTCAACGTAGAAAATGGGAAATCATCTATGCAAGTAAAAGTATTAATATTCTTATTTTAAAAAAGCGTTACAAGCTCATATTGTTTAAATAAAAAAAATAAGGCAGCCTACTGTTGATACTGCATGATGCATAATCAGTTTACTGTAACCAGTTCGCACAAACTTTTCCCACAGGGAGCAAACTAATGTAATGTTCGTCTCTTCACCAGTTTACCTGTTGGTACTGTACCTTCTGGGCACGTTATCAGGTGAATAGATTGGAAAGAAAAGAGCAGCACAAAACGCATGCAAGCTTCAGTGTGTGTGTGTGTGTGTGTGTGTGTGTGTGTGTGTGTGTGTGTGTGTGTAGCAGACACATACTGTACTGTACCAGTAGACGCGGGGCTACAATGTGTCTGTTAGTACAGTATGTGCCTGCTACAAACTAGGCCCTACATACAGCAAGACACTCTCCGCGCCGGCGACCTGTACAATGTCGTCAGCCGTACTAACATGCAAAAGTCCGCGTGCACTAAAAAGCCAGTAGTGTCTTACAGTAACGAGCCATGGGAATTAATAATTTTAGCTTTAGGACCGCTGACCTGTCAAGCCATGCAGCTAGCGTACACTGGCATTGGCTTCGTATGGTAGAGAACCACGAGCGAATGTAGGCGCGAGAGCAGTAAATAAACACGCACAGCGCGCGACTCACCGTGTGAATGTTTGGCGGGTTTCAGGGAGATAGCGGGGTTCCTGCGAGACCGGAGTCGCCGATAAGTGGAAACGTCCTGCCTTGTGTATCCAGTGCAAGTGTGGAGACACTATTGCACACAGTGAGCCGATACCACCGCAGCGTGCCTTCAAACTAATGTTTCCTCCTCCCAAAGTCCCCCGTTTGCTCTTTAGGACGTACACTGGGCTCTTGGTGGTGGGTTTTCCCCTTAGTTTGAAGGGGAGAAAAGTCCTCTGTCTTGCCCGTGCTGCCACGACAGGGATTTGAAATGAAGAGAAATACTACGATCGCTCCTCCCTCCCCAGTCCCGCTCATGTACAGTACCACAGGGAGCGTATAAAACAAATTAATAAAACGATCTACCGCTCTCTACAGGACTAACACTGTAAAATACAGATGACTGCACTCCCTCTCTTTCTTTAAAACTGCTGTCATGTGAGTGAGTGAGTGAGTGAGTGCCCGCGAGGCGTCCATCAATGTCCTGCATGATCCTCACCGCTGACCTTCCGAGTTAAAGGTGCATGCAGAATTTGTGCTAAACGGTTTTATGTAAATTCACATGAGAGTTTAGACTCATGACTTCTCAGTCTTCTAGAAAAAGCTGTTTTATTTCCAGTGGGTCGCCCCATCAGGACATCACATGCCATGTAATGCGATTGACTATTACTATAGGCTATAGCACATTAATAATATGTAATAATGTTATATAGCGCTTCTAGCAAATGAAATAGAAAATTGACCAAAAACTTTATTTTTAAATTTTTTATGGGAGTGTTTATTTTAAATATATAATGTTCCAGGATAAAGGTATACCAGCAGGTGTGCAATTCACTGGTCCAAAGGGTATTTCCTGTGAATGTGCAAGACTTCTAATTCATAAATCACTAAATAATTAGAAGAAAGTTACACTACAAACTATTGTGTTTATTTTTATGATAATAAATTAAAACAACATACATTTTGCAACATCTAGCAGCATAACGGCCTGTTTGTTGTACAGCTAAAATAACTGGAAACAAGACAAACAAGACACAATAGCGTGCAGGTTGTCACACATTGAAGGAAAATGTTAGGACATCAGTTGCCAAGTATGAACACACACTCTCATCCTCATCACAGCCACAGCAGGAGACGGAGGTAAACAGTTAAAATGGAACAAATTTGGTAAACAAGCCGACATAATGCAGTAGCAGTTAGTGAACAAACTTCATGCATCCAAGGTGACAGGTGTCCTTATAGAGTGCACAATGTCTGGTGCTAATGTGATGAATAAGAATAATCTAACTGTACAGAAAAACTTACACCTTTAAATAGATTGTTCACCCCAAAAGGAAAATTATGTCATCATCTGAGATGGTGGTCCAGTGGGTTAAACCATGGAACTGATATGCAGAAGGTTGGTGGTTCGATCCCAGCGGTCACCACCAGTGTGTCCCTGAGCAAGGCACTTTACTCCATGTTGCTCCAGGGGGATTGTCCCTGTAATAAGGGCACTGTAAGTCGCTTTGGATAAAAGAGTCTGCCAAATGTAAATGTATGGCTTTCCTTCTTCATTTTGAAGAATGTTTTAACCGTTTCTTTTTGGACACCAATGTAGGACAAAAAAACAACAACACAATTTTCAAAAAAAATCTTGTTTTGTATTTCACAGAAGAAAGTAAGTCATATACTGATTTATGTTTCTCTGACCCTGATGTCCTTATCGTATTAACATTCTGAAAGGTCTATGAATGCCAATGATTTCAAGTGAAACAGATGGCTAGCATGTCAATATTTCAAGCATGCTTTTTAGAGGTTTGAGATCTACTTCTTTTAGACATGTTCTTGGAAATGTATAAATAAAGCATTTCAATAACAATGTTATTGATTTGAATTTTGAAGACATAATCATATGCATAATGGGAAAAATGCATCACCCTGTTCCTTTAAAGTTTGTTTTACTAATTTCCACAGTAAGTTAGAAAGCTGGTACATTGCATTCATATGACTGATTAAACCTAAAACAGAATGAGTCATTTGACTCGCACAAGTGAAGGGCAACTGGACTAATAATGAACATGAATATTCATAAGTTGGTAAAACCTCAGATTCAAACAAACTCTGAGCAAACAGCACATCTTCAGGAATGCAAGAGCTGTTAATCTAGAAACACAGGGGGAAAACTCTCATATGAATCCAAATTAAAGACTCATCTTTATCCAGTGAGACTGTGTCCTTGCATAAATAACAAAAGAACCTGTAATTTTAAATTTGGATGTTGATATTTGATTGAACAGTCTTTTCTCTCACTTTCTTTTTTGTTCTAAGAACTAAGCAGGGGAACAGGGCAGCACATTGAGCCATAAGGAGATGACTGGCAGATAACAATCTTCTGCTTCTTCTCAATTCCCAGTCCACGCTAGTTCTATTACCTTTATAGCCTAGAAATCTAGACGCACCTTAGTGGCAGCAAATCTAATTTGCTGAGTGTAGTCTAGCAACTCTCGGTAGACCTGCAAGGCTGGAAAAGCCAAACTCTGGTCAGGCCAATCACATCGTGTATAGAGTCGGTGGGCGGGCTTAACATAATGACAGCACGTCACGGCAGAGTTGCGGCAGTTCCACGTGTTACTCATAAACAAAGAAGCTGTCTGACGGCAGTCGAATCGGCTTTGGCCACAACTCTGGAAGACTTTGAGTTAAGCTTTTCTTTGAGAAAAGAACAAAGAACGGCACTGAAGTCATTCTTAAGAAAGAAAGATGTGTTCGGAGTTTTGCCGACCGGATACGGCGAAGGTTTAATCCATCAACTAGCTCCACTTCACGCTGCTCTCTTGTTGGTTGTAGCGCTATCCAATTGCATACAGATGGAATTTGAAAGACAACCATTTGTCCCGCCCCTCGGATTGAGCCCTGTCAATGGTGAGTTCCCAGACCCAACATCTTGAAGTGGGTCTGGCTTGTCAGGCTATTACCTTTAGCTATTAATTGCCAAAGTTACTTTGGTTGGACCATATCCCATAAAACATCTGAACATCAAAATATGAAAATAACACTTTTGTTAAAGCTAATAAGGAACAACTTCAACTTACAGCTTTTTGAGCAAAATTTCATAAAAATTCATAATTTTGGCCGTTTAGATTCCATGAAAATAAATGCACATGTACAGGAGATTGTTAATTTTAAGCCATGTTTATTTCACTGACTCCCTTTGCCTTAAAGTCCCATTAAGTCAAGTTAGTTTACACACATCGCTTCTGATGCTACAGACTATTTACCTTGCTACTTGCTTAATGTTCCTGACTACCTTGCTAGCTACTGCTGTTACCTGACTCAAGATGGCACCGAGGATGGCTGCTGCGTCGCGAGCTCCGTTACTACATTGCAGTTTTTTGTTTGTTCTGTTTATAGTTTTTTGTGTCTTTTGTCTTGGATGTTGTCTGCCTGACTGCGTACGACAGACAGACACTTTTGGACATTGGTTCGGCAATCGCACACCGAAAACCGGACTTTAAATTCTGCAATGACGACCAGCTGTTTACAAACACGGCAACGGAGCCCTTTATGTGGGCGGTCCGACCGCCAAAACGCAGCCGGAGAAGGGGAAGCAGAGCCGGCGTGCTCATCAGAGTAAGACGCCGCGCAAACCGACCCCCGCTTCCCAGTATTTTACTGGCTAATGTTCAGTCTCTGGACAACAAACTCTGCGAGCTGAGAGCACGGACCCAAACCAGAAGCCGTGGCTAAATGGGGATGTTCGCGCGGCACTCAATGCACGGACCTCCACTTTTAACTCCGGTAATGAGGAGAAGCATAAACAAGCAAGTTATGCCCTCCGGAAAACCATCAGAGAAGCAAAACGCCAGTACAGGGACAAGATTGAAGGACAGTTCAACACCACCGACTCCAGAAGCATGTGGCGGGGAATTAACACCATCACGGACTATAAAGGGAACACAAACTCCACCGTGAACACCGTGAACACCGCTGCCTCTCTCCCGGACAAGCTAAACACCTTCTATGCTCGCTTTGAGGGAACTAACACCGCCCTCGCGGAGAGAGAGCTCGTGGCTGAAGATGCAGAGGTTAGTTCACTCTCTGTATCTGTAGCGGATGTAACCTGATCCTTCCGGCGGGTGAACATCCGTAAAGCCGCGGGTCCAGACGGCATTCCGGGCCGCATCATCAGAGCGTGCGTGAACCAACTGGCTGGAGTTTTCACGGACATTTTTAACCTGTCCCTCTCCCTGTCTGTGGTCCCCACATGCTTCAAAATGTCCACCATTGTGCCTGTACCGAAGCAGTCAAAAACCACCTGCTTAAACGACTGGCGTCCTGTTGCTCTGACCCCCATCATCAGCAAATGCTTTGAGAGAATAATCAGAAACCACATCTGCTCTGTTCTCCCTCCCTCACTGGACCCACTGCAGTTTGCATAACGCAAAAACCGCTCCACTGATGATGCCATTTCATCAACAATACACACTGCTCTCTCCCACCTGGAAAAGAGGAACACATATGTGAGAATGCTGTTTGTAGACTACAGCTCAGCATTCAACACCATTGTGCCCTCCATACTTGACGGGAAACTCCGGGCTCTAGGCTTAAACAGCTTGTTATGCAGCTGGATCCTGGACTTCCTGTCAAAAAGACGCCAGGTGGTCAGAATGGGCAGTAACATCTCCTCATCACTGACTCTCAACACTGGAGCCCCTCAGGGCTGTGTTCTCAGCCCACTCCTGTACTCCTTGTACACACATGACTGTGTGGCAACCCACAGCTCCAATACCATCATCAAGTTTGCTGACGATACGACGGTGGTAGGTCTCATCACTGACAATGATGAAACGGCCTACAGAGAGGAAGTGCATACTCTGACACGATGGTGTCAGGAGCACAACCTCTCCCTCAACGTCAGCAAGACCAAGGAGCTGGTGGTCGACTTCAGGAGGAATGAGAGAGAACACCGCCCCATCACCATCAATGGAGCACTGGTGGAGAGAGTCAGCAGCTTCAAGTTCCACACCGAGGCTGTTGTGAAGAAGGCTCATCAGCGCCTTTTCTTCCTGCGATGACTGAGGAGGTTTGGAATGAACCGCCACATCCTCACACGCTTCTACCCCAGCACCATCGAGAGCCTGCTGACTGGCTGCATCACCACCTGGTACGGCAACAGTACCGCCCGCAGCCGCAAAGCCCTGCAAAGGATAGTGCGCACTGCCAGCTGCATCATCGGAGGTGAGCTTCCTTCCTTCCAGGATATTTATGCCAGGCGGTGTGTGAAGAGAGCTCAGAGGATCATCAGAGACTCTAGCCACCCAAACCATGGGCTGCTCTCACTGCTGCCATCAGGCAGGCGGTACCGCAGCATCAGAACACGCACCAGCCGACTCCAGAACAACTTCTTCCCACAAGCAATTAGACTCCTTAACTCCTGATCCATCAGGATCATAACACACACTGGACAGAATATCACTCAGCACAACCCACTGTAGATACACACACATTATATACACATTTATTTATCATATAGCATCTATTGTACATTGGATCTCTATTGTGATTAATATTGTATACTGTACATTGTATATTATTATTATAGCTTAATGTATATTGTTTAATGTATGTTTAGTGTACATTGTTTAAAGTATATGTATATTGTAAGTATGTGTATATTGTTTAAAGCTGTGAGAACTACACTCACATTGTGTATATTTATTGTTTATTGTAGAGTTTACTGTGCTGTGAGTAATTGTGGGCGCATCAGATGTGTAATCATTGTCATGTCATGACTGCTATGTTGCTCGGAACTGCACCTAAGAATTTCACCTACTGTTGCACTTGTGTATATGGTTGTGTGACAATAAAGTGATTTGATTTGATTGATTTGATTTGACCTCATCCAGGTCGATCTCCAGTCATCCAAGTCATCTTCCAGTCACCTTGTCATCCAAATAGTCTTCCAATCATCTCTCGTTTAAACATTGTTCCCACATGTGTGTGCGCTCCAACGATTCTGATCTGCTAATGATCTCAAGTATAATCACTTACCTGTTTATGCACTGTGCTCCTGCCATATCTGCAAATAAACCTTGTTTGAGTTTTACCTCAGGTCAGACAAACAAAATGAGCACAGCAGGATTTTCCATCACTCCCCCGAAGATATTTTCCTCTCCCTTTCACAAGATGGCCATCCCCTGGAAGACTATGTTGAGGAGTTCCTCGAGCTCTACCACCTGGTGTCCTGAAGCGACTGCACCTGTCCACCTGTTTTGACTATTGTCAGAGGGAGTTACCACTTGCACTGTGGCATGGTGGATTATGTGCTGTGGTTGAGGGGCTCGCCATTCATGGTTGGAGATATATAAGAAGCCTGCCATGTCTGACCAGGTATGTCAGCCTGTATTGAAGTTCATCCCTGAGGGAGTGCTGGTGGCACTGACATCATGGAGTGAAGTTACACTCTTCCTCATGCCCCTGAAGTCCCTCCTCCTTGATCCCCTCCAACATTCTAGTCTTGTCACCACTCTTGGTCCCGCCCAAGTCTTCTTCGTTGCCACTGGCTCTGCCCAGTTCCAAGTCATCGCTGTTCAAGCCCAGCTCCAAATCTTCATTGCCCAGCTCCAAGTCTCCCTCATTGCGGGTGGTTACACCCAGCATCCCTCTCCCTCCTCCACTACCAAAGACAGCTCATTCCTCTGCCTTGTCTCCGATGTCACTCTTCAGTCCCTCGGTTCATCCAGTGGTTTCGCTGTGTGGCTTGGATCCGCTGTGGGCTACCCAGTCGTCAGCTCTGCTTGTAAATGTCATGTAAATCACTCAGCCTCCAAACCTCAGACTCCACCTTGGCCCTCCGACCCATCAGCTCCACCTTGGCTCAAACTCCCTTGGCTCCACTGTGGTCCGTCATCCCTCAGGCTGTGCAAGGCTCCCTCGTCCCTCCAGATCAGAGGTGGACAAAGTACACAACTCTATTACTTGAGTAAAAGTAAAAGTACTATTAGTCAAATATAACTCTGTTACAAGTGAAAGTTCTAAAAACAGATTTTACTTAAGTAAAAGTACAGAAGTATTTGTTTTTAAAAGTACTTAAGTATCAAAAGTAAATTTCATATTTTATGTCAATGCATTATTTTATTATTGTTGCATTGTTGTATAAATGCACATTATGCCACCATGGTGGTTTAAGCCAGTCAGTGATGCTCCATCCAAAGTGCTAGCATACGACTACCTTAAACTAATTTAAATACTTGTATAAAAGTTACAAAGCTCTTTACAAAGTCGTTGTCACTTTAAGGGCAAATGCACAGATCCAATACACTAATACACATCCGATGTTCTCCCAATTGTTTACTCTTCTCTTTCTCCCAGAAGTTTACATTTTTGAACATTTTATGAGACATGCATCAAGTGTATGCCCACTAAACTGATCTTTAATCTTTTCAGAAAACTGAAACATATTTTATTACTTGTTTATTATCCACTGACTTTCAAAGCTGCTACAGAAACAACTTTCGACTTTGAGGACCTTGATAGAAATGTAGTGTAAAAAGTACGATTTTTGTCTTTCAAATGTAGTGAAGTTAAAGTCAAAGTTTCCCGAAAAAATAATACTCAAGGAAAGTACAGATACAAGTAAAGTGTACTTAAGTACAGTACTCAAGTAAATGTACTTAATTACTGTCCACCTCTGCTCCAGATTCACCTTGGTCAGTGCCTATTATGCAGTTTTACATATTCAACTTTCTTTAGCATGTAATGTTGCTGTTTGATCATGAAAAACGTCTGCAAAGTTACAAAGCAAAGTCCACTCCAAAGAGAGTTATTCTCTATAAGGAAGCATGAACTCCCTGAAAAGCCTCAATTGCAGTCTTGAGTTTTCTTCAGGGAACGTAAGCATCGCAATATCCCTCATTTAAATAATTTCCATCTAAGGCATATGCAAAAAAAGGCAGAAGACTGGTTGAGTTCCGTTGATAGTGTGTTGAAACTCATAGTTATGGTAAGGAGCGTGGCATTTCTGAAACAAGATTTGAAGCGGCTGACCAATCAAAATCTGCAATCAGAGCACATTACGCTTTTCGGAAGGAGAGGCTTCATAGAGACTGGAACTAAACTGAGCGTTACTGACAGACTGGAAAGAGAAGCGCTGCAACAATGTAAAATATGTGAACATTTTGAAAAGACTTTGAAAAAGGGCATAATATGGCCTCTTTAAAGTACACGATGATTTAACCCAATTTCTCTTAGATATCCTA
This sequence comes from Romanogobio albipinnatus, assembly GCA_023566225.1. Classification (NCBI taxonomy): domain Eukaryota; kingdom Metazoa; phylum Chordata; class Actinopteri; order Cypriniformes; family Gobionidae; genus Romanogobio; species Romanogobio albipinnatus. The sequence continues at coordinate 23,081,804 of CM042257.1, read as the reverse complement.
GTTTACAAATCCTTCAATATATCAAATAAATATATACATTTGTGCTTGAGATGTTATTGAGACTGGGCCCACCACGTCTAATGATTCAAGCTGCTAAGAACATCTAATCCAAATTTCTGCTCTTCCACACACACCCATGAGGACAATATATCCGAAATCCCTCTGATCTCAGTGGGGTGCTAAACCATAGATAACATATAAAGTTACCAATGATAGGAAGTGGAGTGTCAACATATGATGAAGGATTGTCAATGCATATTTTGTCCAGTGTTCTTGAAGACCCACCGCAAACGCAAAGCGTCATGCACCGTGTTATGTTTCTGTCATCAGATCATCACCAAAACTAATGTTCAAAATATTTTGAACACACTGCAGGAACAGTGTCCCGAACAGATTCTTAACAAGTCTTATGAGTGCTGTGAACCTCAGGCTGAAACCTTTTAAAGTCTGGCTCTCTAAGAGACTGCAATTTTGCCTTGAAGCAAGTATGCAAAAACATATTTTTTACTGAACAGTTTGTCACTTAGATTTTAAATCAGTTGAAAAATAAAGAACAATCTCAATGCAATAAAATATGGTTTGGGTTGAGGTGGTGAAAGAATGCAATGATTTTAGAGTAATTTATAAAATTGTACTATAGGGAAATTTTTGCTGGTCTAAACTGTCTTTTTAGGGTGCAGGCAACTTGAAACTGCCCCAGAGGGTCAAATAAAGGTATGATGGAATCTACGCTGCAAAGAACTCCTTCTTCCTCATCAAATCCTGGTCTCCCACAGTATGATCTTGTATAAAACTCATTAATGGCGCATGTTGATACTTAACACAAATGCCTACATTGTGTCAAGTACAATCCAATTACTGCCTCAAAACCAGCTCTGAGACTAGTAAAACTGCTTTCAAATGGATTAGAAACCAAAAACTGTAAACTTAAAAATCCCAAAATCCTTTTGGTTAAGGGGGAAACTTTAAGATACCTTAATTCTTATGGGATTTAAAAGCCAATTATGATATGTTAACAGCATAAAGTAAGATTTTAAATATATAGTGTGGACTTGGAATTATAGATTTTGGTAAATGTGACTGAATTTACTAAATTACTCCTGTTAATGGGGAGGAATACCAGTTTCACATGGGAACAATTCTTTCAGCCGTTAGGAATCTTGATAGTTATTGTGCAGCAAGAGCTCCTCAGGGTTGAAGCTTTGAATCCTGGGTGGAGTAAAAAAGGAAGTTGATTTAGTACAAGAGTGCAGAATGTTCTTGTGTTCCTGTCTTTCTTTAAGCCTTGTGCTTGTACATGATTTCAATGTTTGCAGCACACAGACTAATTTGTGAGTAACATACCAAAGGCTTTTTGATTTATTAATTAAAAGATGTCCCATATACAGAAAAAGCTGCCCTTGTCATGATGCTGGCATTAGTATAATGCCTACAGAGCAGCTGAAGATGGATTGGCTGTTTATGTCATACAGTACATCCCTGCAAAAACACCAAGCATAAAAGTAGCTTGCCTTTTTTGTTTATGGTGCTACAGCTAATTATGCCTTGTGTTCCTGTAACCGGTTCACTTTGAATTAATTCAAAAGTAAGTAAATAAAGAAGGGTTAATCTAGCAAATGGAAAAAGGAAAACCCAGGAAGCATGCATTATGGCAGAAATCTGATAATACACGAGTGCTTTGGCTAGTTGCTCTTGAATAATTTCAGGACTTTACTGAAGCTGGATTCATATATGGTATTAGTCTGTAAATCTGCTTTTGAGAGCAATCTTTTTAGATATAGAAAGACATGTCCTCCCCATAATTATTATTTTAACCGCTAGTGACCCTCACATCTTTATCTCTCTAAAGCAAAAAGATAATTTTAAGTTGAGCAAAATGCCTCATTCTGCCACTGTAAATGGTGGGGGTAAATAATCTAGTCCAGACTGAATGATAATACAATATTTGCGGGTACAGCGGCAATGGAACAACTTGGGTTAATGTCAAGATGAAGGTCATTTAAACACAATGTTGACTGACTAATACGGTTTTAAGTTCTGTAACTTTCCTGTTGTTTCCCATGTTTCCTAGCATCCACAACTTTAGGCTACTACCAGGTTAAGTACACCATTGACCGTCCATAGAACTTTCTCACTCACTTGGCCTATACGTCTTCTGCTTATGATGTGCACTACTGTTCAAAGAAATGAAAACGTTTAATTAGCAAATATGCATCAGGCTGTTCGTTTGAACTATTCAAAGAAATATAAATATTTCAAAAAAAAATTTAAATTGTAATATTTTTCACAATGTACAATACATAGTTATATATATAGATAAATATAATATTATAATGAATATAAATAAACTTGCTTTGCCTTGAGCTCTGAGTTTTTCAAATGTTTGATGCCACTAATCCTGAAAACACTGGCAAATCCATTGATTAGTTGATCCTGTGCTGACCAGTGTTGGGCACGTTGCTTTAAAAAAGTAATTAGTTATAGTTACTAGTTACTTCTTACAAATAGTAACTGAGTTAGTAACTGAGTTACATCATTATAAAAGTAACTAATTACCAGGGAAAGTAACTACTGCGGTACTTTTTTTTTTCTTTCAAATGTTCAAATATGTCAAATAACTTGGATGCCCCCAATATTAAATATGTTAAATGAATGAATTGGACACTAAATAGAATAAATTATTATTATAAAACATTGTACATTAATGTACACTATTGTAATGTTGCTGTGGGACAATGTGAGAGACACCTATCAAATTCAATATATTATTATAAATATTATCAGTAGGCCTACTATAGTGTAAATATTGTGTAAACATTATCAGTACTTTACTACTCCTCTGGTAGTGGAGCTCATGTTATCACCTGGGTTTATCGCCACTAATGTTGTGGCTGTGATTATGTGAGGCTTCATTAGATTAGAATTACTGGCCACCGACGTGGAGAGACTCTTTCTTCCTGGACATAAGCTGCACGTTACATAAACATTCTTACCTTTCACCTCAACGAGGGAAAAGTAGCGCTTATACTTCCGGTTTGCGAAAGCTACCTTTGAAGTCGTTGGACTTGCCATCGCTGACTGTGCATATGCGTGTGCGTGTGTGTGTGTGTGTGTGAACTCAACCTATCAACCTCAACCTTGTCTCCCACCCACCAATCATCATCAGTATGTGTGCCACCCAACCCACTCCCCAACACGCATGGCTGGAGCGCAAGCACACGCGCGCACACACACACGCACGTTGCAGGTCCGACTGACAGAGAGCCTGTTCGGATGAAAACCGTTTCTGTGAGCTCAATTATAATAACGCCACATTTTTTCTCAGTAACGCTAACGGCGTTGTAACGAAAGAAACAGTAATTTGTTTGATTACTCGTTACTGAAAAAAATTATTCCGTTAGTAACGCCGTTTATCTATAACGCCGTTATTCCCAACACTAGTGCTGACTGCATCCACTCAGTATCCGAAGTATGACCTCGTTATCTAGTGGATTGGTGCACCCCTCAAATCCAGCTCTTGCCCTTACTAACCTTTGACCTTAGTGTCTTTGTCACCATGAAAACAGACAAACCATGTGAGCAAATGCTACATGAACACCAATTATAATGGTTTAAACCACAAACACTAAATCTCTTTTCCCTCACTTATCCTATTTCACGAGATCACACTTACAAATAAGTCATATAGAATGAATGGTATGCGTATTTGGCGTGCTGTCCGAGAGGGCTCCGAGCTCGGTATTTGGCCCAAACCCAGAGTAGACTCCCTGTCTGGTTTAGGAAAGTAGCCAGGTGAGTGTGAGGAAGATGGGGTGGTGGAGGGATGCTGCAAAACTTGTCGAGGAACATTGGTGAGTTGACTGGGTATTTATATAATCCTCCACTTGTGCTGATTGGTAGACGTGTTGATTACTGATTGCTGACAGCTGGTTGGAATGACATGATGATTAGATAGATCATTTGAACCTGCTCCTCACAAACTTTGTTAATGAAACATCATGTGGAGATAAATGAGAGGGTGAGCAATGGGGCAAAAGGCTTATTTGATTAGATTTTCCAATATGGCCGCTGCATTTTCTAAAACAATGATGCCACTTTTGATGATGCACATAGAAATTTGGGGTAAAAGGCACCCCTGCTGTTGGGGCAAAAAGCGCAATTATTAACTGTCACAGGCTGAATCCGAAATCGCCCCCTAAACCCTCATTCTCGAAGAACTGCTCGGCCCAGTTCTCGACAGTGTCGCCGAAAAGGGCACCTTGTGAGATGGGAGCATTGAGAAAGCACTCAATAAAACAAAATAGAAAAAGAAAGAGAGAAAATCGACTCTGCTGCAGTGCCGTCACAGCAACACCAAACGAGAAGAGGTCCACCGGAAGAACTTGACTCGTTATAATGTTAAAAGGCACCTATTATTCCCCTTTTTACAATATGTCATATTGGTCTTGGGTGTCCCCAAAATGTGTCTGTGAAGTTTCAGCACAAAATACCCCACATATAATTTATACGTGTTGAAAATGTCATTTTGAGGCCTGTCTATAAAAAGTGGTGTTTTGGTGTGTACCGCTTTAAATGTAAATGAGCTGCATATACCCGCCCTGTCTTTAGAAGAGGGCGTAGCATATACATCTCTCCTGTGCATGGCAGATTGCATACAGGTCTCACAGGTCTCACAGGTCTCGCAGACGCAGTGTCAGTCAACCCTTGCAGGCGGGCCTTTGCAGTGTGATGTCACACTGCAGAGAATCTGAGAACAGCTTGTTCTGAAACACTGCTTATGATTTTTGGGGATTAAAAAAAAAATACTGGGTGGATTTTTATCGTTATAGGGTGGTTGTTTACACACACTGTCAACACGTTCAAACATCATGTAAAAGTGGATTTTGCATAATAGGTGCCCTTCAACACACGCTCTGTAGAGTGATTTTAGGACAAGCACAAGCACCTGTGCCTCATTTATACCCACGCTGTGTGGCATGTGCAGCTGGTGCAATCATTGCATGCCAATGTGCATTGGCTCGTTTAATTACACTCAAAGTAGATTGGCTCTCGCTAGCGAGATTCCTATTCGTTGTCTCCGACGTGGCATCGGAACTGACTGACTGAATGGGAACGAAATTGTTGAATAAAGTCCTTATTTTTGTGCACAAAATGTATTCTCGTTGCTTCATTAAATTAAGGTTGAACTACTGGAGTCACATGGACTATTCTAACAATGTTTTTAGTACCTTTCTGGGCCTTGAAAGTGTTAATTAAATAGCTGTCTATGGAGGGGCCTGAGAGCTCTCAGATTTCATTAAAAACATCTTAATTTTTGTTCTGAAGATGAACAAAGGTCTTTTGAGTTTGGAATGACATGAGGGTGAGTAATTAATGACAGAATTTAAATTTTTGGGTGAACTATCCCTTTAAGAGTATAATTCATGTTACATGTTCCAAACAGACTGAACAAATAATTTATGAATCGTACTTATCTGTTTTTGTTTTTTTTATTCAATTCATTGTCTCAATCTGGTCGCAGCAGTTGACAGCTTGATAGGAATATTATTTGTGAATCATGCAAAGCTATCATATGGCTTCAGAAGAGCACAAGTTTTATTATTTTTTTAATTTAATTTAATGTTTTATATTGTTTTGAAACTTGAAAGCGTCAGTCAACTAGTACATTATTCAAAATATTTTGAATTCTATGAAAGAAAGCAAGTCATACAAGTTTGGAACATCATAGGTAAATTTTGCCAGATTTTTCTTTTTTTTTTTTAACAAATTATTTCAGGCATGTGTCATGTAGCAGCTGCACAAGATGGTGATACTGTCAGGTTAAATTATGAATACCAAGGTTTAAATTTATACCATTGACTCCCTTCAGTAAATCTAAGTGCTGCTCATCTGATTTCAATCACTCCTCAGCTGCATTGTTAGTGACCTTGCATTCCTGAACACTGTCCCAAATACACATCTCATCAATTCAACTCTTCATTTCCACTAATGGGATAACAGCCGGCAAGCGTCAAATTCATTTTTAAACTATGCTAATTTAATAACTCTTGAAGACCGTAAAAGTGCCACAGGTTTGGCCTGAAACATGTGATTCACAGTCCGGAGGCTGATTTTATGATTTCTATGAACTCATTGGACAAGATGAACCTTAATTAGGTCTAATACTGTTCAGATTCAATAACAGCGAGTCACCTGATACCACCAGAGGGTGTTTTATGAGAAGGTTCAAAATTGCCATACAGTCATAAGACTCAAAATTATGAGCACGACATTCCAGCAGTGCCTTGTGGCATAATATACAAACAGCTTGAAGAATTTTTTGGCAAAAGAATGACTGTCAATCTGTAATATTTTTAAATGAGCTATGAATAAAGACACTGGCTTTAATCCAAGATTGTGCTCATTAAAAAAGTTCCTGCCCACAGGGCTTTGTTAGCCTGGATGCCAGCCGAATTCAGCCCCGCCCACAACATTTGAGGTCAGGAAGTTCAGTCTGGATTTGATCCGTTGCGGAGCAGCTATGCTCGAACCAGAGTGTTCGTGTTGGTAAGTACTCTGTGTATCCTTAAATTCTTTTTACAACACAGGCAAAGTTTACACTCATCTTCTTCTACTTCTTCCAGCGTGCATGCAGTTGAGTTCTGTTGACAACTATGCGTTGCTCAACATACGTCAATTACTCCATTGCTCTGATTGGCTGTAGGCCTATCCAATTGATTGCAGAGGCATTTTCATTCCTGGTTCGGTTGAAACACGCCCCATAATCACAGCCCATTGGAGCAGTATCAGACTGAGTTTGATGACGTCAGGCTAGGGCTTTGTGTGAATTTCTAAAGAATCTGCCCATGTCTGTATTCAAACAAAACACTGAGGACAGTGAGATGCATCATATACTGTTTTAAGTGAGTGAATGATGCATTTAAGCATGAAAATCATGTGCCCTTTACTGCTGACTGGTCCATTGGGCAGTTGCATAATTTTCTCTTGCAAGCAAACTTGCTTTGATTTGTCATACAGCATCTGTGAATGCTTATGCATACACACTTGTGAATAACTTGCATATACATATAAACTTGACGCACGCATAGACCTATAAATACTCGCATATACATATAAACTTCCATGCATATACACCTATACACACTCGCACATACATAAAAAATTCCATGCATATACACCATGGGCGTCGGAAGCAAAAAAAATGTGGGTGGGTCCTCAGAATTAGATGCCAATAAGTACAAATATATTGCTTTGCTTGCTAAGCGTATAGTTCGGAAAGACAAAATTACGGAAATCGCCATATCATTGGAGTGGCAGTAGTGTAGGGGTAGGACACACAGCATCTAGTTTTGACACAAATCGAATCGCGGTTTGAGTCCGCCTTTCGCCGAGCTCAATCTTCTCCCTTTTCCCATCACATATCAGATCGGAAAGGCATTTATTTTCAATAAAAATGACGAAAATATTAGAAAAGTGGAAATAAAGTGTCTAACATGAGTTTAATAATAAGTGTTTATCGATTAGGGGTAGGTAAACACACATGTGCTGAATGTCAGAGACGATAAAAGTGAGTGGGTCCAATATCATTGATCATAAAAAGTGGGTGGGTCTTGTCCCACCCACATACAATGGTTCCGACGCCCATGATATACACCTATAAACACTTGCACATACATATACACTCACTGCACGCAGACACACCTATACACACTCGCACATACATATAAACTTTCATGCATATACACCTATAAACACTTGCACATACATATAAACGTCTCGGTTACGTATGGTAACCCTCGTTCCCTGAAGGAGGGAACGGAGACGTACGTCGGACGTACCGACGAATTGGGATCACTTCTGGGAGCCCCTATCAGCTTCGAGCTATCTAGAACCGGCCAATGGACAATTGGCGTGCGAGATTTGCATCTCGCGCCCCGCCCCGCGCCGCGGGTATAAACAGGAAGCGAGAGCGAATGCACGCTGTTTTTCACTGAGGAGCCACACGTAATGGCTCAACCTGCAGTGATGGTACAGCAACTGTGGCGACGGGACGTACGTCTCCGTTCCCTCCTTCAGGGAACGAGGGTTACCATACGTAACCGAGACGTTCCCATTCAGTCGGTCACGTTCGACGTATGTCGGACGTACCGACGAATTGGGATCCCCTATGGAAAACGCCACAGTTACTACCACTTCCAGCGCCCAGCGATGAGCCCCACAGACCCCGATCTGATGCGGGCGGGAAAGTTCACGCAGGGAGACACCAAGCTGCTGTTCCGCAAGACCCCATCAGCTGACTGTATTGGATAACGCTGGGAAAGCGTGCCTGAAAAGGCAGCTGCGGAAGCCACATCATGCCCAGAGGGAGTTAACATGTGGAGAATACACGTATGGGCTGGCCGTGGGCAGCACAACATACGGAAGTCCCAGGGGTGGCCCCGGCCAATTAGAGGAGGGGGACAACACGTACCTGGAACGGCAGAGGAGACTCTGCCGAGGGAAAGACACGGGCTCGCCGTAGGGAGCCGTACCGTGGAAGAATACACATATGGGACCACCGTGGGGGTCACAACATATGGAACCCAGCCTAACACAAGTTCCACCAATGCATACGAATGTTAGACCTGGCGTCGAACGCTCCGCCACGTCCGACTGCCGTGGGTTGCGGAGGACTCAACAGGGTTCGCCGATCCGGGGAACTCGACTGGAGCAGAATAAGCGCACGCATCCGTCTACCATAGGGGAGGGAATGGCGCAGCAAGCCGACACTGGAACGGGCACTTCGGTGTTACTGACTATGGGAAGTGAGCACACAGGAAGAAACCGGCTCTACACGGAGGCTATAGAATCTAGCGAACGTGTTAGGTGTCGCCCAGCCCGCAGCTCTACAAATATCTGTCAGCGAGGCGCCACGAGCCAGCGCCCAGGAAGAGGCAACACCCCTAGTGGAGTGGGCTCTTAACCCGAGCGGGCAGGGCACGTCTTGGGACTGATAAGCCAAGACGATGGCATCCACTATCCAGTGGGCCATCCTCTGCTTGGAGACAGCCTTTCCCTTCTGCTGTCCTCCGTAACAGACGAAGAGCTGCTCTGAGGTCCTGAAGCTTTGCGTTCTATCCACGTAAGTCCGGAGAGCACGGACGGGACAGAGAAAAGCTAGGGCTGGGTCTGCCTCCTCCGAAGGCAGCGCTTGCAGGCTCACCACTTGGTCCCGGAAGGGAGTAGTGGGAACCTTGGGCACATATCCAGGCCGGGGTCTCATGATCACATGAGAGTTACCGGGCCCAAATTCCAGGCACGATTCGTCGACCGAAAATGCCTGCAGGTCCCCTACCCTCTTGATGGAGGCCAACGCAGTCAGGAGTATTGTCTTTAACGACAGAACTTTCAACTCAGCTGACTGCAGAGGCTCAAAAGGTCCTCTCTGTAGTGCCGTTAGCACCAGAGTTAAGTCCCAAGAGGGTATGGAGGGAGGACGAGGTGGATTTAACCTCCTCGCTCCCCTAAGGAACCTGACAATCAGATCGTGCTTACCTAGAGATTTCCTATCTACGAGCTCGTGATTAGCGGCGATAGCGGCGACATAGACCTTGAGGGTGGAGGGAGACAGCCTACGCTCCAACCCATCTTGTAGAAAGGTAAGCACAGATGCGATCGAACACCTTCGGGGGTCTTCTCGGCGAGAAGAGCACCAATCGACGAACAGGTTCCACTTCAACGCATAGAGGCGCCTCGTAGAGGGGGCTCTAGCGGAAGTGATGGTGTCAACTACCGCTTGCGGTAGGTCACCTAGAACCTCCGCGTCCCGTCCAGGGAACAGACATGGAGTTTCCAGAGGTCTGGACGCGGGTGCCATAGGGTGCCCCGTCTCTGAGTCAGGAGGTCCTGCCTCAGAGGAATGGGCCAGGGAGGTGCTGTCGCAAGGAGCACTAGTTCCGGGAACCAAGTCCGGTTGGGCCAATACGGAGCGACCAACAGGACCTGCTCCTTGTCCTCCCTGACTTTGCACAGTGTCTGCGCAAGAAGGCTCACTGGGGGAAACGCATACTTGCGTTCTTCCCGGGGCCAGCTGTGGGCCAGGGCATCCGACCCGAGGGTCCCCTCGGTCAAGGAATAAAACCACTGACAGTGGGTCGTCTCTGGGGAGGCAAACAGGTCTACCTGTGCGGCCCCGAAACGACTCCAGATTAGCTGGACCACCTGGGGATGGAGTCGCCATTCTCCCGGAAGTACCTGCTGGCGTGACAGCTCGTCGGCCGCACGATTTAGCAGGCCCGGAATGAAAACAGCACGAAGCGACCTCAGATGCTTCTGACTCCATAGGAGGAGATGGCGGGCGAGTTGCGACATGCGACGGGAGCGTAGACCACCCTGTTTGTTGATGTACGCTACGGCCGCAGTGTTGTCCGTCCGGACCAGAACGTGCTTGCCTCTGAGCGGCACCTTGAAGCGGCTGAGTGCAAGACGAACTGCTAACAACTCGAGGCAATTGATATGCCATTGCAGCTGAGGCCCCGTCCACAGACCCGAAGCTGCAAGCCCGTTGTACGTGGCACCCCAACCCGTGGATGAGGCATCCGTGGAGACAACGGAGTGCCTGGACACTTGTTCTAGGGGAACTCCCGCCCGGAGAAACAAAGGGTCCGACCACGGGCCGAAGGTTTGGCGGCACCTCGGAGTCACTTGGACACGGAGGGATCGTGTAGCCAGCGTTGAAGCGGTCTCATATGAAGCAATCCGAGCGGCGTTACTGCGGCTGCGGATGCCATATGCCCCAGGAGCCTCTGAAAATGTTTCAGTGGTACCGCTGTCCTGCCTCTGAACGAATTCAAGCAGTTCAACACTGACTAGGCGCGCTGTCATGGCGACCGAGTCTATCTCCATACCGAGAAAAGAGATCCTCTGTGTAGGACAGAGTTTGCTCTTCTCCCAGTTGACCCGAAGTCCCAACTGGCTGAGGTGCCTGAGCACCTTGTCCCTGTGTTCGCACAACTGCTCCCGCGACTGAGCAAGGATCAGCCAGTCGTCGAGGTAGTTGAGGATGCGAACGCCATGCTCTCTCATGGGAACAATGGCCGCCTCCGCCACCTTCGTAAAGACGCGGGGCGACAGGGACAGGCCGAAGGGTAAGACGCGGTACTGATATGCCCGTCCCTCGAACGCGAAGCGCAGAAAGGGCCGGTGTCGAGGGAGAATCGAGACATGAAAGTACGCGTCCTTCAGGTCGATCGCTGCAAACCAATCTCGGGGACGGATGCACCTGAAGATGCGCCTCTGCGTTAACATCGTGAACGGCAGCCTGTGAAGGGACCGGTTCAGGAATCGCAGGTCCAAGATCGGTCGTAACCCGCCGCCTTTCTTGGGTACAATGAAGTACGGGCTGTAGAACCCGGACCTCATATCGGCTTGAGGGACCGGCTCTATCGCGTCCTTCGCCAGTAGGACATCGATCTCCGCCCTGAGCACGGGGGCGTTCGCCTCCACTACAGTCGTGAAGTGAACACCCCTGAATTTGGGGGGACGCCGGGCGAACTGAATCGCATAGCCGAGTCTGATGGTACGGAGGAGCCAACGAGACGGACTGGGAAGCGCTAGCCAGGCTCCCAGACTCCGAACAAGGGGGATCATCGGTACCACAGACGTACCCTCAGCGGGGCAGCGAGGCGGAACGCAGGGATCCGGCCCGGACGGCATGGGAGCGGCCCGGAGCGGGATCTGAGTGTGCTGTGCAACACATACCTGCATCCGCGGAGGGGACGTGCGAGTGTGGGGAGGCCGCTTGTGTGCGTCCCGACAGCCGGCGTCCCCTGCTGGCAAAGGGAGAGGTACTTGAGGGTGGCGAGGCATGGGAGCGTCGACCACCGTCAAGCGCGCTCTCTTGGCACCCAGAGATATTGGAAACTGCTCTTTTATTGAAGTTTTGGGTACTGGCGCCAGCGGCGGAACAGACAAACAAAAGATTCTCCCCCGGCCCTCCTCCGGGGGAAGGAGTGGTGCTGCAACCATCTCCCTCAGAGCAGTTTCCTCCATCTCTGGGTGGCCCGTCTCAGGGTCGCTTGCGACGACGCTTGCCACCTGGCTTGGCAGCGGGCTGAGCGGGCTGGACGTCCTTCCCACGGCCGGCCCTACGCCGACGGCTGGTGGAAGGCCGCTGCGGCGCCTTGGCGGGGGCGGAGGCGGCGGCGGGTGGACGTCCTCGGCGACGAGCAGTCGGAGGCGCTGCCGCCGGCGGCGGGGTGGAGGCAGCAGCGGGCCGCCGGGGCAGGATGTGTTTGATCGCCTCCGTCTGCTTCTGGGCGGCCGAGAACTGCTGGGCAAAGCTCTCGACCGCGTCGCCGAATAACCCAGCTGACGAGATGGGGGAGTCCAGGAACCGATATTTATCGGTCTCCCTCATGTCAGCCAGGTTCAACCAGAGATGACGTTCCTGGACCACAAGCATGGACATCGCCTGACCGATGGCACGGGCGGTGACTTTCGTCGCCCGGAGGGCGAGGTCCGTCGCCGTCCGGAGCTCCCGGAGGAGCTCTGGGTCAGGCCTACCCTCGTGCATGTCAAGGAGTGCCTGGGCCTGGTGGACCTGCAGCAACGCCATGCCATGCAAGGCGGACGCAGCCTGTCCGCAAGCCTTGTAAGCCTTCCCGGTCAGACCGGAAGAGAACTTACAGGCCCGGGACGGGAGACGCGGGTCACCGCGCCAGTTAGAGGCGGTCGCCGGACACAGTTGCATCGCGACGGCGCGCTCCACTGGCGGGATCCCCACGTAACCCTTGGCTGGCCCACCGTCGAGGGTAGTGAGGGGGGAGGAGTCACTCGGTCGGTTTCTGGCAGAAAAAGGTGCCGTCCACGACCTCGTGAGCTCCTCATGCACCTCCGGGAAGAAAGGTGTCGGGGCGGGACGCTGAGAACCAGCGCGACCCACCCCGAGGAACCAATCGTCCAACCTAGAGGGTTCGGGACACGGTGGAGGGTTCCACGCGAGCCCAACCCTTTCGGCGGCCCGGGCAAGCATAGCAGCCATCTCAGGGTCCGGGGCAGCCGTTGCCACTCTCCCAGCGGAAGGCGGTACAGCTGACCCTTCATCCCCCGAGGACTGAAACTCCCCCTCCGATGCAGCGATCGACATCTGTTCGTCCGCTGGAGCCCCAAAAGTCACCACTGGTCTCCCGTGGGAGGGTCCAGCGGTTTCTCTCGGAAGCTCAACCGGCTGCGGAGCTGAGGGAATAGGGGCCTGCGGAGGATCACTCGGCAGGTTTGCCCTAAACGTTATCCTCAGATCACCCTGGCCATCCAAAGAAGCAGGTCCACCCGGGTTAGGGGAAGACCTAGTTCGTGGGATGGGTAAGGGGACTCCCCCAGCCCGGAGGTAGGAGAGTCTCGATCTAAGCTCCGCGATAGTCATGTTCCCGCAGTGGGAACATGAACTATCCACAAACGCCGCCTCAGCGTGCTGAGTGCCCAAACACGTGAGACAGCGATTGTGACCGTCAGCAGAAGACAGGGAACGACCGCATCCAGAAACGCACGGGTGGAAAGACATCTTGAAAAAGACGGCACGTCACCCGTGAAACTCTTTTTGTGAGGAAAACGCTCTGTGCTGAAGCACTCAGGGGAGCCGCGACAGCGCACGGGATTATAGTGCAGCCCGTGCCTGTACTCAGACAGGAAAACGCCCTACCCAGACCAACAGGTTGCTGTGATAACAGCAGTTTTCTCTGTTCTCTCAGAGGCAGCTGATGAGTCAGCGCGGTCCCGCTGAAAGGTGCCGTTTCTCCAACACGCGTCCTCCTCTGGTTCTCTCCGGTCCTCGAAAGTCTTGCTTGATAGCAGAAAAAAACTTGTGAGACGAGTGAGTCCTTCATATGTCGGTGTGGCTCCGAAGTGAATGACAGCGTGCATTCGCTCTCGCTTCCTGTTTATACCCGCGGCACGAATGCGGCGCGAAGATGCAAATCTCGCACGCCAATTGTCCATTGGCCGGTTCTAGATAGCTCGAAGCTGATAGGGGCTCCCAGAAGTGATCCCAATTCGTCGGTACGTCCGACGTACGTCGAACGTGACCGACTGAATGGGAACTCGATGCGCGCATACACATCCATAAAACACTCGCGCATACATACAAAATAAAACGTGGATGCATGCTTTAGTTGTGTATATGTATATGCAAGTGATTTCATATGTGGTTGTGCGTGAAATTTTCAGTGCAAACGGAAGGCATTTCAGTGTAAAAGGAAGTCATTAAGGGATGTCTTCCTCATGCAGATAGACATGAATTTCAGAGTGACCTTAATAGCTGTTTGTTAGTGTTTTATTTGCTTGTGCAAGGTGAAATGAAGAGTAAACACAGAATGTTCCCCTGACGTTCCCATACGGTTCTGGTTTGGTTATTTTTGTAGGGAACCAAATAAGAACGTTCTGGGAACGTTCTCTATTGGTTGTGTTTTTGTAACCAAAGGAGGACGTTCCCAGAACATTCCCTGCAGGTTATTTTGGGGGTTTATTTTATAACCTCAGAACGTTCCCTGCAGGTTATTTTTAGATTTAATTTTTTTATAATATATACTCAGGTTTATTTGTATATTTCGTCACTGCGCGCCTCTGATCTGGACGATTACTGACGTAGCCTACAGCAGGTAAATGATATCGGAGTAAAGAGGTTAGGGGAACGTTCTGTGAAGGTTAGGGGAATGTTCTCCAAACCAACAGGGAACGTTCTTTTTACGTAAAAAACTTTCCTGGCTAACCAATAAAGAACTGCCTGTTCTGGAAACGTTCTGAGAAACTAACGTTCCCAGAACGTTCTGGGAACCAAAAATTGTTATCTGGGGCCAATTCCCATACTGCTAGCGCGTGCCGAAAACAAAGTGCGCAATTCAGTTTCTGATTCTGACTGCAGTTGAGCAGAAGGCGACACATTCGATTAAACTGAATTAGCAATTGATCTTATAATAGTATGCAAAGCAAGCACATTTCTAATTGCTTCAGTTGTAGCACGATCTCTCTCCATGATTGCAAAGTTGCAAATGCGGTAAATAGGCAGGTTACTTCCGTGTACACACAAATGACTTCCTTTTACACTGAAATGACTTCCTTTTACACTGAAATGCCTTCCGTTTGCACTGAAAATTTCACGCACAACCACATATGAAATCACTCGCATATACATATACACAACACAACAAGCATGCATCCACGCTTTATTTAGTATTTATGCGCTAGTGTTTTATGGATGTGTATGCGCGCATCGAGTGTATATGTATGTACGAGTGTTTATAGGTGTATATGCATGAAAGTTTATATGTATGTGCAAGTGTGTATAGGTGTGTCTGCGTGCAGTGAGTGTATATGTATGTGCGAGTGTGTATAGGTGTGTCTGCGTGCAGTGAGTGTATATGTATGTGCGAGTGTGTATAGGTGTATATGCATGGAAGTTTATATGTATATGCGAGTATTTATAGGTCTATGCGTGCGTCAAGTTTATATGTATATGCAAGTTATTCACAAGTGTGTATGCATTCATTACTAACATAATATGTATTGGTATGGATTTCATATTAGTGTGCACGTGTATTTTATATATGTATTTCGAACATCCAATAGTATACATGTATATGCGAGTAATTTATAGGTGTATATGCACGTGTGTTCTGTATGTATTGATAAGCGAAGTTTGATTTAAATCCTACGTGGCGCCTCATAGTCATCAGATGGCCTACATGGAATCTGCATGTGCAGAACTGCAACATCCATCAATAAAAAAGCTGTACTCATCATCTGCATCATCTCATTTTCAGGTTCAGCTCCATTTAACACATTTAAGGTAGTCCTCAGAATTCCATAGATTTCCCCCCAAAAAAGTAACATAGAGTCATTCAGTCACATTTCTGAGCAGGCAACATAACAATAGGGATGAAACCAATTAGTGCAGTGGTTAGGGCTTTTTTTTTTTGTTGTTGGTGTTATTAGATTAAATTATATTTTGCAATTGCGACTTTGGTCCTCGTAATTGTAATATATCTTACTATGTGAATTTTTATCTCAAAATGTGACAGTAAGATAACTAATAAGTCTCTAGTAAGTGTGACTTTGTTTTCCAGAATAAGGCTATATATTGTCAAAATGATGAGAAAGTCGTATTTACAAGATGTTACAATGTGCTTTTATATCTCACAATATGACAATATTTTGTAAATATAATTTTTACTTTATATCTCACACTTTATATCTTGTCAAAATAATGCTAAAATTGTATTTACTTTATATCTGTCACGATTGACTCTTTGATATACTGTTTTGTTTCCTTTAGTTCATGTTTTCCTGCTCTGTTTAGTTTGGGTTATGTTCCTGTTTGTTCCTGTGATTAATTATCATCAGCTGTATCTTAAAGGTACAGTATGTAGGATTTACAGCAAGTGGTCGAAATAGGTACTGCAGTCCAAATACAAAATATTGGAGATTGTTGTTTCCTCCACCCCTCCTCCTCAGACTCGATGCTCACGCGGGTTTCCAGCTTCAGGACACGCAACAGGAGCGAGCACAATTAACAATGAAAGCCAAAGAGACTTACACACTGTAAGTTGATGAGTTGATTTATCTGCGTTTTAATATGCTCTCGTTCATAAAGATTTTTAGAGGCTTTTTAGGTCAAGTAGAATCTGCATCTCTGACCCAGTTTGTTTGCTGGCTTCCGTGGCTACAATACTCAGTGTTTTCCCCTAACTGGCAACCTGTGGTGTCTGTGATTTCTGAGAAACAAGTAGGTTAATTTAACATGTTTCTTAAATATCTGCAAGCATATTATGGTATTTTTATGCTTTAGTAAAGTGAAAAGCTTACATACAGCACCTTTAAGCCGAGTTTCCATCGAAATTACCCAGTACAATTTGTCCCAGGAACTGCTGTCTGCGTTTCCATCGCAGTCTAAAGTACTGTGAAGATTAGGCAAATTAGTCCAGTGACGTAGGACTGCACATGACTTTCCAGTTCCCGCTGGATTTCGTCCTCTGCATAAGCTTAATAAAGCCTGAACCTCGTTGTTTTGGTCCAGCAGTCGTATTTTTTAAAAACGTATTATAAACGGTCTGTGTAAATATAGGCCTACTCCCTGTTCAGTTTAGTCATTTGACGGTGATTGTTTGGGTTTAACGTGGTTGTTTGCCATTGTATTAAAGACAGAATTTCTAATCTTCTTCTTATTTGATCGCAACATTATTACAGCAACCGAACATTACAATATCTCATAATGTCACATTTGCCGCATTTCCATTGCAGGAACTGAGACTTTAGGGTGCTTTTTCAACCACAGCAACCAGGGACAAAATGAAGTTCCAGGTAAAAATGTCCCCCTCAAAATGTCCCTGCTCCCAAGGGAGCAAAGTTCAAGAACTTTTGGGGGTGGGACTTGAGCACTGATTGGTGGAGTCAACACAGCATTTTATTTCAACCCCGATTTTTAAACGTCTGTTGCAGTGCGTACAGTAAGAGTTGTTTGCTATTCGAATCAACAATGAAGTTTAAAAAATACAACCGATGGGCCAACGACGAGGTTCAGGCTTTATTAAACTTATATGCGGAGGACGAAATCCAGCGGGAACTGGAAAGTCGCGCACAGTCCTTCATCACTGGACTAATCTTCACAGTACTTTAGACAGTACTTTTGTGATGGAAACGCAAATAGCAACAGGTCTGAGGGAAAAAAGCTCCTGGGAGAAATTGTTCCGGGCAATTTCAGTGAAAACCAGGGCTTTAATCTCAAAATGTAGCATATCTTATGAAGTCAAAATTACGAGAAAGTGATATTTGTTGTTCATCTCACTAATTTAACATACTGACTGCATCTCAGAATAAGGCTATAACTTGTCAAAAAATAAATAAAATAAAACAATATCTTATAATGTTAAAGTTACATCTATTACTGAAATTAACCCCTAGGAGTCTGAGCTGTTTTGGGGCCCTTTAGAAGTTTTGACATGCTCTGCCTCGCCCCCGAAAGCAAACCTGAGGAACTTCCTGTGTTGAGGAAGGATGGAGACATGGAAGTATGCGTCTTTCAGGTCTATTGTGACACACCAGTCCCTGGACCTGAACTGACACATGATCTGTTTTAGCGTAAGCATTTTGAATTTTAGCTTTTTTACCGCCCGATTTAACTGGCGCAGATCCAGAATAGGATGCAGTCCTCCATCCTTCTTCGGAACTATGAAGTACCGGCTGTAAAACCCAGACTCTCTGCTGTGGGGAGGGACCCTTTCTATAGCCTCTTTTCGCAGAAGAGTCTGTACCTCTTGTTCCATTACCAGAGCCTGCTCGGAGTGTACTACTGTGGGTAGTACCCCGTTGAACTTGGGCGGGTGTGACCCGAATTGTATTCTGTACCCTTTTTCTATAGTACGCATGACCCACTCTGAGATATTTGGCAGAAGTTTCCACGCTGCCAGAAAATCTACTAAGGGAACCAGCCTCTCGAGGCCTCTGGATTTTGTTGCGTGGGCAGCCCAGTGCCCTGAAACGGCGCCGGCAGGAAGCAACCGAACTGACCCACTTTGAACCCTCCTTGGAGGGAGCGAGCATGACGTGGAGATATGCGCCCCCCCGAGAACCGCTGCGCCCTGAAGCACCAGAGGTGGCAGGGTTGGCAGAACGGCCCCCTAATGGCACCGAGAGGAGACGGGTGCCTCGGCACACCGCTTCCCCTCGGAGGGGACTACCATCAGAAGCCTGACACCTCTGGCGTCAGGACTTCTTCGCGAGGCCTTCCTAGAGATAAGAACGGTCCTCAGATCCACTCTACCTCGGGAAGACCTCGGCTGAGAGCGCTGCCCCGGCCCCGGTCTCTCTGTGGGGGAGCGCGGGTAGCAACACTCTCTTTTTGTTGCGCTCTGTATGAGGAGGACGTACTTGGCTGGGGCTGCTCCCGCCCAGCAGCCCCAGAGACATGAGACTTCCTGGGGAGGAACCTCTGAAACGCCGCCACCTGCTTTTTTGACTCTTGGAACCTCTCGACGACCGCATTAACTGAGTCACCAAAGAGGCCGGCAGGGGAGATCGGAGAATCTAACAGAAATTTTTTATCTCTTTCTGTGATGTCTGATAAATTCAGCCACAAATGTCTCTCTGTGGCTACCAGGGCTGCCATAGAACGGCTGATGGATTTGGCCGCTCCTTGGTAGCCCGAAGAGACAAATCTGCAGCTCTCCTGATCTCCACGATCGTTTCCCTCCCCACTTCTTCACATTCATCATCAATGTCTTTCAGCAGGTCAGCCTGATATGCTTGAAGCACCGCCATAGTGTGTAAACAGGCGGCCGCCTGACCTGCTGCCGAGTATGCCCTACCCACTAAAGCCTATGTTGTTCTGACCAGCTTAGTGGGCAGCTGCGGGGCTTTTAGCGATGATGCAGACTCGGGAGAGAGATAGCTCGCGAGAGTCTCTTCTACCCGAGGCATCACCGCATAACCGTGCTTTTTCAACCCCACAATGTTGGAATATGCAGCAGTTGTAGGGTTAAATGGACGAAATGATGCCGGTTTAATCCATGATCTCGACACCTCGGTGTGGAGATCAGGAAAAAACGGCAAGCCCCGCTTTGGAGGTTGCGATGTAGATGGCAGGAAGCGTTCGTCTAATTTGCTCGGCTGACGAACCACCTGCGTCTCGGCTGGCCAGTCTATTTGCAGCCTGGCAACAGCGCGAGTCACAACCTCCAAAAGCTCCTCATTAGCGTGTGAATGAGGCGGCGAAACCTCATCTAAATAATCCAGGCTCACCACATCCAACTCCTCTGGAATGATGCTGAGCCTGCGCTTCAGCGCGAGCAGAAGAAACCGCAGAGCGTGCTTCTAACTCGGCCACTGAAGCGTCAGATCTAGCGGGTAAAGGCAGAGATAGGGGATCACCCGTCTCTAACCCCATCCGCTAGATCCTTCTGCGAACCCCAGGACATAAGCCTTCGCTGTGCCTCGGCAGCAGCGGGACCTGCACCCTGGGGAACGCGAGCCGAAGCACCCTCCTCAAAGAGCGCTCGGCAGGATCGGAGAGTTCTCATGGGGAGCTGTTCACAATGCTCACAGCCAGCTCCCTCGAGAGCTGACTGTGCATGCTCCAATCCCAAACATACAACACATAGTAGATGTGTATCCCCACCCGTAATGTAACGGGGGTAGGGAGAAACACACTGTCTGAACTGTTGTTGATTCGCCATTATATTGCTTTAGAGAGACACACACACACTTTGATATATAGGACAAACGATTTCACATGGAGCGCTTGTGAAGACACAGAAGCTGACACTGTTTGGTTCAGGGGTGCTTTATAGTTTCCTGGTCGATGACGTCACCCGCCTATGACGTCCCGTCACGCCATTGGACTGATTTTACGAGTGCTTCATGACGCAAACGCAGAGGCGTTCCTGCAGCGCTTGACGCAGCGCGAGTTCCCTTGAAAGGGAACAGTAATATTGTGACAATTGGAGATGAATGTTATAAGTAAAATATTTGGGATTTAAAACAACATAATGCAATGCAATTATGATTTCAAATAGTATCTGGTGACTTTAGGTTGATTGGGACACTTTTTCCCAGTCATTTCAATGGCAAATATTTTCTGAATCATTTGTAAACGATCAAATACACAAAATACTCAAATATAATTTCGAGCTTCAGTCAGAAACACGTGAAATGGTATCAAATATACTAATATAAGTATTATACCAGTTTGTTATATTATATCAAATATATTAAAAACATTGATTAAAATTACGATACAATTTATACAAAACGAAATTCAGTTTAAAGAAAGCAATTAACTTTTAACAATTAAATGTAACTTTCTCTTTTACATCTCACATTGTAACTATCTTGTAAATACATCTTTCATTCTCATAATTTTGACTTGATATCTGACAAATGTGACATTAAATAGCACAGTGTGACTTAATATCTCAGAATCTGACTATATAAAATTGTATTTATATCTCACAATACACTCTAAAAAAAAAGGTTCTATATGGCGCCAAAAATGGTTCTTGGCTCGTAATCATAGGGGAACCTTTTTTAGTGCTATATAGCACCAATTTCAGTGGTTCTTCACCGGTTCTTTGACTAAGGTGCTATATAGCACCTCTGAAGAACCGCTGAAGAACCACTGAAGCACCAAAATTGGTGCTATATAGCACTAAAAAAGGTTCCCTTATGATTACAAGCCAAGAACCATTTTTGGTGCCATATAGAACCTTTTTTTTTTTAGAGTGTATGAATACATCTTGCAAATTTGACTATGTGTGGTAATGGGACTTTTTTCTTATTGTAAACCTTTTAATTTGAGGTGGAAATTGGCTTTGGAAATGCGGTACTGACAAGAGAATACTATCATCAGCCAAGCTCATAATCCAGGCTGATTGTTTCTGTAAGTGTACCCCTTCATTTTTCTGTATGCAGCTAAAAATACACACTTTCATCTCATTCCAGATTTGCGCTTGGACAGTCTATCTATTCTCAGTGCCAATTTATGGGCATCCATGTCACGTCGATGTACCCAGAGTCATTATATGGTTAGTGTCGGTCTTGTTGGCAAATGGCATCCTGTGTGCCGGGTCAGGCTTTCCACAGTTTTACTTTTTCAGTGAGAAAATATGAGAAACCGCATGTGCCCAGAGCAAAAGCAAGGTCATCTAACATCATCTTTTGGCATTAGCAAGAAAACATTACTGTTTAGAGGCAGATAAGTGCCAAGGCATCTATCTTAAAGCCAGTTCCCTTGTTGATTCATACTGTTACAGCCTGTGGTATTGGTAACTGGCTTGATCTATGCATGTTATCAGCAAAGTTCATGTTCTCGTTCTTATCTGGGCATGACCCTGCATCTGTGTGCATTTATCAGGGTGCACACATTTGCACATGCAGACAGAAAAAAAAAAAAAAAATGTGTTGTAGCTCTACCTGCCGCTCTCAAATATCTCTCTCACAGTCCCTGGACACACTCACTAATTTACTTGCATTCCTTCCCAGAATAATTTACTCTGTGTGCACAAACTGTCACATAACATTGGCTAGACATCAGCTAAGTTCAGTGCTGCTGGAGTTGCAGCTAGAAACCCACATTAAAATGTAACAAGCTAGTGTACCACGAAGAGGATTTGGAAATAGTCAACACTGCTGCGAAGGGTACTAAATATACCTCTATGTGACACAAGGTCCATAAATACCCCTGAAGAATAGTTATAGCACCAGCCCAGGAAAGATTGAAAAAAGGTCCATGAGAGGACATGTTGCGGTTAGCTCTTACATGGCCTTGTAAAATATTTAAATGTCCTTACTGGGCAGCCCTCCAAATTCTAAAGGCCCAGACTGATTTATTTTTAGTCCAAGCCAATTGACCAATAAACCAAGTGACTAAAGAGAGCAACGGCCAATGGAAGAAATGAGAGAAAACAATAGGTCTCCCTGCAAAAACAGGGATGGAGATATGACATACCATAGAGTTTTAGTTTTTTGTGTATTTAGGCAACATGACACAAGTAAGAGTGACTATGCTGTGTAGATGATTGAAAATGTGAAATTGCTTTTCTATAACTTTATCGAGTAGTTTCCATTTGACAAATATTGTTGTTCCGTCAACAGAATAGTTTTAAACAAAACCACGGCAACACGGATCCAAACATATACCTGATCAACAATATTCCTGAATGAATCCGTGTTTTTAAACAAATCAGTTAAATCAATGAATTGATGACTCTCTCATAAAGAAAGTTACTTGTCAGCAGCATGTATGCATAAATATATTTCATTTTTAATTTTATATTTCCTTTTCATTATTAAAGGGCATATTGCAGGTTAGAGACCCCAGTGAGTCAATGTATAAAAAAAATAATGTAGAAACTAGATTTTCTTTAAAATATACTTATAAATAAGGCTTTTGGAGTCGTTTTTTGAGAAAATTTTACTTCCGCATCTAAAAATGCCAACACCGGACGTGAAGTAACGGGAGGGAGTGCAGTGAATTTCAACGATAGGAAAATAATGGATCACAATGACTGTTCGGATGCTGATGAAATTATAAATGTTTATTAATACTCATATGGCAGACCACAGCCATACAATTATGACACACAATTAGGGACAGACCAGGATTAGACAGAACAACGATTACAGGAGACAAATTGAGTTGTTGTGTGAGGAGAAACAGTGGAGAACAGCGGCAGGTGTCTCGTGAGAGAACAGTGTTATCTTACAGATAACGCTAACGTTAGCTAACGATATGTGTACACTGTGCTCAGATCACAATACTGTACAGATTATCATCATGTATCAGGCAATAGCGATAATTATTATTCTGTTTAATTACAATTATATCTGCATTTATCACAAGTTTGCACTGCAGTCTATATTTTTAAAAACAATTCCAGTCTCGCGCGAGAACTCCAGTGTGATCTTGCGTTGTTTCCTTCTCACTTCTCGCATGTGTTTTGTTGTGAAACGTAGTTTGCGGACAGGACAGGGTTGTCAGTGATTCTTCCTCTTGTACAGTCATGCAGTGTGAAACTGCCGCCGATCCATCGTGCAGTGTGAACACAACAGCATCTGAATGCTGGCCCAGATAGTCACGCAGTGTGAAAAGAACAGTGATCCAACGAGTTTGAAAATCATGCAGACTGAACTCAGTAAAAGCAGTTTTTCAAGCAGTAAAACCCTAATTAGTGTAGGCAGAGTTAACAAAGGTTATGATACACAAGTGGAAGTGATCAAACAATAATGAGTCCAGGCAATGGGTTGTGGGAAGTGTAGTTCATGATGGGAAAGCCAAGGAGACGGGAGGAGTGCTCTCAAGTGGAAATCAAGGGCACTCTAGTTGGTGGATGTAACACTAATATATATTTTTTTCATTAGTTTGGTTTTAGTTGCTTTAACCTCGTAAAGATTGACAGAAATAATAGTCTACTTTTTTTATGGAATAGTTAATTGAACCTTTAGACAAAAAAAAAAAAAGTTTGCATGGGAGAGCGGGGCACAATCGAACACTTTTTGACTCTCAGTTTGCGTAAATCCACTTGGAGTTCAGAGTATTTATTTTTTCCCACATTAATTTCACACATCTAGTACAATTATGTGGTTTTGTTTCATTAATACACTCTAAAACAAAAAAAAGGTTCTATATGGCACCAAAAATGGTTCTTGGTCGTAATCATAGAGAAACCACTTTTGGTGCTATATAGCACCATATCTTAACGGTGCTATATAGCACCTTAGTCAAAGAACCGGTGAAGAACCTCTGAAGAACCACTGAAGCACCAAAATTGGTGCTATATAGCACTTAAAAAGGTTCCCCTACTATGATTACGAGCCAAGAACCATTTTTGGTGCCATATAGAACCTTTTTTTTTTAGAGTGAACAGTGTATACTTTTTTTTATTTATTTATTTTTTTTACCCCGAAAGAATGGAAGTGAAATGTGACAACATGCCCCATATGTAGAGTACATTGTAACATGACCAAATGACAGCTTAAAATGTTACCTGATATAATCAAAAAATATCCAAGACCTAAAATATTTTGTCAATAAAATACAATTAACTTTTTAAAATAAAATAATGGCATTTTTAATCATTAAAAATATATATATAAAAAATTGAGTAATTGAGCAAATGTACATGTATGGGTAACACTTTATAATAACTACACACTATGAAGCATTAATTAAGCATTAGTCAATAGTTAATTCATCATTTATAAAGCATTGATAGACATTAATAGGCAGTTTATAAATACAGCTATAAATGCTTTATTCTTGATTTATAAGCATATCTATAATGTGTTTAATAATTGTATTTTCATACTTTATAAATGATCAATTTATCATTTCTAAATTAAGTATTACATTATTTACAAACCAGTTATTTAGGAGTTGTCAGTGGTTCATCAGATCATTTAGAAAGTGTAAGTAAAGGATTAATAAACTATTTAAATGTACATTTATACATATTATTTAGACATGTAGTAATAGTTCCCTTTCGTTCAGTCACTACGATGTACGTTAGTGACTAACGAATGGGGGTTTCGCTTAGAAGCCAATTACCTTCGAGAATTCAACAGCGCCCAATGGCAGTGCCAATGCCATGGGCATGCGGAATTTGCATGCGTAACTCCGCCCCACCTCGTGGGTATACTAGGAAGTACGCTGGCAACATCGCATTATGTTTCTGCTTTGGAGCCAAGAGGATCTCTTCACTCCTTCAAGCCTGATGCCTGAGTCTTTGTCAGCCTTCGAGATGAGCAGCTTTCCAGAGGCGTTGGTGTTACAGCGCGTTCCAGTGATCTCACTACTGCCTGCCTGCTGATCTGCGCAGTGGTCCGCTAGAGAGCTGGTGTGTGGTCGCTGGGCGCTTCGGCGTTCTCTGCGAGGCTTCCTCTCACAAAAAGAGCTTGCACGTGACGCGTCCTTTTCAGGATGTCTCGTCCGTGTACTTCTGGGTGTGGCCTGTCGTTGTCTTCTTCTGATGGGCACAAACACTGTCTGGTATGTTTGGGCTTTCAGCATGCCCAGGCAGTGTTTGTGGATGCGTCATGTTCCCACTGCGGGAACATGACCATCGCAGTGTTGCGGTCGAGACTCGAGGAACTTCGAGTCCCCTCTACCACACCCCGATCTACTGAGTCCCAGAGGCCCAGTGCTTCGGCTGGTGGTCAGGGTGACCTGAGGGTTACGGTGTGGAACAAAGCCCAGACGCTCATGCCTCGGGCCACACCCCCCTCTTGCACACTGCAACCCGCGAGTGTTCAGACGCAGATCGCGGGGCCTGCGCCGGCCCCCCCGCGCATCTCGTTTGGCGCTCCAGAGGAGGATGCGATGTCGGTCACCGCATCACAAGGTGGGCTCGAGTCCTCTGAGGATGATGACTCGGCTGTGCTGCCGCCCTCGGGCGTTCCAGCATTGCCTGAGTCGGGCCCAGAGCTGACAGCCATGTTGTCTCGGGCAGCCGCGAGCCTCGGGATAGAGTGGAACCCTCCGCCCTGTCCCGAACGGTCCCGGCTCGATGATTGGTTTTTGGGAGCGCGTGCTGACAACCGTCAGTCCCTGGCCCCAATACCTTTCTTTCCTGAGCTGCATGAGGAACTCGCGTGGTCCTGGAAGTCCCCGTTGTCTTCCCGTGACCGTTCGGCGACTTCCTCCGCCTTCTCTACCCTTGATGGGGCCGCGGCCAACGGGTATACTGGAGTCCCCCCAGTTGAACGGTCTGTTGCGATGCAACTGTGTCCACAGAGCGCTTCAACTTGGCGTGGTGATCCTAAGCACCCCTCCAAAGCCTGTCGATTCACATCAACCTTGGTGGCGAAATCGCACAGAGCCGCGGGGCAGGCTGCCGCCTCTTTGCATGCCATGGCGATCCTCCAGTTCTACCAGGCCAGGATCCTCAAGGACATGCACAAGGGTAAGTTTGATTCGGAGCTGCGTGCCGCCACCGACCTCGCTCTCCGGGCGACGAAGGTGACCGCACGCTCCCTGGGTCAAGTGATGTCCACAAACGTGGTCCAGGAGAGACACCTGTGGCTGAACCTGGCAGGTATGCGGGACACCGAGCGAACCCGGTTCCTCGATGCCCCCATATCCCAGGCCGGCCTCTTCGGCGGGGCGGTTGAAGACTTCGCCCAACAGTTTTCAATCGCCCAGAAGCAGACTGAGGCTAATAAACACATACGCCCGGCGGCCAGCTGCTGCCTCCACCCAGCCGCCGGCACAGTCGCCTCAGTCTGCTCCACGCCGAGGACGCACTCCTAAGGCTCCCGCCCGGCCCAAGCAGCAGCCTTCACCCGGGCCAGGTGGCAGAGGTCGCCGTAGGAAGGCATCACAGTCCGCTCAGCCCGCCCCGCGACGAGCTCTCACGGATTCAGCCTCTCCCCGGAGAGTGGAGACTCCATCCCCAGACGGTTCAGCTGATATGGGAATGGTTCGGCGACGCACAGGTAGACCTGTTTGCCTCCCAGGACTCTTCCCATTGCTCCCTGTTTTATTCTCTGACCGAGGGCACCCTCGGCACGGATGCACTGGCGCACAGCTGGCCGTCGGGGCTACGCAAGTATGCGTTTCCCCCATTGAGCCTTCTTGCACTGGTACTGTGCAAGATCAGGGAGGACAAGGAGCAGGTCATGTTGGTCGCCCCGTATTGGCACGGCCAGACCTGGTTCCCAGAACTACTACTCCTTGCGACAGCCCCTCCCTGGCCTATTCCTCTGAGATCGGACCTCCTCACTCAGTGACGGGGCACCCTTTGGCACCCGCGTCCGGCGTTCTGGATGCTCCACGTGTGGCTTCTGGACGGGACGCGGCAGGTTTGAGTAGCCTTCCACCTGCGGTGGTCGCTACCATCACTTCCGCTAGGGCAGAGTCTACACGACACCTCTATGCGTTGAAGTGGAACCTCTTCGTCACATGGTGTTCTTCCCGCCAAGAAGACCCCTGGAAATGCCCGATCGGGTCCGTGCTATCGTTTCTCCAGGAGGGGGTGGAACGAAGGCTGTCTCTTTCCACCCTTAAAGTGTACGTGGCCGCAATATCTGCCTACCACGATCTCCTGGGAGACAAAAAGGTAAGTCAGCATGACCTGATCATCAGGTTCCTGAGGGGGGCGAGGAGACTGAATCCTCCTCGCTCTCCTCTCGTTGCCTCTTGGGACCTCTCATTACTTGAGAGGGGGGTCCCCCCCATCTCATCACTTGGGACCTTTGCAGTCGGTTGAGATTAAATTCTTGTCTATGAAGACGGCTCTGCTGACCGCATTGGCCTCTCTTAAGAGGGTTGGGGACCTGCAGGCATTTTCGGTTGACGAAGCGTGCCTAGAGTTCGGGCCGGCTAACTCTCACGTAATCCTGAGACCCCGGCCCGGATATGTGCCCAAGATTCCCACCACTCCGTTCCGAGACCAGGTGGTGAACCTGCAAGCACTGCCTTTGGAGGAGGCAGACCCAGCCTTGGCATTGCTCTGTCCAGTACGTGCTCTCCGCGCCTATGTAGACAGCACGCAGTGTTTCAGGACCTCAGACCAGCTCTTTGTCTGTTATGGTGGAGAGCGGAAGGGAAGAGCTCTCTCAAAGCAGAGGTTGTCTCACTGGATAGTGGACACCATTGTTTTGGCTTACCAGCAGCAAGGTCGACCATGTCCCCTTGGGGTCAGGGCACACTCCACCCGGACACTTAACACATTCGCCAGATTCTATAATCTCCGAGTGGAGCCAGTGTCCGACTATGTACTCGCCCCTACGGGTGGCCGGTAATGGGCCAGGCTCAAGTGTCTTCGCTTGCTCGCCATTCCACTCCACGGACTGGATACGTGCGATATTTTCCTCAGGTGAGCTCCCAGAGAGCCCTGAGCTCCTCCAGCACTGCTTACGCCGACATCAGTTCAGTCTGCCCTTTCGAGCCCAGACCCTCATGTCCGGCCAGGTGCCCCGTGTGCATGGTTCCCCTCCGGCGACCCCCACACGTGTATTTCCACCGTAAGCCTCCTCAGCGAGCAGGTGTCTTTCCCTTGGCAAGTCCCTGCCACCCCTAGGGTTAAAAATCCACCTTCGGCTGGTACCCTAGAGTTCTTCCATATGCAGCCCTTAGCGGGTCATATGTGTATTCTCTAAGTCCTCCCCACGGGTAGGCATCTTGGCATTCCCTCACTGGGATATGCTTCCCAGTGTACCTTGGTATTCCTGTGATAAGTGGGAGTCCTTAGTCCGTACTAGTCTTACGACAGGGTACTCACACTTACACAGGGCACTGGATGACAGCTGAGTGGCGTTGTTGTATTGGAACCCCCATTCGTTAGTCACTAACGTACGTCGTAGTGACTGAACGAAAGGGAACGTCTCGGTTACGTATGTAACCCTCGTTCCCTGAGGAGGGAACGGAGACGTACGTTTCCTCTGCCACGTCAGCTGTGCTGCCTGGAATGCGGAGTTCAGTCTTGGCTCCTGCAGCAGTAACATAATGCGATGTTGCCAGCGTATTTCCTTATATACCCACGAGGTGGGGCGGAGTTACGCATGCAAATTCCGCATGCCCATGGCATTGGCACTGCCATTGGGCGCTGTTGAATTCTCGAAGGTAATTGGCTTCTAAGCGAAACCCCCATTCGTTAGTCACTAACGTACTTCTCTGTTCCCTCTTCAGGGAACGAGGGTTACATATGTAACTGAGACGTTACTCATTGTGTTAATAAACGCTTTATTAAAATGTATTCCTACTGTGATTTCATGATTAATTCAGGTAAGTAGTTGTCAGTTAACTATTTTTGTGAGCTCATCTAAAGTGAGGACTATTTATGCCTCGTAAAGCTTTCACAAAGGTGATATAAAGGCTCAGTTCTCTTCTGAACATAAAAACGGAAACAAACACAACACAGAGGAATATAGCACATAGAAATATTTATTTCAAAATGAAAAAATGGAGACTATACAACTAGTAACTTAATATCAAATTAAAATGAAACCTCTTTAAATGTCATAGAAAATAATATTCCTGTAGAGAGCCAGAAAACATAACTGCAGTCAAATGAAACTATGACTCTGCAATCTGATATAAAAATACATTTCTGTAAAGTGTAAACATTGCTGAATAAAAATTACAGGAGTGCCAAAATACAACAAATACACTTCGTCCTCACTTTAGATGAGCTCACAAAAAGAGTTAATTGACAACTAATAAATGTTTTATAACTACCTGAATTACTCATGAATTACAGTAGGAATACATGTTAATAAAGCATTTATTAACACGCTGAGTAGCTATTACCATATGTCTAAATAATAAGATGTATAAATGTACATTTAAATAGTTTATTAACCCTTTACTTACACTTTCTAAATGATCTGATGAACCACTGACAACTCCTAAATAACTGATTTGTAAATAATGTACTTGATTTAGAAATTATAAATTGATCATTTATAAAGTATGAAAATACAATTATTAAACACATTATAGATATGCTTATAAATCAAGAATAAAGCTGTACATTTATAGCTGTATTTATAAACTGCCTATTAATGTCAATCAATGCTTTATAAATGATAAATTAACTATTTACTAATGCTTAACTAATGCTTCATAGCGTGTAGTTATTATAAGTGTTACCCATGTAGGAATAACCATTTGAAGCATATTGCATGTTTTATACACAGCGAAAACAGATACCAGCTAAATAGCAAGCATAGCTTGGTGATTGTTTGGTTGAAAAGGGACGCTAAATATAATTTTGGCTTTAATGAAATTTTTCCAATAAATAAGAATAAACCTGGTGTCCTCCATGATTCCTGTTCTTTCCAACAGCAAAGTGCTTGAATGTGACAAGCTCATAATCACAACTTCAGAAAAGGGAAGTAGGAAATTTCGGATAGCATGTGAAGGCAGCATCATATGTGATATATTAGGCTTTTATGGCTCATATATGATATAGGATATGGAGCTCACACTCAAAGAGGAAAAAAAACACTCCTGCTATTCTTATAGCTTGATTAAATTATTATAGCTTGTAATGTCAATCAGTGAGATCTTTATTACAGTATAACAGACTACTTACGTAAAATGCATATAAATATCAGTTGTCACTGTATATCTCCCAATAATGGGTCTTAGTAAGATGATATTTAAAGGGTTAGTTCATCCAAAAATGAAAATTATGTCATTAATTACTCGTAAGACATTCGTTTATCTTCGGAACACAAATGAAGATATTTTTGTTGAAAGCTGATGGCTGAGAAAGGCCTCCATTGGCATTCAGTACATTTACACGCACAAGACCCATAAAAGGCACTAAAAACGTCGTTACAAAGTCCATCTCACTACAGTGGCTCTACGATAATTTTACGAAGCGACGTTTATAGTTTTTGTGCGGAAAAAATAAATAAATAACAACTTTATTCTACAGGTTCTTGTCTTCCTTGTTGGCCTCTGCCGTGAAACTCACGAAACACCACGACGCATGCACGAGAATATGACGTAGTGCCGGCGTTTGGGAATCCATGAAATGCACACTTTAGTCCCATTTTGAGCACTACGGCGAGACCTAAAGCATGATCAATGTAGAATTCAATAGCTTAGATACGGCGCGTCTTCCTCTGCTCGTTGTAAACAAATCTCCTCGCTTCTGGGTCACGTGTCCGAACGCCGGTTTTGCGTCATATTCTCGCGCATGCGTCGTGGTGCTTCGTGAGTTCACGGCAGAGGCCAACAAGGAAGACAAGAACTTGTAGAATAAAGTCGTTATTTTGATTTTTTTTTCGCACAAAAACTATTGTCGTCGCTTCGTAAAATTATTGTAGAGCCACTGTAGTGAGATTGACTTTGTAATGACGTTTTTAGTGCCTTTTATGGGTCTTGTGAGTATAAATGTACTGAATGTCAATGGAGGCCTTTCTCAGCCATCAGCTTTCAACAAAAATATCTTCATTTGTGTTCCAAAGATGAACGAATGTCTTACGGGTGTCGAACGACATGAGGGTGAGTAATTAATGACATAATTTTGATTTTTGGGTGAACTAACCCTTTAAATGCTTAGTTTTATCAAAGCTGTGTAGTTATAATGCATGATGATTGAGAGAGGTATAAACGTACTCAAAAGCCACATTTTTCTCAAAAATATATATGGATAATCAAGTAAATAAACAGCTTATTCAGTCCACTAAATGTTTATCTTGAAATATGACGAACAATATAACATTTATTCTTATGTTTACTTTATAAAACATCTGTATTTTTACAGCAAAAAGACCTGTTCCTGAAAATTGTAATTTTCACAAATATACGAAAAGGCATTTTACACTCTCGAAAAAAAGATACAAAAGCTGTCACTTTTGTACCTAAATTGTGCATACTGGTACCTTAAATATACACATTAGTACCTAAAGTGTACATATTAGTACCTAAAAGGAACAAAAGTGTACCCTTTGAAAGGGTACCGCTCCAGTGACAGCTTTTGTACCTTTATTTCTGAGAGTGTACTTGCTAAAAAAAGTAAGAGGAAGATTTGTGCAACAGCTTGTTCAGCAAAGTTTTGATCATGTTAATAATTTAGATGTCTTAGAAATGTGTGCATTAAATATAATACGGTAAGCTTAGGGTTAAAATGTATTGATGAATCATGATTTCTGTGTGAAAACGTTCACACAGGTTTTACTCACAAATGCATGTTAGTGAATGAAACCCATTATGTTGATCCTCTATAAGGAACTTCCTGTACTGTAAGTGCTGTGAGGTCTTGGCAGAAAAGCCAGGCGCCTACAGATGTCCTTAATATGCACTGAGAAACTGGAGCCAGACCTGTGTTTGGAGATGCTCTTACTAGGAGGTAATGGCTTTAAGTAAGACTATACTTTAGGATAATAAGGTTTTTCTCAGTTCCTAATACACATTTCCTGAAAGCTATACCACATAGCACATTAAAGCACAATAATAAATGCAATGTCAAAAATTCAGATTTAATTATACAAACCTAAATATTTGAAGACAAAATCAAATACTATTCATGTATGAGGTTTTCTGGATTGTTATTCAAATTTTCAAAAATAGCCCTCAGTTTCTCGCTTTGTCTCCCAAGACTACGTCAACGATCAACCAGATGAGACAAAGGGCCCACTACCGATCTAAAAAATCCAGATAGAAATTTGTTGCCTGTTCCCAATAGAAAAGTGTTCAGCAACTTTGCCTGGCAACAATGCTCAAAAAGTTGCCCCATCAAAGTATCATAACCATAACACCGATGCTATGTTGCTGTTAGTGAAATAAAGTAGATATATTATGTGTCATTCACTCTACAAGTGATGACTGAGCATTAGTGACGACACCATGCGGTTAACAAGCAGAACTGAAGAAAAGAAGAAAAACAAGAACAGAAATTACAGAAGAGGTGAGCAGAAACACAAACAACTACTTACGTACAGCCACACAGCCTCAGATGAAATCAACTGCAAATAAAAGCAATATATATGGTACATGTACGAAGGTCGTTGAAGCCCTTTAGTTGGGCTTTGGTTGAATGACTTCTCTTTCAGCTTTGAACGTGCATGATATCACTATTGTCAACAATATTGCATGCTTCTGACTGCACTGACATACCTTTGACTATGTGAACTTTTTGGAATCCGTGGTTGACAGTTGGCTTACTCACACTCAACCCCACAAGACCTGGTAAACCAGCTTCACCAGCTCCATTTTTAGCCATTTTTAGCATAACAACAGCATGAATATGCTGCTCCACCAACTAGACCAGCAGCTCTAACCAGCATAAACCAGCTTTGACCAGTATGGAATCCATGCTGGTTTATGCTGGATTTTTCAGCATGGATGATTTCTGACTTGTTATGTAGCCTGAATCATAATCACACCGTGTTTGTTCGGAAGAACTGGCCACCCGGCTAAGCCTGGTTTCTCCCAATAATTTTTATCCATTCTGTCAGCTGATGGAGTTTGGGTTTCTTGCCACTGTCCCTTGCTTAGCTGGGGATAATTAATATTCAACATTATTGATTTGACTGCAGTGCTGCTATTGGAGGAGAACTGAACTGGATGATGACATTGCTGTTTTCTGCAGAACTGCTTTAAAAAAAAAAAAAGAACTAATTTAATTGATGATCTTTACAAAGGATCTGAATCAACACTGAACTAACTTCAGCTGAACAATAACACTTTATTGGCTTTAGAGCTGCTATACAGCCAAAATGAACTCTGTTTGCATCATTGATTGTTTTCCTGTTATCACTGCTAATGGGGAAGGTCAGATACCTGTGTCTCTTCTTTTATACACCTATCCTTCTCAATGTTTCTTTTTATCATTTCCATAACCTGAATAATTAAGTTATAACCATTTTCTACGTTTGATAAATCAGTTCACCTATAACCTCTCTATATTTAATGAGTAATTTTGGAGATTCTAGTATATATATATATATATTTGCTGTGTTAAACGTGCTGACAGGCAAATGTCCTTGGTGTGTGTGTCAACACCCCGGGAGAACCCCTCTGCATGTGTTGTGCTATATGTCTTCCTAAAGTGACCTTAGGGTCATTGGATGTCAGGTCTACGTGACTTCGTAGGGACCCAGAGAAACTGTACCTCTTTTATGCCTTTCTTACTAAATAGAATAAATTCACTTCTGTACTAAGATGATGTATCAGCATGTGCCTTGTTGATAGTTAGTTAAGATGTTCTCAACCTTGAGGAAACTGTTATTCTCTGGAGCTTTTGTGTATGTGCGTTGCATGATCTGTGCAGATTCAGTGTTGGAGATAGACTTTTCTGCAGACGATGCCAGACCCGGAGACGCCTTTATGTGACCACTTGCATCATTTGTGATCTAAATCTAGGACTGGGCGACAACTAGTCTACGCATTTTTTGTGATATGTGCTCCTATCTGTCTGCGTGTGGAAAGTTGCTTACATTGCATGTGTTAGAGCCAATCAGAATCATTCCACATGACAATAATGACGTGGTTAGACCTTGAAAACAGTATAACTGTTCAGAAATTGTATGTACGTTAGGCGGAGGCGGGGAGACTGTTAGAGGGAGCGCGACCTACGAACCCCTTGTGAGCTGGCTCCTGCTGATGAAACTGCAAACTATTCTTCAGTAAATGTTTCTTTAATTAATCTAACTCCTGACTCTTGGTCTTCATTTCTCACTACTGGTCCTGGGTCCTAAGCTGTTACCCCAACACTGTAAAGCTGTTTTGAAACCATCTGTATTGTATAAAGCGCTATATAAATAAATTGACTAGACTTGACTTGATTTTTAATTTGTAAATAAAATGTAAAAGTTTTCTGAGACTTCTTTGGTGAAATGTTTTGCTTGAAAAGTGTCTTTGTGTTGTTTTTCTTTGATATAAATGGTATTGGCCACATTTTTGTTATATTTCAAGGATATTCATTATGTGTGTGCAAAAATGTTTGGGGGCCACTCTAGAAAATGACGTCTGCCAGGTTTGTACAATAAATGATATTTCCAACCTCTTTGTGTAGCAACCCCCCCCCCCCCCCCAAACTAGTGCTGTCCTTGTAATGCAAGTGTCTTTCTGAACTTCTCTTTAAAAACAAATCGTGAAGACCAGAGAAAAAATGCATTACCATAATGCATCAATAGCACTTTCCTCAAAGGCTCATTTATTTCTCGTCTCATTATACGCTTTTGGGTTCTCTGAAAACTGTAACCGAGCCATGCTTTACTTACAGTAGGTTGTCATTTGCAGTCATCCCTCCGACATACACTGGGCCCGGGACTGAATGGGCTGTGTGATGGCAGGCGGTCAAGGGGCGTCTAGGAGGGGTAACAGCCCTGCAGTGACACCTGAGACGTCAGTCCTCAGCAGCACACACTGGCTCTCCTCCAGCTGGATGTCCCTACTTTCTCCTAAAACAAATCAATCCACGGGCCCACTGCAGATAGCAGAGCGCTCCATTACACACACTTTCCAGCTCATAGATCAGGGTTTAAATTACTGCTCTGAAAACGACACATATGCTTCAGAGTTGCTACTTTTTCTGTTATGTATGACACTGAATTCTACTGGCTACTTACACTCACCTAAAGGATTATTAGGAACACCATACTAATATTGTGTTTGACCCCCTTTCGCCTTCAGAACTACCTTAATTCTACGTGCCATTGATTCAACAAGGTGCTGAAAGCATTCTTTAGAAATGTTGGCCCATATTGATAGGATAGCATCTTGCAGTTGATGGAGATTTGTGGGATGCACATCCAGGGCACGAAGCTCCCGTTCCACCATATCCCAAAGATGCTCTATTGGGTTGAGATCTGGTGACTTTGGGGGCCATTTTAGTTCAGTGAACTCATTGTCATGTTCAAGAAACCAATTTGAAATGATTCAAGCTTTGTGACATGGTGCATTATCCTGCTGGAAGTAGCCATCAGAGGATGGGTACATGGTGGTCATAAAGGGATGGACATGGTCAGAAACAATGCTCAGGAAGGCTGTGGAATTTAAACGATGCCCAATTGGCACTAAGGGGCCTAAAGTGTTACACCACCACCAGCAGCCTGCACAGTGGTAACAAGGCATGATGGATCCATGTTCTCATTCTGTTTACGCCAAATTCTGACTCTACCATCTGAATGTCTCAACAGAAATCGAGACTCATCAGACCAGGCAACATTTTTCCAGTCTTTTTCCAGTCTTCAACTGTCCAATTTTGGTGAGCTTGTGCAAATTGTAGCCTCTTTTTCCTATTTGTAGTGGAGATGAGTGGTACCCGATGGGGTCTTCTGCTGTTGTAGCCCATCTGCCTCAAGGTTGTGCGTGTTGTGGCTTCACAAATGCTTTGCTGCATACCTCAGTTGTAACGAGTGGTTATTTCAGTCAAAGTTGCTCTTCTATCAGCTTGAATCAGTCGGCCCATTCTCCTCTGACCTCTAGCATCAACAAGGCATTTTCGCACACAGGACTGCCGCATACTGGATGTTTTTCCCTTTTCACACCATTCTTTGTAAACCCTAGAAATGGTTGTGCCTGAAAATCCCAGTAACTGAGCAGATTGTGAAATACTCAGACCGGCCCGTCTGGCACCAACAACCATGCCACACTCAAAATTGCTTAAATCACCTTTCTTTCCCATTCTGACATTCAGTTTGGAGTTCAGGAGATTGTCTTGACCAGGACCACACCCCTAAATGCATTGAAGCAACTGCCATGTGATTGGTTGATTAGATAATTGCATTAATGAGAAATTGAACAGGTGTTCCTACTAATCATTTAGTTGAGTGCATCTCAATATTGTAAGAGAAATTTAGTTCTTCTCACATAACAAAATAATAATAATTTTACCAATTTCAAATTAATATTTTATATCCTTTTTTACTTACAGTATTTTGGTGTATGCTTGTGAAAAAGAAGTACACTTTGAAAAGTTGACTTATTATGGAAATAATTATTTAAAAGAATACACTTAGGTGCAAAATTAATGTAATTTATAGATTATATTTTAATGTGCTTTTAATGTTTTAATATTCAATGTTTGATTATTACAACATAATGATTTAAAAAATAATAATTAATTTGACATCAAAGTGAATTTTAAAAAAGTGTACTTAAGTGTGCTAAGAATCATACCGAAGTGTCCAAAATCACATACTCTATTAGTAGGTACTCATTTTGAATAACTCTGAATAACGCTAAAATAGTCTGTTCTCTAGCCTATAGTATGAATATGTAGAGTAGTATGAATGTAATCCTGGCATACTATGTTGTTATTATCATGTGACCTACCAATTACGTCACTTCACTGTAGCCCGTGGCCTCATGGGATAGCAAAGTGTCCATCATACTGTATGCACACTTCAGCCAATTATCCTGCTAGCTTAGCATACCATTAACTTTTTAGGCTCTTAGACTAGCATACATGTATATAATCAAAAATACTTTGTGTTATTATGTCAATGTTAGATATGGTAAGTAGGCTATGTTTGCCTGAAATTATATCAATTATATAAAAATTAAATGTTTATCTTCAGATCAGTATTATTTAACAATTATTTAAAACAATATCTATATCCAATAAATGGACATACTATCAGACATGTCCATTCAAAAGCTACAAAGTTTTATTTTATTTTTTATCTTCTTTTAAAAGATATTAATATTATAAAATTAAATTAATGAATACTTTAATTTAACAAGGATGCATTAAAACTTTGTCCAAAGTGACAGTAAAGACATCTATGTTTCAAAATGTTTCAAAAATGTATAATTCAAAGAAATGCATTTTCAATATTGAATATGTTCAATAAAGAATTCAGTTAATTTAAAGTTTACTTTCCTAAATTCAAATTTGAATTTCAACTCTGCATCCTGTTTTCTATAGATGCACGCATTTAATCCTTTGAAAACTTTTTTTTACTATTTAAATAAATTAATATTTTTATTTAGCAAGGATGCATTAAAGGCACAATATGTAATATTTTTGGATTAAAATATTCAAAAACCACTAGAACAATGTTACGTTATATATTTTGTTTACTTGTATACTTACATTATCCCAAATGTTTCCAAGAATGTTTCAATCCAGAGAAATAACCAATTTTAACCAGGACACAGATCTTGTCCATGCGTCGCCTATCAATGACATGCTACCGTCATTACCCTCGATTTCCGTTTTATTTTGTAGAAACCATGGAAACACCAACAACGCTTTAATATATTATGTGTCTAATAAGACAGGTGTGCAGCTGTTTAGATACATTCAGCAACAGAAAACAAATCATTGTTATATAGCTCAACATAGTTTTATTGTTATTCTTATTGTTTAAATCCGGTTTTCTTGATTTACCGTGAGTACCATGTTTTAGCATGCCTAATATTGATCTAGCTTACTGCAGTGCAACAAGTGTCTCATATTAGTCGCCAGACAAACGCACAGAGAAGCATTATAACTTTCAACACCCTCAAGTGTATCTAATATGATAAAACAATGCTGTTACCCCACATACGCATGAGCGGAAGAAGTGGAAGCGTTTGTCTACAACATATTCAAAACAAAGGTTTCGTGGTGCTTTTATTAAGCGACCTCTAGCAGCGAAAATTACATATTGTGGCTTTAAATTGATCAAAAGTGACAGTAAAGACATTTATAACATTACAAAAATGTATAATTCAAATGAATGCAATTTTTATATTCTGTTCATTAATGAATCCTGAAAAACATGTATCACAGTTTCCACAAAAATATTAATATTTTTCAAGATTGATAACAATAAATGTTACCTGAGCACAAAATCAGCATATTAGAATGATTTCTGAAGGATCATGTGACACTGAAGACTGGAGTAATGATGCTGAAAATACAGCTTTGCCATCACAGGAATAAATGACATTTTAAAATATATGACAATAGAAAACGTCTCGAAGGAGGGAACGGAGACATACGTCGGACGTACCGACGAATTGGGATCACTTCTGGGAGCCCCTATCAGCTTCGAGCTAAATAGAACCGGCCAATGAACAATTGGCGTGCAAGATTTGCATCTTGCGCTCTGCCCCGCGCCGCGGGTAGCCATGGGCAGCACAACATACGGAAGTCCCAGGGGCGGCCACGACCGTTAGCAGCTGGGGAACAACACCTTACTGAGACGGCAGAGGAGCTCTGCCGAGGGAAAGACACGGGCTCGCCGTAGGGAGCCGTACTGTGGAAGAATACACACATGGGACCGCAGTGGGGGTCATAACATACATAACCCAGCCTAACACCCATTCCACCAATGCATACGAGTGTTAGACCTGGCGTCGGACGCTCCGCGACATCCGACTGCCGAGGGTAACGGAGGACTCAACAGGGTTCGCCATTCTGGGGAACTCAACTGGAGCAGTTAGCGCACGTATCCGGTCCATATAGAGGGGAATGGCGCAGCAAGCCGACAAAGAACGGGCACTTCGGTGTTACTCACTATGGGAAGTGAGCACACAGGAAGATACCGGCTCTACACGGAGGCTATAGAATCTAGCGAACGTGTTAGGTGTCGCCCAGCCCGCAGCTCTGCAAATATCTGTCAGCGAGGCGCCACGAGCCAACACCCAGGAAGACGCAACACCCCTAGTGGAGTGGGCTCTTAATCCGAGCGGGTAGGGCACGTCTTGGGATTCATACGCCAAGACGATGGCATCCACTATCCAGTGAGCCATCCTCTGCTTGGAGACAGCCTTTCCCTTCTGCTGTCCTCCGTAACAGACGAAGAGCTGCTCTGAGGTCCTGAAGCTTTGCGTTCTGTCCACGTAAGTCCGGAGAGCACGAACGGGACAGAGAAAAGCTAGGGCTGGGTCTGCCTCCTCCGAAGGCAGCGCTTGCAGGCTCACCACTTGGTCCCGGAAGGGAGTAGTGGGAACCTTGGGCACATATCCAGGCTGGGGTCTCATGATCACATGAGAGTTACCGGGCCCGAATTCCAGGCGCGATTCATCAACCGAAAATGCCTGCAGGTCCCCTACCCTCTTGATGGAGGCCAACGCAGTCAGGAGTATTGTCTTTAACGACAAGATCTTTACCTCTGCTGACTGCAAAGGCTCAAAGGACGCTCTCTGCAGTGCGGTTAGCACCAGAGACAAGTCCCAAGAGGGTATAGAGGGAGGGCGAGGTGGATTTAGTCTCCTCGCCCCCCTCAGGAACCTGACGATCAGATCGTGCTTACCTAAAGATTTTCCATCTATTAGATCATGATTAGCGGCGATAGTGGCAACATAGACTTTGAGGGTGGAGGGAGACAGCCTTCGCTCCAACCCGTCTTGTAGGAAGGAAAGCACAGACCTGATCGAACATCTTCGGGGGTCTTCTCAGCGAGAAGAGCACCAATCAACGAAAAGGTTCCACTTCAACCCATAGAGGCGCCTCGTAGAGGGGGCTCTAGTGGAAGCGATGGTGTCAACTAGAACCTCCGCGTCCCGTCCAGGGACCAGACATGGAGTTTCCAGAGGTCCGGACGCAGGTGCCATAGGTCTCTGAGTCAGGAGGTCGTTCCTCAGAGGAATGGGCCAAGGAGGTGCTTTCGCGAGGAGCACTAGTTCCGGGAACCAAGTCCGGTTGGGCCAATACGGAGCGACCAACAAGACTTGCTCCTCGTCCTCCCTGACCTTGCACAGTGTCTGTGCGAGAAGGCTAACTGGGGGAAACGCATATTTGCGTAGGCCCCGGGGCCAGCTGTGTGCTAGGGCATCCGAGCCAAGGGTCTCCTCGGTCAGGGAATAAAACCACTGGCAATGGGTCGTGTCCGGGGCGGCAAACAGGTCTACCTGTGCGGTCCCGAAGCGACTCCATATCAGCAAGACCACCTGGGGATGGAATCTCCCCTCTCCCGGGAGCACTGGCTGTCGTGAGAGCTCGTCGGCTGCACGATTGAGCAGGCCCGGAATATGAATGGCACGAAGCGACCTCAGATGCTTCTGACTCCATAAGAGGAGATGGTGGGCGAGTTGTGACATGCGATGGGAGCGTAGACCACCCTGTTTGTTGATGTACGCAATGGCTGCAGTGTTGTCCGTACGGACCAGAACGTGCTTGCCTCTGAGCGGAACTTTAAAGCGGCTGAGTGCAAGACGAACTGCTAACAACTCGAGGCAATTGATATGCCATTGCAGTTGAAGCCCCGTCCACAGACCCAAAACTGCAAGCCCGTTGTACATGGCACCCCAGCCGGTGGATGAGGCATCCGTGGAGACAACAGAATATTCTAGGGGAATTCCCGCCCGTAGAAACGAAGGGTCCGACCACGGGCTGAAGATTTGACGGCACCTCTGAGTCACTTGGACGTGGAGGGAACCGCTGTGCCACGCCCATCTCGGGACTCGATCGTGTAGCCTCTTATGAAGCAATCCCAATGGCGTTACTGCGGCTGCGGATGCCATATGCCCCAGGAGCCTCTGAAAGTGTTTCAGTGGTGCCGCTGTCCTGCCTCTGAATGAATTCAAGCAGTTCAACACTGACTGGACGCGCTCCTTGGTGAGGCGCGCTGTCATGGCGACCGAGTCTATCTCCATACCGAGAGAAGAGATCCTCTGTGTTGGACAGAGTTTGCTCTTCTCTCAGTTGACCCGAAGTCCCAACTGGCTGAGGTGACTGAGCACCATGTCCCTGTGTTCACATAACTGCTCCTGCGACTGGGCAAGGATCGTCGAGATAGTTGAGAATGCGAACACCACGCTTTCTCATGGGAGCAATGGCCGCCTCCGCGACCTTCGTAAAGACGCGGGCGACAGGGACAGGCCAAAGGGTAAGACACGGTACTGATATGCAAATGCAAAGCACAGAAAGGGCCTGTGTCGAGGGAGAATCGAGACATGAAAGTACGCGTCCTTCAGGTCGATCGCTGCAAACCAATCTTGGGGACGGATGCACCTGAAGATGCGTTTCTGCGTTAGCATTCAGAACGGCAGCCTGTGAAGGGACCGGTTCAAGAATCGCAGATCCAAGATCGGCCGTAACCCGCCGCCTTTCTTGGGTACAATGAAGTACGGGCTGTAGAACCCGGACCTCATATCGGCTGGAGGGACCGGTTTTATCGCATCCTTTGCCAGTAGGACTACGATCTCCGCCCGGAACACGGGGGCGTTCTCCTTCGCTACTGTCGTGAAGTGAACGCCCCTGAACTTGGGGGGACACCGGGCGAACTGAATCGCATAGCCGAGTCTGATGGTACGGAGGAGCCACCAAGATGGGCTGGGAAGCGCTAGCCAGGCTCCCAGACACCGAGCAAGGGGGATCAACGGCACCACGGACGTACCCGCAGCGGGGCAGCGAGGCAGAATGCAGGGATCCGACCCAGACGGCATGGGAGCGACCCGGAGTGGGATCTGAGTGTGCCGTGCAACACTTACCTGCGTCCGCTGAGGGGGCGCTTGAGTGCGTCCCCACAGCCGGCGTCCCCTGCTGGCGAAGGGAGAGGCACCTGAGGGTGGCGAGGCATTAGAGCGTCGATCACCGCCAAGCGTGCTCTCTTGGCACCCAGAGATATTGGAAACTGCTCTTTGATTGAAGTTTTGGGTACCGCTGGCACTGTGGCCAGCGCAGAACAGAAATCAAAGAACAAAAGATTCTCCCCCGGCCCTCCTCCGGGGGAAGGAGTGGTGCTGCAAGCCATCTCCTGGAGAGCAGTTTCCTCCATCTCTGGGCAGTTCGTCTCAGGGTCTCTTCCGACGGCGCTTGCCACCTGGCTTGGCAGCGGCCTGAGCGGGCTGGACGTCCTTCCCACGGCCGGCCCCACACCGTCGGCTGGGTGTAGACTGCTGCGGTGCCTTGGCGGGGGCGGAGGCGGTGGCAGGCGGACGTCCTCGGCGACGAGCAGGCGAAGGTGGAGCCACCGGTGGCTGGGTGGAGGCAGCAGCGGGCCGCCAGGACAGGATGTGCTTAATGGCCTCCGTCTGCTTCTAGGCCGAGAACTGCTGGGCAAAGCTTTCGACCACGTCGCCGAACAACCCGGCCGACGTAATGGGGGAGTCCAGGAACCGATACTTGTCAGTCTCCCTCATGTCGGCCAGGTTGAGCCAGAGATGACGCTCCTGGACCACAAGCGTGGACATCGCCTGACCGATGGAACGGGCGGTGACTTTCGGCGCTCCCGGAGGAGCTCTGGGTCAGGTCTACCCTCGTGCATGTCCATGAGTGCCTGGTCCTGGTGAACCTGAAGCAACGCCATGGCATGCAAGGCAGACGCAGCCTGTCCGCAAGCCTTGTAAGCCTTCCCAGTCAGACCGGAGCAGAACTTACAGGCCCGGGACGGGAGACGCGGGTCACCGCGCCTATGAGAGGTGGTCGCCGGACACACTTGCATCGCGACGGTGCGTTGCATCGCGACGGTGCGTTCCACCGGCGGGATCCCCACGTAACTCTTGGCTGGCCCGCCGTCAAGGGTTGTGAGGGGGGAGGAGTCACTCGGCCGGTTTCTGGCAGAAAAAGAAAGGCACCGGGGCGGGACGCTGAGAACCAGTGCGACCCTCCCCGAGAAACCAATCGTCCAACCTAGAGGGTTCGGAGGTTTCCACACAAGCCCGACCCTTTAGGTGGCCCGGGAAAGCATAGTAGCCATCTCGGGGTCCATTGCGGCCGTAGCTACTCTCCCAGAGGGAGGCAGTCCAGCCGAACCCTCATCCTCCGAGGACTGGAACTCCCCCTCCGATGCAGCGATCGACATCTGCTCGTCCACCGGAGCTCCGAAAGTCACCGCTAGCCGCCCATGGGAGGGACCAGCGACTTCTCCCGGGAGCCCTACCGGCTGCGGAACTTGTGAGGGAATAGGGGCCTGCGGAGGTTAACTCAGCGGGTGTGCCCTAAACGTAATCCTCAGGTCACCCTGGCCATCCGAAGAAATAGGTCTATTCTGGTTAGGAATAGAACTAGATCGTGGGATGGGTAAGGGGACTCCACCTTCCCGGAGGTAGGTGAGTCTCGACCTTAGTTCCGAGATAGTCATGTTCCCGCAGTGGGAACATGAACTATCAACAAACGCCGCCTCAGCTTGCTGTTTGCCCAAACACGTGAGACAGCGATTGTGACTGTCAGTGGGCGCCAGGGAACGACCGCATCCAGAAACGCACGGGTGGAATTACATCTTGAAAAAGACGCAGCATCACCTGTGTACTCTTTTTGTGAGGAAACGCTCTCTTTGCTGAAACAGGTTGCTGTGAAAACAGCAGTTTTTTCTCAATATAGAGGCAGCAGTGAGCACCGCGATCCTGCTGAAGTGTGCCGTCTCTCCAACATGCGTTCTCCCCGATCTCCGGTCTTCTCAAAAACTCGATGACAGCGTGCATTCGCTCTCGTGG
The DNA here is from genome assembly GCA_023566225.1 of Romanogobio albipinnatus. Lineage (NCBI taxonomy): Eukaryota > Metazoa > Chordata > Actinopteri > Cypriniformes > Gobionidae > Romanogobio > Romanogobio albipinnatus. Next base: position 23,037,514 of record CM042257.1, on the reverse strand, counting down.
TGTGGGGCGGAGCGCGGGGCGGAGTGCGAGATGCAAATCTCGCACGGCAATTGTTCATTGGCCGGTTCTATATAGCTCGAAGCTGATAGGGGCTCCCAGAAGTGATCCCAATTCGTCTGTACTTCTGACGTACGTCGAACATGACCGACTGAAAGGGAACAGTTAAAACACTGTATTTCAAATTAATTCAGCCTTGGTGAGCATAAACAATTCAGCCTTGGTGAGCATGAAGGTTCATCCAGAAAAAAACAAGATGTGACTATAGTGTGATATGTTTTTAGACAGGCTTTACGAACAGCTGTCTTGGGATCCTATATTTGCAATGATGACTGGATGACTGTACATATTCCCTTTTATATTCATTCATCGATGAATGCTGAAATTATTCTAGACAGGTTGTGTACATGCCTCTCAGAGCCACTTGTAAATAAAGCAAAATTAATTTGCATTTCAAAAGCAAGATATCCATGACATTCAGTGCATAACGTCTTTAAGTTCCAAAATAGCTCTGTATCAGAACAAACATGAGCTTCTGTACTGTTGTCTACCTAAGGCATTCTGATAAAGCCATCGTAACTAACATCACTATGGCTGTTTAATCATGTTCTTTCCTCAAACTGTAATCATTCACACAGTTGTCATATCCATATGGAAACACAAAAAAGCGCTGCTTTGATCTGAAATGTATGTGGTGGGCACTATACACGTGTGGATATGTTTCAGAACGAGGCCAGCGTTTGGTTTCAAGCACAATGACTCAATCCGTCACTTCCTCCCATGAGTGATGTTTCACAGCTCATTGCCCCCCCCCCCACCCACCCTCCCTCCTTCTTTGTTTCTATATCAGAATTCAATGAACAAACCAATGTTCTTGAAAGCTCATTCACAAAAGACACAACTGTCAAACTTCTCGCTGTCTGGTCTTTAAATCATTCACTCCTTTCATATTGTGTTCTTGAGGTGGATAACTCGTGGTCATCTTCGTGAGGGATTTGCATTTCAGTCCTATTTTTCTGATCTATTTTCCTCCTTCAAAGGCATGGTACTTTGATGTAGCTCAAATCTCATTACTACTGGATCACTCGACTGCAGACGGCGATTTCCAGTGCTCTGTGGTGCGTTAGACGAGGTGATAAAGTGTGAAATCCCTGGCGAGCTTGTGCTGAATGAATAGAGAAGAGAAGACAAGAAGAGAGAGAAGCAAAGGGTTTAGGCTTAGTGCCACGCTGTGACGCATCCTCTGTCCAGGGTGTTGGGTTTACCGTGTTTAGCTGTAATTAGCATGCCGCAGCATGGCATGGCATGGCATTACCTCCTGCCATCCGCTAGCTAGCTAAGCTCTTAACAAACAGAACCTTGTTCGATAAACAAAGTATCTTGTCTAGCCATGTGTGAAGATGGCAACACACAACTACTGACAAACATCTTTGGCTAAGAGCTGGACTGAGATGACACTGTGGGAACGCTTCAGGGAGCAAGCTAATGTAATTAAGGAACACCGGAGGCCATCTGAAGCCTGTCACTGGAGCTTCCACAAATGGATAAACTACAGCTTCCTCGCTAAAGAAAGTCCATGGGCTTTAATACAGGCCGTAGGCGAATGGAGCTCCTTATCCAGAGTGGTCACATCAGGGAAATGTCGCAGTAGCGATTTTTTAAAATGTTTATTTAGTGACATTCTCGGCCTGAGGCTTTGAATTCCATCAAAGTCTCAGAAGACTTTGGATATTATTATGTGTTTGAATGACACAAAACATAAAGTGTGTAAACATAAAATCACTGTGTGATTTATAAGCATTTTGAAAAGTGAGGACATGGGGAACGTCCTCATATTTCACCCTCTTTTTGTAATACCTATGTCATACCCATGTCATTATACACATTTGTGTCCTGATATTTCACAAAAACATGCCCACACAGACACACACACATACGCACGCACGCACGCACGCACTCACGCACACACTCACGCGGGCGGACACACACTCACTCACTCACTCACTCACTCACTCACTCACTCACTCACTCACTCACTCACTCACTCACTCACTCACTCACTCACTCACTCACTCACTCACTCACTCACTCACTCACTCACTCACTCACTCACTCACTCACTCACTCACTCACTCACTCACTCACTCACTCACTCACTCACTCACTCACTCACTCACTCACTCACTCACTCACTCACTCACTCACTCACTCACTCACTCACATAACGTTACAAATCTCTCTTGTGTGACTGGATAGACACGTAGGCCTACACATAATCAATACACAATCGTACACATATCAAACAATCTGTAACAATGCAATACTATCACGTATAAAAAAACATGTTTTACTCACATAAGTGTGCTGCACCATTCCTGTCAGGTCCAATTTAAATGGAATAGCATTTTGTTTCAATCTCAATATGTCTGCAAATCCAGTGTCAACCTGTGCCTTGTTTTCAAACGATTCCGCGGTGAAATGAAGCGAACACACGTACACCATCTTCCCCACGTGAGCTGGAACTTCATTAAAAATAAATTTCAACCACATATTCCTAATATTAGGATCCGAAGGAAGCTTATGCAGCGACTGTGTTCTTCCACAACCAGGAATAGTGCAATACTGTGATATCGTCGGCATGTTTATTGCTGCTGGCTAGCGCAATCCGACCAGCTCCATGAGTCAGTGGGTGGGGCTACTGAATTACATGTGCTTATTAATCTGTAGAGGCGGTGTTTCATCGCGTGATGACGTAAGGATGAAGCTAGGGTTGCCAACCGTTCCGTATAATACGGAATCGTCCCGTATTTGACACATAAAAGTCTTGTTCCGTATTGAACTGATACGGAACGCACTTTGTTCCGTATTTTTGAGAATCAATTCAGTGCAAATCCATGACAGACATTTTCACAGTTTTTTACCGTTAAAATCACAGTCATTTTTTGCAGTGTGCGGTAGATAGGCCAACTAATTTCTCCCCGTTTGTCTATGATCAGTAGTGATGGGGAGTCGACTCCAAAAGAGTCGATTCCTCGACTCTGAATAGCCCCAGAGTCGGGGTCGACTCCAGCACAGGAATTGACTCTCGGTGTCGACTCTGTTGCTGTGTCCGAAATCGCTCACTTGTTTAATAATTCTCTAATCCCTATAAAGTGCATGGCAGTTGAGTGCACTATAAGCAAGGAGTGAATGAAATGATGCGAGGAATTCAGACACTGACGTAAAACATTGCGTCAGAGAGCTGTCGCTGCAGAACCTTTCACACACATTTATTTGAGTGCTTATTTTAGAAATAGAAAACTGGTGTCTATAAAAGCTTTTCTTTGACTAACAAGAAGGTTTTCAGCTCTGAAACTTACAGGATATTCTTATATTACCATGACCTCTTATACAAGCTCAAGGGAAAGTTGATTTCTCAATTCATCACCCCTTTAAACTTCAACAGAGTACCCGCCAATGGAGAGTGTCCAGACTCTCTGTACAAATTAAATGTACGAGAGTCTGGTAGGACCAGGCTAGCTCAACACAGTCTGTTTAAATCTTGTTTTCTTGACTTACCGCTAGGGGTGTGCCATATCATACCGTCCACAATAATACCCGTATACATTTTTACATGATAAAAAAGTGTCATATCGCGATATCAATTATATAGCGACGCAAAGGCGTATGGCGCATTTACGTTCCCTAGCACGCACAACAACAACACCTGTCAGAGTATACACGAAGAGCAGCATGTCAGCCTCCGATAACGACTTAGTACCTAAATAGGGAGCTACTTGATTACAAGAGGTCAGCCCTCTTGACAACTGACTAAACATTGACAACTTAAAGCTGCTATTGATGTTTGCAGCGCAATATTTGACCGGAAGGGTAACATTGACAGTTATTTTCGTCAGTTACGGCTCGTTAGATCTAGCATTCTGCCTTCGTTGAATCAGACACAGAGATAAAGTAGTGCGTAAGATTACATTTATTTGAATGAATGGATTATAGCATTTATTTGGATTAATTATCGAGAGAGTGCGAGAGAGAGAGAGAGATTCGTACGTGACTGCGTCTGTTCAGCGTCTCTCTTAACGAAGATGTGGGTTTTTTACTGAAAAATACCAATGTAACCCCATCGTTGCTGAGAAATATAATGTAGTGATCCAGTAACTTAGCTATTTTATTGCTATATGTCACGGGGTGGCGTTAATAGTTTCTGTGCTCATGAATGTGCAGCGCAATCTCTGCTCTCTGAATGCGAGTGACGCGTGTGTGTGTGCGCTTCAATAGCCCCGTTTACATGCACACTTTTATGTCATTCCGATTAAAATCATTCCGATTGAACAATTCTGTGGACAGTTTACACGAGATGTTATCTAAACCGATCTGGTGTTGCTGTAAGAAACACTTCAGGCGCAGTTGAAGTAGAAAGTGCCTGGGCAAACGCTGTCAGATGAGAGGGCGTAGCCAGGCTATGTCTGTGTCATTATTCCAACATTATCTTCATAACTTGTTACAAAATAAAAAGTTTTACACTTCAGAAATATTAGTGTATCCTTATGAACGCAGTGTTTATATGCAGCATTTTCTTTCGGACTTTTAAACCGATTACAGTGCTCCGTCTAAACACACCTGAAATGAAAACAGCGCATTAATATAGAACGAGGATTCATCTGACTTGGAACTACCTGTGCATTAAACGATTTTATTGCACACCTTCCAGCCAATCAGAATCAAATATTCAGACAGACCATGGCATAAATTACATTAGTTATTGTTAAACTAAAATGTTATGTTTTGGTTTTGTTAGCATTAATAAATGCTGCTGCCTACCAGCTGCAATAACCAATAAAACTTTGTTCCATATATTTTTTTCTATATCGTCATAAATATCGTTATCGCAAATATTCTTGAAATATCGTGATATAATTTTGAGGCTATATCGCACACCCCTACTTACTGCAAGTAGCCTACCATGTTTCACCATGCCTAATATCAAATGTATCTAATATGATAAAACAGCGCTGCGTTAACTCACATATGCATGAGCGGAAGAAGCAGAAGTGTTCGTCTGTGACATAAATAAAATAAAAGCTCCACTGTGCTCGTCTCTCATTAGCAATCGCTCCAGCAGCCTCATTCCGTTTCAACGGCTTTCAGCCCCACCCTGCTTCATACTACAGTAACATTAATAAATCTTAATATACATTAGCTCATCCATGAATATGATTAATCAGATTCTTTTCCTTCGGCTGGAGAGGTAATGCCAACAACTCCTATGATTCCATTAAATCAAGGCGTCATCAAGCTACGCCTTTATTTTGAATAAGCGACTTCTAGCGGCAGAAATTACATATTGTGCCTTTAACTGAATTGTCCAACAAAGCCTTTGTTACTTTAACCTTGAGAGTTTGAAATTGTGTCCTAGTCCTTTCTAGTTAAAAACAATGACACATTCAAATTATATACATTTCTTTGAATTACAATTAATGTAAAGATTACTTTCCTAAATTTCCTAAATTTTTTATGGATGCAGGAATTGAATCCTTTGAAATCCTTTTTTAAATGTATTTTACTCTAAAAGTTTAGCCATTGATGGAGTCCAGCAAATATGCAGTGCCAGAGTAACATTTTGTGATGCAGGATCAACAGTGACGTTTTCTTTAAAAGTCTTTTCCCTTATCACATAGCTTCTTATTGGGTATCAATCACAGAGAAGAATTCTTAAGTGTATGTGTGTATATGATTTGTGTTAAAATAAGCCCAAGACATCCTCTTGGAGCTGACCTGCAATCTTGGAAATAAAGCAAAACTTACGTACTTCAAGTAAAGATAACAACATCTAAAGTACGGAGGGTCTCTGTGCAGTGTTCATGCAGTATGTGTTTGTATTAAAGCATGTGACAGTATGGTTTGTAAATGCATCATTTTAATTAAAAGCTTCTTCCTTCATTCTCATGTTTATGTCTGTGTGTGCGATGAAAGATGTATGCTTCTATATGAGTGTGTTGTGCAGATCTCAGAACGTTTGAGAAGCTCCTCATGGGCCGTACAAAATGGAAAAGGTTTCACCTCTCATTTCAGACTTTCTCTTACACATTTACCTTGTTCCCTAACCCGTACTTACAGAAAACAAACATTTACTCTACACCACATTATCCTCACCAAGAGTGTTGGGCTTTTAACAGCCTATCCAGAGCTAAAATAAGGTGAGGGTCATCTGTTTGTTTTCCAGATGACTGTCTCAACATCTTCACTCCGTAGTCTGTACGTAGCTACTAATGGTTGGAGATATCCTCTCGCTCTATATCTCAAGTTGTTAGCATCTTGCTTGCTGTGTCTAAACTTTTGTACTCATCTATCAAATGATCCAATGTTTTTGGGAACATTAACAGTTTCTTCTCCTGGTACCTAAACGTTTTTAAGACTCTATACAATACATTGGTTACACAATAAATAAATAAAAATCACTTAAATCAATCAGTAAATTTGTTATACTGTTTTGTAAGCAAAAAATGTATAACCAAATATGTTGAATTATTATTATTATTGCCTCATTTTATAAAATATTGTTTCTTTGTTTAATGTATAATTATTTGTATTATTATTATAATTGTAATGTACATGCATCCTAAACACAGCTGACTGATGATGATGATGATGATGATGATGAGTCTCATTTGGACTTGTTGGACATTGTTCTTTTTTGTTCCTCAGTAAACCAATCCCATTAGACTTCAGGAGAATTCACTTTATTATTTACCATAGTAAAATTAGCAAAATAAGTTTGCTAACCCATGGACTACACATTATATGTAGACTATAGACACACATAAAAACCCAATAGGCCTATCATAGCACTGAATCAATATAGCATTAGAAATGAGACAAGGAATAAGAATTCCTCATCCCGATCTCACAGAAATTCGTACATATTTTATGAGCTGGCTTACTCGAATTTGTGCAGCCTCACTCGTACGATTTTTGTTAAATCGTTCTTATTTTACGAGTTGCCCAATTCGTATACATTCGTATGAATTACCTACCCCTAACCGTCACTGGGGTTTCGACAAATCTTATCCACCTCAAATTAGCCACCTCTTAAAATATGTAGAAATTAATTGTGAGATAGATTTGTAATTCCTGGAACATTATTATTGACAACAAAACACTGATTCGTTGATGATATGAGGCATTTCATTTACACTCATTCACTTCACACACTCATTAATGTGTAGTGATTTTGGAGGTATATGTATTATATCGTGCTTTCCCCTGATTCACTTGTTATCCAGCAAACACAAGGAGTGACTGTGTCAGCCTCGACCAGATATTATTCGGCAGAATTATTTGTTATTCGCTTTTAAGCCATTATCCGTGCCTTTACGAATAAGGTTTTCAGCTTCGGGCAACATGACTTAATCTACTATTCAGCTGCTGATGCTGCAATCATTAATAAATGGTTTAGTTCTTCATGAGTCATACATCAACTCAAGAAACCCGTGACGTGCGTCCGCACTCAGCCTCGGCATGAGCGGGACCGCATCATCAGTCTCGGATGCCAAACCCTCTTCCCTCAGGAAGAGAATCAGACGAGAGTAGAGCGATCTCAGATTGACAAACGCTCACCAAACAGACAAACAACTCAATAAGAGCTGACTGTGCATGCTCTTGATCCCAGGCAGAAAACACACGGCTCGTGTGTATATAATAATGAATTTGGATTACCTTAACTCGTTTAAGCAATCAGACAGAACAGTCCCTGAAGACAAAAAAGCGGTGTCATGTTTGCAAGGCGCCCTTATATACTTCCTGGTCGCACCTTGATGACATCATAGGCTGTCACCGGTCAATAGGATTGCCGTGATTCGATAGTAGCTCAGACACCTGTCACACTGGAGGCGTTCCCTGTAGCGTCAGCTGATGCAGCGCAAGTTCCCTTTTGAAAGGGAATCAGTGTTAGATCCAGGACATCAATGTCATTAAAAATTTTCATCTTCTTACATTGACTAGCTGTTCTCCCCACATATCCAAATGCATCCCAACACTGCTCACTCTCACCCAAATGAACAGAGAGAAGGAAAAGAGTAAAAATAATAAATTAAGGAATCTTGAATAAAAAGAAAAGAAAAAAAACAGCAGAGAAAGGGAATGAGAAATGAGGACTATGGAATTAGAGAGGGAATAAAGCAAGCTAGAGAGGGAGAACAAAGTTTAGATCTAGAAGAAGGAAAAAGAGAATCCAAAATTAAGACAGAAAAGAGGAGTGGGTATAAGGGAAAAAGGAAAAAGTCAAACTTGAGAAGACACAGAAAGGGAGGGAGGTAGAGCAAGGAAAAGGAAGAGGGCACGTGCCGATGTTGCTCATGTCTGCAGATGAGCACAGGCACCCGAGGGAGGCTAGAGATTCAAGGAAATGTCACACATGAAAAAAAAAGAGAGAGGTAGAGCGAGAGAAGCGCGTAGGAGATTAATCCTGCCTCATGTTGGGCATCCTGTCGTGCCAATGTCAAAATAACCACTGTATTTACAAAACAGCAATTACTGTAATAATAATGCAAAAGCTACAGTGATACAGTGATAAGCTGTATTCAAAAGACATGGATGGAAAAAGGAACATCATTAATACTTGTAGGCCTCAGCTGGACTCTCCACAAAATATGCCTTGTGTAATGAGATGTGTGTGGGAGACACTAAATAAAATAAAAAAAATTATCTTTCCATCATCAGAAGCTGGAAGAGGCTGTGATTGTCAACCCAAAGCGAAATATGCATTTAATGTGTTAAAAATGATACATTATTTATTATACTGTATTATTTAGTCCAACTTTACACCTGAGCCACAGACAGTGAAACATTACTTGTTTCATAACATTACCATTAGACTTCAGGAGAATTCACTTTATTTACTTATTTACCATAGTAAAATTAGCTAAATAGACACACATAAAAACCCAATAGGCCTATCATAGTACTGAATCAATATAGCATTAGAAATGAGACAGAAGGAATAAGAATTCCTCATCCCGATCTCACAGAAATTCGTACATATTTTACGAGCTGGCTTACTCGAATTTGTGCAGCCTCACTCGTACGATTTTTGTTAAATCGTTCTTATTTTACGAGTTGCCCAAATCGTATGAATTACCTACCCCTAACCCCGCCCCTAAACCTACCCTGGGGTTTCAACAAATCTTATCCACCTCGAATTAGCCACCTCTTAAAATATGTAGAAATTAGTTGTGAGATAGATTTGGAATTCCTGGAACATTATTATTGACAACAAAACACTGATTCGTTGATGATATGAGGCATTTCATTTACACTCATTCACACACTCATTAATGTGTAGTGATTTTGGAGGTATATGTATTATATCGTGCTTTCCCCTGATTCACTTGTTATCCAGCAAACACAAGGAGTGACTGTGTCAGCCTCAACCAGATTAGCATGAATTAATGCATATTAGAGCATTTGTATTGTAAAGTTTAACCACACAGTCTTTCAGGTGTCAATGGTCAACCCCTTCAGACGAGATGAGCCTATCAAGGCAATGAAACGTCCTTTGATGGCACACTATGGACTTACCCCTTCTGTGGAAGTTTCCAGGTTTAAGGGTCCACCCAAGAAGACCATTTATAAAGTGCCGATATTTATTCTGGCAACAGCGAAGCATAGAGGACATTAAGAAACAACAAAGCATAGAGGACATTAAGAGAGAAGCTCAAAGAGAACGCCAATATGTTGCTCGTGTCACATGTACGGGACTGGACTGCAATATATTGGCCTACAGAGAAGTCTTTAAAGGGGACCTATTATGCAAAATTCACTTTTATAAGGTCTTTAAACACTGATGTGTGTCCGCAGTGTATGAGAACAACCAGCCTATAATAGTAAAGGTCCATTCACTCATTTTTTTCCCCATTAATCAAAAGCAGTTTCTTCAAAGGAGCTGATTTAAATCCCATTGGGCATAATGGGTCCCCTTTAAAGTTTACAAGGAACTAGACAGAATATCCCGCATCTAGCTTCTCTAGCGTTCAATACTTATTGAAATCTTGCCTAGTTGTAATTGTTTAAATGTTAAATGTTTTTAATTGCACATATGTATTTTTTCATGCACATATGTAAATTTGTCTTTAACATGTATAGTCTTTTTTCTTGCACATGTACATGTGCAAAATGACATGCAAGAAACAAAAAAGCATGCAGTTGCTTACCATTGAAATAAATGTACATCATCTTTTTGAGCTCATTTGTAGCAAAAGTGCATGACATAACATTCAAAATGATCACCAAAAAGCAAACAAAAACCATATGTATTATTCTATAGTGTCTTAGAATGACTGCAGCATTAGCTAGTGAATGCTGATTTGTGGTCAGCTGACATCTACATTGTAGTTCCTAATGAGAGCCGTTCCTGTTTTGTCACATGCTGATCAGCAAGTGGCCACACAGACAGACAGTATTGATTGGGTTCATGGACAGATCACATCTATTACTCGGTCTCCTGCTCTGTAGATCAGTGTTTAAGAAGGATTTTCAAATGTGAAATGCTGCTGTTGCAGGGGCCTTCTAATAACATGAATATTCTTTTATACACTATATTGCCAAAAGTTTTGGGACTCCTGCCTTTACATGCAGATGAATTTTAATGACATCCCATTCTTAATCCGTGGGGTTTAATATGGAGTTGGCCCTCCCTTTGCAGCTATAACCGCTTTAACTCTTCTTAAACCTTGTGGAGGCTTTCCACAAGGTTTAGGAGTGTGTTTATGGGAAATTTTGACCATTCTTCTAGAAGCACATTTGTGAGGTCAGGCACTGATGTTGGACGAGAAGGCCTGGCTTGCAGTCTCCTCTCTAATTCATCCCAAAGGTGTTAGATCGGGTTGAGGTCAGGACTCAGGCCAGTCAGGACTCTGCGTGGCCTGCCACGATTTTTCGTGGCCGAGTTGCTGTTCTCCCAATTGCTTCCACTTTGTTATAATACCACTAATAGTTGACTGTGGATTTAGTAGTGAGGAAATTTCACGAATGGAGTTATTGCACAGGTGGTAACTAATATCATGGTACTACGCTTGAATTCAATGAGCTCCTGAGAGTGACCCATTCTTTCACAAATGTTTGTAGAAGCAGTCTGCATGCCTAGGTGCTTGATTTTATACATTTGTGGCAATGGAAGAGATTGAAAAACCTGAATTCAATTATTTGGAGGGGTGTCCCAAAACTTTTGGCAATATAGTGTATATCAATATACATATTATAATGATAATATATAGCAACTAAGCTAACTTTTTGGTGTTGTTTTGTAATTTATGCAACTTAAAAGCTGTAGAAAAATAACTTTTGCATAATTCTTTTTTGTTCCAAAAAAGAAAAAATGTCATGTACTGCAAGTAACGTCTCCGGTTACATATGTAACCTAGGTTCCATGAGAACAGGGAACGAGACGCTGCATCATCTGACGCTACGGGGAACGCCACCAGCGTGACAGGTGTCTGAGCTATTATCGAATCACGGCAATCGTATTGACCGGCGACAGCCTATGATGTCATGATAGCAAGCTTTTAGGGAGGCCTGGAGAGGCCTACTAACTGATAACAAGCTATGCTAGCTACCCGAGCATCTTGACTCAGGAACTCACCCTCAGGGAGGTCTAGTGAGGCCTAATACCTGATAGCAAGTCTTTAGGGAGGCATGGAGATGCCTACTACCTGATAGCAAGCTATGCTAGCTACCCAAGCATCCTGACTCGGGAACTCACCCTCAGGGAGGCCTACTACCTGATAGCAAGCTATGCTAGCTACCCAAGCATCCTGACTCGGGAACTCACCCTCAGGGAGGCCTACTACCTGACAGCAAGCTTTTAGGGAGGCCTGGAGAGGCCTACTACCTGATAGCAAGCTATGCTAGCTACCCAAGCATCCTGACTCTGGAACTCACCCTCAGGGAGGCCTACTACCTGATAGCAAGCTATACTAGCTACCCGAGCATCTTGACTCGGGAACTCACCCTCAGGGAGGCCTAGTGAGGCCTACTACCTGATAGTCAGCCTTTAGGGAGGCCTGGAGAGGCCTACTACCTGATAGCGGGCCGGCAGGGAGGCCTAGTGCGGCCTGCTACCTGCTAGCTACTTGTGCTAACTGTTTCTCAAGTAACTGGAGCCCAGGAACATGCCCTCAGGGGAGGCCTGGTGAGGCCTACTACCTCATGACAAGTGTTGGATAGGCCTAATTAGGCCTACTGCCTGATAGCGGGCCCTCAGGGAGGCCCAGCGAGGCCTACTACCTTACAACCAGTCTTCAGGAAGGCCTAGTCTGGCCTACTACCCAGAAACAGCATAGCAGTTCCTGTACTAGCTGACACGGCAACTGGCAATCAGGAGCCCTCCTTCAGGGAGGCCTGGTGGGGTCTTCTACCGGCCAACAGTTCATCACAACCTGCCGAGTGACTGAAGCCCAGGAACGCGTCCTCAAGAGAGGCCTGGTGAGGCCTGCTACCTCATGCCGAGTCTTCAGGGAGGCCTGGTGCGGCCTACCACCCACCAACAGCTTAGCAACCCATGCTAGCTGACACAGCGACTGGCGAACGGGAGCCCGCCTTCAGGGAGGCCTAATGGGGCCTACCACCCTACAGCAGGCCTGCAGGGACGGCTTCATGGTGGCAGGAATGAAAAACTGGCTGCTATAACCTTGGGCTGACAGTAGCTTCTCTGCTGGCTGACAAAAATAATATACAACTGCTAATTAGGGTTATTAGTTGGGAAATTTTCTGCTACTTGAAGACGACATCGTTGGGGAGCAATACATACCGCAAAACACATGGGGCCGAATTTTTGCAAGAGGCCTACCAAGGCTGACTACCTAACCAGGTTGCAGCTAATAAATTGCTAACCTCCCCAAACGTCGGGACTCACTCACAAGGAGGCCTGCTGAGGCCTACTACCTCACCTGGAGTCTACTGCCAAGACTGCCCCAGCTGGCTACTCACAGCCAGCTGGCCTTCAATCTGTCCCAGCCTGGCTGGGTGACCCATCCCAGAGGCCTCTGATTTCTTATCGGCAGCGCCTACAAGCACTGGAACCTAATCACATTGACCATAGCAGGGTACTCAGCAAACCAAACACCCAGTACCCTGTACCCCCTAAGCGGGGGGAGTACCACATACGCCACCCATCTCATGGAGCTCCTAGCTTTAATAGCGGCCTACCATACCGTGCGAGGGCGTCAGCCATGGCAATGCTCTGGCTACAAGGGAGCTCACTACCAAACCTACATAAACAAAGGTTGCGAAGTGCTGCTCAACCCGAGCCATGGGTGAGGCAGAATGATACAGAGCTAGGAGTGGGGGTACTCAAATCTACCCTGCCTTGTCAGAGGAGTACTGCCACCTGGCCAGGGCATATAAACAAGGCCAGAGCCTGCCAAAAAGCTGGCGGCTTTCTAAGAAACTAGCTCTGGAGGGCAGGGTTGAGCTATGCATACAATTTTTTTTGTATCGTACAAAAGATGGCCTTAACCCTGCCCCACGGCCACTGGCTAAATCGCTATCAATTCTGCACAGCACCAACCTGCATTACTAGTGAAAGCCCCAGAACTCAGAGAAGGGGGCGGGCCTTGGCCGGACGACTCTACATAAGAGGAGGCTACATAGGGATAAAAATAAAAAACTACATTCCTTTATAGAATAGCTACCCGGAGTGCCAGCGCTTTTTAGTGGGCGCCTCCGTAATCCCTAGAAGCCTAGACCAATCTAGATCTATACCCGAGGCCCGATAGGGTCCACTTCCATTGCACCAGACAAAAAGGACACTCGGGCAGAAGTGCCAGTCGTATACTAGATCTGGCTCTAGATCTAACTGTAGTTCTAGCGTAGTCTGATCCTGCATTCTCAAAAAACTTATACTGAGAGAGGATACAAACCGCCTTAACCCGAAGGCGGCTACCAGTTACCAGCTTAAAACTAGGAGAAAATACACCCCTAGCAACACACTATATACCCGCAGGAATGAGCGATGCCTTCCCAGAGATACTTTTTTTTTTTTACCTGGGAGATCTAAAAACTGTTTTCCCACAGCGAACAGAACAGCTCTTAAATATACCTCTCATTTCCTTTGCTGGCTCTCTACTAGCATCATTAGCTCACCATGGAGCCCGAGCAACTGGTGTATAATGACCGTTCTAGCCATCCTAACGGGGAACTACAGGCCCTACAGAAATATCCAACGATCCGCAGCGATCCCCGAAGCCCTCTACAGGGAGCATAAGTCAAAAAATATATTAATATTTTTCCCTCTTATAGGGGACTTACCCGCTCGCCTGTGACGCGCCATGATATCCACCCACAAGCTCAATTCACAATATGTATGCTTAGGTGAACCACTACCACGGTCCTGAGGGGGCGCACTCACAGACCAGCCAGACGGGCCCTAGCCCATCATCACGGACCCACCTAGGCCGGATGTAAGAAGCGCCTGGGGAGATGATGAGGAAGAGTGAGGGTCAATGTAATTCTTAGCTCACCCTCAGGGAGGAGACCCATCATGAACGCTGACTGCGTTTTGTGATACACAGCTCCTACTTCTCCCAGGAGTCCGCCTCTCTGAGCCCCACCCTCGACTGAGGGGGCACACGAGAGGCAATTCTGGCCCTCGGGCCCCATCTCCAGTCTTCGGACCGTGACGCCTCCCGCCTGCCTGGGACCCGGATCTCAGTGGTATGCAGGTCCTCAGATGCTGCCAAATGCGCTATTCCTCCGCATCAGGGAAACACCCCATGATCGAGATCCCTCAGCAAACCGGCCTGGTGCACATGAAACACTGCCATGGTGTAAGATGTAGCACCGGGCTGACCTGCTGCCGTGTATGCCCTGCCATTAAAGCGACACATCATTTAGGTGGGAGGGTTGGAGCTCTCAGCTTCCCAGATGCGAGATTGCACACATCCCGTTAATCAGAGGCGACGACACATACCCATATTCTCCCATCCTCCCACCATCAGCGACATACCGCTGATGTCACACCGCTGATGTCAGTGAATATGAGCCGAATATAGGTTATTCCATGCCCTCTCGATCTAAATAGGAAGATCAGGAAGGAATGAAAGCCCAACTGAGCCAATGATTATGGCTGGGGAGAAATCGATCGTTTAGTCCAACACGAGCGATCTCTCTTCTAACGCGCCAACATGGCAGCCGCAGCCCGCCTGCAGCGCGTTTCATAACATTCAGCGGCTCAGCATACACAGTCAGGATGGCTGAGAAGATTAATCCCCCTTCTCACAGCCATCCCTAGAGCACTTGCAAACAAGTCTTGACAGCCCCCAGATCGTCAGAGGGAAGAACGCCTTCCTGTGACGATTTCAGCGAGCTCTATCCGAGAAACCCGTGATGTGCGTCCGCACTCAGCCTCGGCATGAGCGGGACCACATCATCAGTCTCGCATGCCAAACCCTCTTCCCTCGGGAAGAGAATCAGACGAGAGTAGAGCGATCTCAGATTGACAAACGCTCACCAAACAGACAAACAACTCAATAAGAGCTGACTGTGCATGCTCTTGATCCCAGGCAGAAAACACACGGCTCGTGTATATATAATAATGAAATTGGATTACCTTAACTCGTTTAAGCAATCAGACAGAACAGTCCCTGAAGACAAAAAAGCGGTGTCATGTTTGCAAGGCGCCCTTATATACTTCCTGGTCGCACCTTGATGACATCATAGGCTGTCGCCGGTCAATAGGATTGCCGTGATTCGATAGTAGCTCAGACACCTGTCACACTGGAGGCGTTCCCTGTAGCGTCAGCTGATGCAGCGCAAGTTCCCTTTTGAAAGGGAATCAGTGTTAGATCCAGGACATCAATGTCATTAAAAATTTTCATCTTCTTACATTGACTAGCTGTTCTCCCCACATATAATGCATCCCAACACTGCTCACTCTCACCCAAATAAACAGAGAGAAGGAAAAGAGTAAAAACAATAAATTAAGGAATCTTGAATAAAGATAAAAAAAACAGAGCAGAGAAAGGGAATGAGAAATGAGGACTATGGAATTAGAGAGGGAATAAAGCAAGCTAGAGAGGGAGAACAAAGTTTAGATCTAGAAGAAGGAAAAAGAGAATCCAAAATTAAGACAGAAAAGAGGAGTGGGTATAAGGGAAAAAGGAAAAAGTAAAACTTGAGAAGACACAGAAAGGGAGGGAGGTAGAGCAAGGAAAAGGAAGAGGGCACGTGCCGATGTTGCTCATGTCTGCAGATGAGCACAGGCACCCGAGGGAGGCTAGAGATTCAAGGAAATGTCACACATGAAAAAAAGAGAGAGGTAGAGCGAGAGAAGCGCGTAGGAGATTAATCCTGCCTCATGTTGGGCATCCTGTCGCGCCAATGTCAAAGTAACCACTGTATTCACAAAACAGCAATTACTGTAATAATAATGCAAAAGCTACAGTGATACAGTGATAAGCTGTATTCAAAAGACATGGATGGAAAAAGGAACATCATTAATACTTGTAGGCCTCAGCTGGACTCTCCACAAAATATGCCTTGTGTAATGAGATGTGTGTGGGAGACGAAAAAAAAAAAAAAAAAAAAACCTTGGTTTCATGCTTTCTATCATCAGAAGCTGGAAGAGGCTGTGATTGTCAACCCAAAGCGAAATATGCATTTAATGTGTTAAAAATGATACATTTATTATACTGTATATTTCAGTCCAACTTTACACCTGAGCCACAGACAGTGAAACATTACTTGCAAATTTCTAAATCCAAAGAACATATTGAGGCTTGAGTATTACAGATGCATTCAGTGCATTGGCATGTTATTTTAATTTAAATGTGTACACACGGGACCTAAGTGTACATGCATGTAACGTTTGATCCACTGACGAGGCAAGTTGCTGAACCCAAGTGCAGTTTATTTTAACTTAAAACTTAACATAAATCAAAACAAATACTTGGCAAACCAAAACAGACTTGACATACACTCACCGACAGAGCGGGTTACACATTCAATAACAAAGACACACGGCAAACATGAGGGCTTAAATACACACAGACTAATGACAAGACAAGTGACACCTGTGAACAGTGATTAAACAATGAACCAATGACAGAACACGACAAGATCACATGAGGGCATGGGAATCACATGACAAGACCAGGAAGTGCATGACAAGACAAAACATGACTGTGAACATGACAAACTGAAAACCAAAACACCCTGTGACAATGCAGGAACAAGGAAAATCAATAGAGAAGGAATGATAATGAGGTCTTAGTCAGAGTACTACAGGGGATGGACTGAGCTATAGAAAACACACTGTCTTAATTATGTATTTCAATGAAGCCTTTGTAATGTGAATTCAACTATTTTACAAGCAAGTCTGCTTTAGGCAATGTGCTGCAAGGAAAATAAAAAAGGAAATCCACAAACACGCACCCTCTGACTCTGTGCTATTCTTTAAATTACAGTCAGTTACATTTATACATTTCACAGACACTTTTAGACAAAGCAAATTGCACCGCGTTCAAGGTCTACAACCCGTTGATGCATTCCCTGTAATGAAAATGAACAGCTCCCATATCTCAACTCAAAGTTGTATACAGTAAAGAATAAATAAAATACTTAAGATAATAGGTAACACTTTCCAATAAGGTTACATTGGTTATGAACAAACAGTCTAACAAATCTTAAATGTCAACATTTATTAATATATTATTAAAATCATATAAATGTATTATATTATTTAATGGACCAGAGCAGCCATGAACGAACAATGGACAGTTGTAATTTTATTAATAACAAAGATGAATACTGTAACAAATTAATTTTTCATTGCTAGCTATAATGCTAATTAATGCATTAACTAATATTAACCAATGGAACCTTAATGTAAAGTGCCATCAAATAATAAATATAATTAAGCAAATATATAAATATTTTTTTCTTTGCACTCACTTGGCCATCACCCGGACCTGTTCCCCATCATCCGAAATTGCATACTTAACTACTATATAGGCAAAAAACAGACACATTCATACAACACACACTCATACTAGAACATTTTTTAGCAGTCGTGAAGTACGGTAATTAAAAATAAGTACCTGTAAGAGAGTATGCACTTTTGGATGCATCCCAAGTCACTCAAATGTGGACAGATTAGATACATTACCTGCTCAACCTACCTTGGATATTCTGTTTGTAAGCATTGTGTATCTACTGCACTGATTCCCCTGTGTCTCCTTCGTCTTTGACTCTGGATTTTCTCTCACTGGAACGGACTCATACATTTCTTTCACTGGAACGGACTTGTGAATTTCTCTCACTGGAACGGACTCGAGAATTTCTCTCACTGGAATAGACTCTGAACATTGCGTTGGGGCTGGACATGCTAAGTAGGCTACCTTCCTCAGCCTTCTCCTTGCCTGAAACCTGTGGATAAAGATTACCTGTATACTCATCATGTTCATCAAGAGGTGTGTGCTTCATCCAGTTCCTATTTATCATATCATCATCATCAGTCACAACCTACAACGAAACGAAATGCAAGTTATCCACCAGCATTCCTTCATTCCTGTTTATGTGCCATTTACCCCCTTGAATTGTGCCATTCTCCTATCTGTTCAATAAACAACGATTTTCGATTGGACTGGTTTATCCTGACAGTATGAGCATTTAAATTGAATTGTTATTTGAAGTCTTACTTAACCAGCAATGTTTAAAACACTGGTTTTAGTAAAATGGTTTATTGACAGGTGAGTACTGTCACAAGCACGCCAGGCTCCACCCCCTCGCAGTACCAGCGCACGCTATCACCCGAGTTCTGATCACACACACCTGCTGCTCATCATCACCTCATCACTGCCTGCACTTAAGCCCCACGCACTCTCACAGTCACTGTCCGGTCTTGTTTGCACATGCTACGGCTCCTGCACACTCTTGGACTCACCGCTATACTTACCAGTCTCCAGTGTTTCCTCGACCCCTTGCAACGAACACAGACTGACATTACCCTGAGCACTTCCTGATTACCAAGTGTGACCTGCTTTGCACTTACATGCCACGCTCATTCTGGATGTTAATAAACTCTGTCATCTCTCACCAGCACTTGGTTCCTGTGTCTGTCTGTTTGTAACAAGTACATGGTCCTTCATTGTCTGACATTCATAGGATGTTTATACTACAAATGCGAAGTGGTCACAAGAAAAAGCAATATGAAAAATATAATTATTAACAACAACAATAAAAAAGAATGTCTTTCTGCAATATGTGTTCTTATATACTAGTATTAATATACTTTATATATTAGATTTAATGGCTAATCCAATAGAAAGCTAGAGTTGCAAGGATCTATTTGTTTCATAATATGTATAACTTCAGCTTAAATAACATTTAACATATCAAAACAATGCATAACATAAGTCTAGTGATTGTGGTATATGAGTTGATGTAGTCTTCTTAAAATAAGAGCTCTCGCAAACTGGTATTTTTATGATGGTGAGACATAAAAGGACGATTGAAACCAAGATGAAAGTGAAACTTGAAAGTTTTTCACAATATCGGAATTCTCACGATTTGTACGATTTGAGTTCAAAAAAGCCATGTGCTTCTTCAGTGTGTGCTTGCATCATTCTCTGCTTGACTGTGTCCATTTTGCCATCACTAACCACAATGTGATAAGATGTGCCTGTGTTTGCTTCTGTTCTGTATGTCTCAGCAGACAGAGAGAGTTCATGGCAGATGCCTGTCAGAAAATGCTTGATGGTACTGCAGTTGTGTGGTGGGAAATAAAGATTAAATCGTGTTCTATGACAGTTCAGCATTGTTGCTTTAGATAATGGGAACCATCCCTCACTTTCAGTTTTAGCTGGCGTTTATTCTTTGCTCAAACAAAGAATCAATTTGTGTTGTGAGAGCTGTGTGAGCTTGTGTTGTGATCGCTTTTGGAATAAACAGATGTGAGTGAATCAATATCAACATAAGACCTTGTGAGAGTCCATTTCTTCTGTAATGAGCAAGCTTTCCTCTAAATGAACTCTGTGTGTGAAAGGAGTATGAGTAAACATAGAAAGAACAATCTTTTCCAAACTTTTTACAAGTCTACTGTGCTTTCTCTTTTACACAGAAAAATGCCAGATGAATGCATTTTGTGTGTGATGAACTTCACGAGAGGGGAGGAGAGGAGAGGAAAAAGTTGAGAAGAGGGGATCATGAGAGGATGCAGAAAGCAGATGAAATATTAAATAAAACTAAACAACAAAACAAAGAGGGGAAAAACATAGGAGACAACATGACACAAGAAGACAGAGGAGATGAGATAAAGAAAGACAAGGAAACAAAAGAAGACAAAACAAAACAAAACAAGAAGAGAGAAAAGATGGCACAAAATAAGGAGAGATGGGAAATGAGCTGAGATATGAGTTGAGATGAGAGGATACAGAAAGCTGAGAAAAACATTATATTTATATATGTATAGCTATTGTTTTTGTTTTGTTTTTTTTGTTTTCTTTTTTTTGTCCATTTTTATTATGGTGTGTATTTGTCACTTTTATTTTGTTTTAAATATTATTCTTGAGATTTAATAAAATTTTATTTCAGATTTCGTTTTGAGTAGAGATATTGTTATTGTTAGATATATGTTATTAACTCAAATGAGTCATCACGGTCTGTGAAAAGGGTCCATAGAAGAACATGAGACAAGAAGAGAAAAGACATGAGACAGAAGAGAAAAGGATGAGATGAGATGAGACAGAGATTGAGACGGAGACTGAAACGAGTGAGGATAGTATTATACAAACAGAGTTCCAGGAAGAGGATGATTGAGGATTGCTGTATATTCTTTGAGCCGTGTGTATATGTATGGTGCAGATTTATATGATACCCACACTGATGTGAATGTTGTTCTAGATGAAATATGCTCCAATGCAAACACATAGAGGAGAATTGTCAAATTTGTGGACACCATGGTGTCCCACTATGCTGAGAATCCACACACACATTCATAAAGTGAGAGTGTTTGTGAGCACGACTCCACACTCAGTGTTTATGTTATGTATATTCTCATGAGCATCGCAAAAGGCCAATATCACCCACACAAGCATTTCCTTTAAGACCCAGAATAAACACACCACACATTCTATGCTTGCCTCCTCCTGAAACGAGGTCATTCACGTGGTATCTCTTCAGCTCAACAGATCAAAGACCTTCACCTTTGTCTTTGTAAATTCCTTTCTCTTTTTTGTCTTGTTTGTTTTCTCCCCTCTTCTCCTCTCACTTGCAATTCGCAGTTTTAAGTCATTTAAACATATAAAGAACATCAAAAAGCAGAGAAATTCACTGATCAGCTGGTGGGAAAACATGCTTGTCTGAAATGACTGTGCAAATTAAATTTCATTGTCCACCTACTGCTGTTTCCACCTCGTCGATTTCTATCTTCAGTGACTCAAAAGGCTACTATGAATAAACACACAGTCACAATCAATAAACGGGCACAGTTGATTGAAAAATCCACTGAACTATTGAAGAAATTACACAAAAGCTCAGTGTAAATATCCCTTTAGTAGTGTGAGTGCAACGATTGCAGCAGTTTGCATCACTTCTGTCCTGTTCACTGTTACAAGAGATTAAATGTTAGTGATACAACAGGCTATTGCTCTGCCACTACTTAAGTGCTAATCAAATGCAACTGGAAAAATCAATTAATCCCAGTTAATCAATGTGCAGTACTCAGGGCCACATTAACAATAGGGCTAGGATGGGCTGAAGTCTAAGGGTCAGAGCAAGGAGGTGGCCCGCGATTGGTTGCGGAGATTGACTGGCCATCGGGAGAACCTGAATTTTTCACACCAATACCTCACCATGCCCCCTAACTGCTGTTATTTAGAGGAGCACCTGGGAAAAAAAGACCAAAAGCTAAGCGATGAAACGGCTACACTCTAAAAAAAAAAAAGGTTCTTTATGGCACCAAAAATGGTTCTTCGTCGTAATCATAGAGGAACCACTTTTGGTGCTATATAGCACCATATCTTAACATGTTCTGTATATGGTAGCGGTGATATAGCACCTTAGTTAGCGGTGCTATATAGCACCTTAGTCAAAGAACCGGTGAAGAACCTCTGAAGAACCGCTGAAGAACCACTGAAGCACCAAAATTGGTGCTATATAGCACTTAAAAAGGTTCCCCTATGATTACGAGCCAAGAACCATTTTTTGTGCCATATAGAACCTTTTTTTTTTAGAGTGTACCTGATTAAATCATCTGTATCCAGCAATCGCAGCAAAGGAGCAACTGGACCAGAGGTCCAATTATTGGGATACATGGGGGTCCCTTGGCTCTGCCATTGGAGAAAGCATAATGGCTACACTCTAAAAAAAAAAAAGGTTCTATATGGCACCAAAAATGGTTCTTGGCTCGTAATCATAGAGGAACCTGTTTTAATGCTATATAGCACCAATTTTGGTGCTTCAGTGGTGCCATATAGAACCTTTTTTTTTTAGAGTGTAACTAGGATCACGTGTGCCTTTATAACCAATCATATTACACATACCTGACAAAAGCGGGATATTCAGGGTAGTGAAAATCTCCTCCATTGACATCCATTAACTCTTTCATGCGTACGTTTAAAATATTCTGTCTGACCCCCCCAGCGTGAGTTTTTCAAGGCGACCGTTATTTAGAACGTATAACTTTATTGTTTCCATGGTGATGCGTCATTGCTTGTCACATGACACACCGCAGTCACAATAGCGCTGAATGACTGATGATCTGCATTTATTTAATTTTTCCTTTTTATTAAAACTATTCACAAATTTGTCTCACAAAGTAGTTAGGACGATTCTAAGGGCCCACGCACTTTTGGGGCCCCCAGAGATTGGTTTTATTAGTAGTAACAGTAATAGTAGTAATGTAATAGAAATGATAAATGTGTAATCTACCAGAGTAACAAATCAAATAAAAATTACTTCTTATTTCTGCATTTCCAGCAAAAGGACCACCACTTTGACCCCACCAGGGCAGAGGGGCTGGCTCTGGAATTTCTCTCAGTGGAACGGACTGAGGAATTTCTCTCACTGAAACTATCTCAGGAATTTCTCACTTGAACAGACCCTGGAATTTCTCTCACTGGAATGGACTCTGAACTTTGCAGTGGGACTGGACAATGCTGAGGACCTTCCTCAGTCTTCTCCTTTGGGCTAAGATTAATGTGCCTTTTGGACGGAGCTCTGAGGATTGAGCAGGCTCTGGAATGGATTCACGAAGTGAAGTAGATTCTAGAGTGGACTCTGGAGTGGCTAGGAATAATGTGACACGACACCATTAGTATTGTCATCCATTTCACCGACCATGTAAGGTGAGCCAAAGCACCTCAGCACCAA
This sequence comes from Romanogobio albipinnatus, assembly GCA_023566225.1. Lineage (NCBI taxonomy): Eukaryota > Metazoa > Chordata > Actinopteri > Cypriniformes > Gobionidae > Romanogobio > Romanogobio albipinnatus. The sequence continues at coordinate 23,014,159 of CM042257.1, read as the reverse complement.
ATCAAGGTATAGCTCAAGGTTTATGCTAACTCCCACAGGTATGACTGGCCAAAATTCTGGGTCCAGTCCACTCCAAAATAAATCCTTTAACTCACCCTCAGTGCACGATGACAAATGACAGAATTCAACTAATTCCTCCACATACTTCTCAATCATCCGGCTGTGTTGGTAAATTGAGTTTCTCCATTGTTGTCTTTGTTAGGGTCTGGTCTTCTGTCAGCGGAACAGAAGAGTACACTCTAAAAAAAATGGTGCTATATGGCACTAAAAGTGCTTCTTGGTCGTAATCATAGGGGAACCACTTTTGGTGCTATATAGCACCATTAACATGTTCTGTATATGGTAGCGGAGCTATTTAGCATCTCAGAAGAACCGCTGAAGCACCAAGATATACAGCACTTAAAGAGGTTCCCCTATGATTACGAGCCAAGAACCACTTTTAGTGCCATATAGCACCATTTTTCTTAGAGTGTACACATACAGGTAATTTCCAAACAGGTTGTTTATTGCAGGTATAAGCAGGAAACAAGCGATGCAAGCAGGTGAATGATAGAGTTCAATGATAAGTAGTAAACCCTGATTGATGGGTAACCGTTCTTATCTTTGAAGGTGCTGACAGCTGGAAACTGGATAGCTGGTGTCTGAAGGCTGAAGAGGATAGAGGATCAGATCGTAACCGGTAAGCATAACAGGTAGATAGCCAGGTGAGAACAACAAGACCAGACAATCAATGAGACACTAACCCTAATAAATACACAGACTACTCTCCTGGCTATAGTGAACACTTGTGAGATCAATTCATAACACTGTAACAAAAAACTCTTATGGGATTCAGGAATTATTTTGCAGCTATTTTGAGCTATTTCTCAGTTCTGCAAATTTTGTAAAACTTTTGTACTTGTAAAAAAAATGGCTACAAATAAATTTGACAATCACGAGTTTGAATGTGTACAACATATGCTGCAGTTTCCTTTAAAGTGAAATTTCCCTCATTTAAAGTACTGTTACTGTGTATTGTAATTATACTGGATGTGTAAGTATAAAAACCATGTAGATGATTTATTCAGCTCACTCTCCAGTGTAAGGATGCATTTTCTAAAACATAGTGCTCCTATTCATATCCTGAGATTCTGATTAGTGTGTCATCAGTTTTGCTATGTTTACTCATGGATAAATGTGTGCTATTTGATTCATATGTGCAGAGTGAGGGTATTTTTGTAGAGTTTTGAAAAAATCAGTTGTGTTAGAATTACAGTAAAACTGTAATACATTTTTCAGCAAGGATGCATTGAATTTATAAAAGTGACAGTAAAGACATTTATGTTACAAAATATATTAATAAATGCTGCTCTTTTGAACTTTCTATTCATCAAAAAAATCCTAAAATAATGTATCATGGTTCCCCCAAAATATTAAGAACAAGCACAACTGTTTTCAACATTGATAATAATGAAAAATGTTCCCTGAGCAGCAAACCAGCATATTAGAATGATATCTGAAGAATCATGTGACACTGAAGGCTGGAGTAATTATGCTGAAAATTTAGCATTGCCATCAGGAATAAATTACATTTTGAAATATATTAAAACACAAAAGAGTTATTTTAACCTGTATTGATATTTCACAATATTACTGTTTTTACTGTATTTCTAAATGCAGCCGTAGTCTCTTAGCCATAACACACTTCTTACCCACCCCAACTTTTGAACACTATTGTGTATATAGATGAATACGATAAAAGAATGGAAAAAGTGCAGCTTTAATGAGAAAAGGCAAATGGAACACGTTAACTGTGACATTATGTGCATTCATTTTGATCTTATAAATTGTTGTTTTACACAGACGCACTAATGCAACACATTGAAGAGCGAAGGGAGATTAACTGTGTTTTATCATTCTAGTGCTACCACAGAGAAAGCTGGGTCATATAGGTCATATTTTTATTATTGGCAATTGTTAACATGCTATAGTTAAGGATACTTTGGGAAATGTGCCATTGAGATTAATTACAATTTCTATTTAGGCCCGTTTTCACAGACAGGGTTTAGATTAAGCCAGGATTAGGCGTTAGTTCAATTAGGGCATTTTAGTATTTTTTTCATGCCTATATATATATATATATATATATATATATATATATATATATATATATATATATATATATATAACGCAAGTTGCTTGCTTTCATTTAAAACAGCTCAAACATGCATGTCTGTGAGACAAGGGGTTTGTGTTTTGAGGAAACCCAGCCCTCATGATTAACAGAGGTTCAAAAAACAACCAGACGTTCTACACTTCAAATAAATAACCAAGAATCAGAACAATTGAATTGTGATTTTTAACTGGACCCTCAGCAACTGCCTTTATTACATCCCTGGGCCAAGACAAAGCTCCAACCTTAGAGTTACTCCATAGAGCTCAGTCTTTGGCTTCAGCCGGCCTAAACGTATGTTATTATATGCCGACCTGAAAAAAACAGAGCTGCAGGGGAAAGGAGGAAAACACTGCTATCAGAGGTATGTGAAGCAGACGTGAGAGCTAATTTCTCATGTACAGTGCCAAACAAAATGTCTTTGTGTTTGAAAACCTTTCCTCTTAGCTCCTGCCGAGGCTGCTCCTTTTTAGTTTATACTGACCAAAGCCAAACCTCGTAACACCTTCATGCAGACATTACAGAAGATCTTTTGAAGATGATACCATAGCTGTCCAAGTAAATAATTGCTGGATTTTTGTCTGTTTGGATGTTCATGTAGTTTTAAATTATTAATAACAAATGGTATTTCATGATAGAGGTGTGTTTGTGTCTGCCCATGGCAGTATGCCATCAGAAGTTGAGAGAGAGTACGGGGGATGTGCTGGTTATCATGCTGGGCAGAGAATGGATTTCTGTCCTTTATCAAGATATGGTGTATGTGATTTCGAAGAGGGTGATTTAAGAAGTATAGAGTGTTTTCAAATAATTTCACACACTTTGACTGGATTGTATGTAGATTGTAATTTAAAAAAAAGTTATATCTCTATTCCTTGCTTTTTACTTAAAAGTGAAAAAGGTAAGATATGTGAGATAAAGATTTAAATAAGAAATAAATGTGAGATATAAAGTTGCAAATAAGAATAAAAATGACGGGCCCAATTGCCCAATTGACCCAATTGCAATATAATAAGTTACATTGTCAGACATACACTATCGTTCAAAATTTGGGGTCAGTATTTATATATATATACTTTTATACTTTTATTAAAATACAAAAAATATATACAGTATATAAAAAAGTGACAGTATTTATAATGTTTCAGAATATGTTTCTTTTGAACTTATATTCAAAGAATCCTGAAAGAAAAGAATCAACAAAAATATTAATCAGCACCTTTTCTACATTGATAATTGTCATGTTTTAGTCCAAAGATGATGAAGATGGCAATGGGGTTCAAAATTTAAGCGTAGTTTACCAAATGAAGAAAACTCAGGTAATCCAAAATGAGCTTAAACAAAACAGTATGCTTAGCGCAAACAATAAACTGAAGTAAATGAGGAACTTAAATACACAATAATCATGAACCAAATACAAACAGGTAATTAATCAATAATCAGAAACAAAGAGCGGGAAAATTAAACAGGAAAACATTGATAAATACTAAAAGTCCTTGAAGCTGAAACCAAAACACATACAAGTAAGAATAACTTTGACAATAATAATGATAAATGTTTCTTAAAGGTCCCATGTCATGAAAATTTCATTTTATGAGGTTTTTTAACATTAATATGAGTTCCCCTAGCCTGTATATGTATAGTCCCTGTATAGTCCCCAAGTGGCTAGAAATTGTGATTGGTGTAAACCGAGTTCTGGCTGTCTTTCTCTGCCTTTGAGAAAATGACAGCTCAGACGAGCTAATCTTGATTTTTTTCTGTTATGACGTCATACCAGGAAAGGTTACCTCCCCTTCCTCTGCTTTGCCCGTCCAGAGCATTCGGAGAAAATAGATTCAGTTCATGTCAGCACAGGCTTTACAAACATACTTTACGATATGGATTTGACAGCACGCGACAAACAGTGAGTAACAGTGTTCATTAATGCCTGATCTGTGATCAGTGATTTCTGATGTGTAGCTAATCATTTAAGTGCACTCAGACTTTCTTTCTAGATCGTTTAATGAACACCATCTTGATGCCCTAAGCATAATGCATTAGTGAATCAAGCCAGTGACTAAAATTATCGTTTCTGTTAGTAGCATGAAACAAATCCGTTTTTAAGTGATTAAACTACAGAGAGCGATCAAATAACACTCTTTATAATGTTCAGAGCTGTCAATCACACGTTGCGAGTGTATCTGCACACTTGCCCAAACTGCCATTATAATGAATGACGCTGTTATGCAACACAGTGAAGCTCTTACTGTATTCATGTCCATGTCGCGTTTGCTGTTAGTTGTGGTGAAAGCATTTTCATGAGAGAAAACGCGCTGCAATGACGAGATCACTGCATTCATGCGATCAACAGACTGTCTGTCTACTCAATGCTCATCACTGCAGCATTTCATGTGATAGGAATAGGTCATAAAATAATGCTATAATCCACACTTTGACGATTCGTTCATCTCGACGGCTGTAATGGTACATTACATGTGTTACAAAGTTTGTAGAATAAGGTGGAAGAAGACGTGAGTCGACGTGACTGGGACTGTTTATTCAGAACTCTCAGATACAAATAAGCTTGCGCTAACAGCACAGCGCTCTCAACAACTCCGTACAATAAAACTTCCTCCAGCTCTCCTTCGAGTGCCCAGTCAGTCTCTCTCTCTCATACATGCAGTGCGTGCAGTGCCTCGCTAAACCACGCCCCCTCCGCAACATAATCTAACACTCATTTCGAATGGAAAGATGTCAGCCAATCACAACAGTGGGCGTTTTCACTGAAGTCTCACAGCAGACACGCCCCTTGAAACAGAGCATTCAGCCAGAGGGGTAATAACAGTATAGAAAAAATGACTTTTATTTCTAAATGATTAAAAAAAAATTATATAAAAATCATGCTAACAATATAAGTACACCTCAGGAAAAATTATAAAATAATAGAAAAATGCCATGCCATGGGACCTTTAAAGCTGCTGTCCGTAACTTTTTTTGTGTTCAAGATTTACAAAAATGATAGAATGAGAATGTACAACATGAATTTACATTTTCATTACAGTACAACCATTTTCCAAACCATGTTTTTGTCTTACCCTGAATCATTATGGTTCACATATAATAAGTGTTTATAAGTGTTATAATGAAATTATATTTCAGACCGTTCTGGTAGGAACCGCTGCGGAGGAGCACAGTCACTGCGTGACTCGCCATAGACATAAACAGAGAGAAGTAGTTACGGCTGCAGTGTTCTTCCACAAGATGCATCCAGTTCTGTTTATTAACCGCTAGAGTGCAAAAAGTTACGGACTGCAGCTTTAAGCACCAAATCAGCATATTGGAATGATTTCTAAAGGATCATGTGACTGAAGACTGATGTTGAAAAGTCATGCTGCATCCCAATTCGCCTACTTATACTACAACCTAAAAGTATGTGCTCTTTTTGTGAAGAAAAGGTAGGCTACATACTTTTGAGTGTGTAGCAAAAGAGTATGCAAGCTTTGGGACATAATACTTCGTCATCTTTAACAGACTCTGTCATTCATTCGGAGACTCACCTCATGAGATTGCAATTTAAATATAATGATGCATTTAAAAGTTAATGGCCAAACGTATTATTACAAAAGTCTACAATGCTGCTGCAGGTGAAATATAAAGTGGATAACATTGAAGAAATATATTTTTGTCAGATTAAATGCTAATAATTGATCACTCAAACCGCTTTATCTAAACCTCTCTACTTAACTGTCAGACTCGCACATCCGTAATTAGGGGCCAAGCACCGAAGGTGCGAAGGCACCTATTGAAACCGTTCCCGTTCCTATTATTATTATTATTATTCATCTTCTTCTTCTTCTTCTTCCGCCACGAAGTCTATGGCAGCCCATAGAACCGTATGGTAAAAAGTTATGAAATTTGGCACACTCATAGAGGACGGTCTGAAATGTCAACATAGCAAATTTGGAGTCTCTAACTCAATCCCTCTAGCGCCACCACCTGTCCAAAGTTACACTCATTTTTATGCTAATAACTTTTGAACCATAAGGGCTAGAAACAAAATTATTTTTTCCTCTGAATCCTTTGCTCAAACCGATTCGATCGCATTGTCCGTCATAATAATTTTCCCGCTATTTTGAATTTTCCGAAAAATCTACTTTTGCAAACTCGTCCTAGACAGTTCATCCAATTTCCACGAAAATTGAACCAGATCATCTTCAGACCATGCTGACAAAAAAATCTTGCAAATCAAGTTGATTCGTTAAATCGTTTTTGATAAACGCGCAAATACATTTTATGTAGCGGTTGCAAAAACACACTTAAGGCAAAATCTCCGCAACGCTTTATTGTATTCAAACCAAACTTGGTACATGTCATCACAAGCATGACCTGAGGCAACATGCAGCGTTTCGACGCAGCGCCACCTACTGGTTCGGAGATACAAAACATTTATATTTTTGCTTATAACTTCTGAACTGTTTGTTCAAAAACCATAAAAGTGGTCTTGTTAGATTCAGTACGGCATGCCGAGTCGTCTGATATCCAATTTTACCATATCGGCCATTTTGGCTGTCGGCCATTTTGAATTATGTGCTAAAATGCTGTATTTTATGATCGCATGAACGGATTGTTACGAAACTTGGTATGGGTCATCAGCACGATGCCCTGAATGAGCCTGAGAAGTTTCAAAACAGCGCCACCTAGTGGAATTTTTTTTTTCCAAACGCTTATAACTCTGGGTGAGATTGACTTATTTTCATGGGACTAACTTTTTTAGTCTCCTGAATCCTCACCGAGTCCAACGATACCAGACTTGCTAGGTTTCAGCATATGGTTTGTGCAGCGTTGTAATTTAGCACTTTAAAAACATTAGCTGATATCTTCGAAACCCCTAGTTCGATCGAGACGAAACCAGCGTCAGAAGTTCGGAAACATAAGTCGATAGCTAAGCACTGATGCCCAAATGTAAAAATATTGATAGTAAGGGGGTGTAAAATCCAATCAAAGTCAGGTGTCAGTCATACATAAAAAGGACACATAAAAAAATGGTAGGATTGTGCCACTTGGTGGCGCTATAATAGAACAAAACATGAAATTCCCATTGACTACAATGCAGTATTATGATATAAAATGCTATACTTTACAAATGAATTGTTGTATCATTACGAAACTTGGTATGTTCCATCAGCACCATGCCTTTAAGGTACTTAAAAGGTTTCAAAACAGCACCGCCATGTGGTCCATACTTACAATGAAAAGGCATCTTGAGGCTATATCTCTGCAATGACATATTGACACTATATTGAAAGCCTGGTATAGCCTGGTCAAGAAGGCTCACCAGCGCCTCTTCTTCCTGAGGACACTGAGGAAGAATCAGCTCTCCTCGGCTATCCTGGTGAACTTCTACCGCTGCGCAATAGAAAGCATCCTGACCAACTGTGTGGCAGTATGGTATGGGAGCTGCTCTGTTGCGGAGCGCAAGGCACTGCAGCGGGTGGTGAAAACTGCCCAGCGCATCACAGGGACTCCACTACCTGCCATCGAGCACATCCAGAGGAAACGCTGTCTGCATCGAGCTTGCAGCATCCTCAAGGACTCCTCTCACCCAGCCCACAGACTGTTTTCTCTCCTGCCCTCCAGCAGGCGTTTCAGGATTCTCCGGACCAGGACCAGCAGACTTAAGAACAGTTTTTTCCCCAGAGCTGTCTCTTTACTGAACTCAAACCACCGTTGATCCACTTCCCTCATAAACTGCAAACTCTCCGACCTCACATCTACATTCACTTTGTTATTTGCACTACCGACTGTTGTAGACTTAAAAATTAAGCTTTTTCCCCCGTGGTTTAATTCACAGGACCGGACACCAGTTATCTTGTCAAGAGATATCTTTTATTGTTATAAGTTAGACATAGGGAGAGAGACAATTTCTGAGGATGGTCTTCATTCCAACTTTCTCTCTCTCTCTTCCTGGACACCCAGTTGGATTTTATAGGTTGCTTAAACAGTGAAATAATTGTTTACCAGAAAAACAGGTTGTTTATGCTATACCTCGTGCTTTCACGTGGCACAATATACCCTAGAACATATGCATAGAGAAACTTGTTGTTCATTGTTCCAAATATGTCTTAAAGAGAACTTGTGACATGTCATATGCATTCGTAGGAAAACAACAACAATACATCCTTACAGAAAACTTCAGTCACATGTGCATAATTGAAAACTTATGCTACATATTCCTGTCTCTCACACTTCATGTGCTCAGACTTACTCTGACTAGATAATAATGCAATACAAATAATAATAATTATGAATGATACAACACAAATGATAATGAATATTAGTAAATAATATTAATACAAATGCACACTAAATAATAATGATTAAAACAAATGATAGTGAGTATTAATAAAGAATAATAATAAAAATGCATAATATAAACTGATTATGAATACTAATAATAAAAAAACATTTAATAGTAAAATTTAATCTACAATCTCCCTCCTTCTGGAACTACAGCCGTCCGTTCCACACCATCACCTGCAGGTGGCCAACCTATTGAAGTGATAGTGAGAAAGAAGAATAGCAGACAAAGAAATAAACACAAGGACAGAAGAATAGAAACAGAAAGGAACAAAACAAAACAAAGAAACAAAACAAAGAACCCCAACCCATGTTATGTCCCCGCATTCTATGTGTCGCTTAACTATGTGTATGCATTTAATATGAACCCCAGTCTTCTAAGAAAGTAAAAACGAATGAATCTTCACCAGTGCCTGAACTTGTTCGGTACCTGAACTCCTTCAGTTCCTGGTCAAAATAACAAACTAAAATAAATGTTGATGTTAAAGAATTCCTATCCCTTGGGGTTGTGAATCAGTAAGCAGGTGTTGATTGTTTGTGAGGTTGTGTTCTGTAAGTAGTGTAATGTATAAAATATCCTATTTCACTCTGTATTTCCTATTCTCGGTTTTATCCTTATGGTTAGAAATAACCAATCTGATAGGTTTGGTACTTTTCCTTCTAGTAACACATTTGATGAGTTGTATTACTAACAGGAACACAACCACTCCAACCATAATCAAAACTATCCATTCCGACCATGATAAATTCCCTGGAATATGTGCTAATTTTCTCTCAGACATCAATTTAGCTACTCCATTTGCTACGATAACATGACCCATTGCTTGAATTCCCTCCTCTTGAGCTGCTTTAACACTTTCCTTAACTCTTTTAACCATTTGAAAGAGTTCATAATTCCTTTCCTCTACTAAATCATTATTCCACCACTGTGGTTCTACTTGCAGCAATTGCACATGTGGAACATGAATTCCACCCAATTGAAGAGGATAGAGAATCTCTACGCAAAATGGATCAGGAGGAATTGGACACAACTTCCCTCCATATATCATATTTTCACTTATTCCGTCATGTAATATACACCACTGTGCTTCCGACACCTGCCATGCACCTGTAGCTTGATCTAAAGGAACTACCTCCCAAACTGCAGATCCATTAAGGGATAGACTAAACATTGTAGAACAGGAGCAAATTACCCACTCATGTTCCTCAACACAACAGTCTGTAGTAGAAATCATTGGTGTTTCACCTTCAGCCCAATATCCATTTCTCCCTAATCTAATCACCGAATCACCTTGTCTAACACCCATTGATTGGAATTGTCTAACTGTCATTATATTGCGCTTTCCATATTGAGGCCATACCATAAATAAAGGTAATGTTCCAGAACCTGACAAAGAATCTTCATCGATAGCAATTTTGACTAATGGAATATGTTTAGCAGAAGTCAAATTAAGTTGTTTACCGAAAACCACTAACAAAGATTCCACAATTCGTTCAGGAATTTGACCCATTCGAATAACTTGAACATCCTCTACCATTTGATCCTTTAAATTCTGAGCTAAAAATAAACACGCTGCACGATGTGTCTCGAAATTAGATGATTTTACTAATGCATCTGCCAATTCCTTCGCTGCATCGTTAAGATGCTGACCCGCTGCTATAATATGTAAAGAACCTTTAAGAGCCTCGGTGAGTCCTTTTCCTGTCATTTTTCCCACCCACTGAGTGTATTCACTTAATTGATTCATTTGAGCAGTATTACTTATTGAATTGACAGAACCAAATACCCCAGCTACATCTCCCCATATACTCCGAGGTTTACGACTTCGACTATTCAATGGATCTTTAGAGGTATAATATTTTACTTCTTTTTCCAACCATTTCCTTATTTGTGTGAAATTTCCACAGTATGACTGATCATAAACGGTAAGAAGGGATATCAAATTATAATTGATACGTTGTCGCACCATATGGGCTTCATTTATCAAGACTTTGGTTTCTTTTGCTAAAAAGATACCATGAGCTGGCGCAATAGTTGTGGTTGGGCATGTTTTAGCTTTGTTTGTTTTTTCAGCAGAAAGATAAAAACAACGTCCAATTTCTCCAGTTTCTAGTTCAGTCTCACAATATTCATTCTCATCTTCTGAATGCCATACTCTTACATAATTTCCCTTAAATCTTGTCGTTTTCGAGGCAGTATCCCTTAGGAATCCCTCACATGGCAACACTATGGGATAAATACACCCTAGAGCCAACGAGTCCCATATTGTAAGCATGTGAGTACGATTCAAAATTAAGTTAATTTCCACATTAGTAGAAGTTATGAGGTCTAACCCCACAATTTCACATTGTTCTCTTGAACAAATTTCTCGTCTTTGACCACTACTAGAATATCCTCCGTCTTTCACTGGCCAGATTACTCTGCTTTTGTAACATTGATGATGATAGTTACATCCACCATAGATGTCCTTACGATATTTGGCAAGATCTTTATCATTGCTTGGCACCCAATCCCATAATCCCCATTTGGAAATAAAGGGTAGAGTAAAATGTTGGCCAGATTTCAGAGTTGCATTTCTAGTGATTTCTTGAACTCGAGGAGTCCATAAGGCTTGGCTTCCTTGGTACATGCCAAGTAAAATTAAAAACAAGCATACCATCGTCGTTGTGTATCGAGAATAACTTGCAACCATCTCTAAGCAATGTCAATGGGAATGATCCCTGAAATGGAAGCAGAAAAATAATTAAACATCACTCCTTTGTTCCCAATCTTTAAAGCTAATGGATGAACAATGCTCAATTTCAGGCCATAAGCCGTCATTATCATTTTGTTCATTCACTAGACAAGGTTTAACTTGTGACCAATGATACCATCTATCTGTCCCTACACCCTTCCCTTTTAGGCAAACACTTGTATCTGTTGTTAAGAGTATCTCATATGGTCCCTCCCACCTTGGCTCTAAACCTTTCCTAGCAATACGTTTGACCATAACAAAACTGCCTAACTCGGGAATGTGTGGAATGTCAGTAGTGGTGTGTTTTTCATCCCATTGCTGCTGAGCCTCTCGCACTTTTTTGTTATTGTCTTTGGTAGCTTTGTCCAGCATTGTGAGATAGCGTCGTAACTTCTCTTGGAACAAAGTGGAATCTCCTCCTGTTCCTGCGGGAGGCGGAGCATCAGGAGGTAGAACCATTGCTCTTCCAGTCATCAGTTCAAAAGGGGTCAGTCCTGTTACTCTGTTTGGAGTTGCTCTTAAGTTCCACAAGATGGCAGGCAATAACTTGTGCCAACCTTGGCCAGTCTGCAGAATGGCCTTGGTAAGAGCCGTTTTTAACGAGCGGTTCATACGTTCTACGAAACCCGAACTTTCTGGCCTGTAGGGGATATGGAACTTCTGTTTGATCCCCATCAGTTTCATTGCTTCCTTCATCAGTTTTCCAGTGAAGTGAGTTCCATTGTCCGAATCAATTTCATATGGAAGACCCCAGCGAGGAAAAACTTCTTCCACCATTACTCGTGCTGTTGCTTCAGCAGTGCAAGTTTTCGTAGGGAATGCTTCCACCCACCTAGTAAATCTGTCTATGATTACTAGAATGTATTGGTACCCTCCACTGGGTGACAAAGGTCCTGTAAAATCAATTTGGAGATTTGTCCATGGCCCCGTGGGTCTGGGTGCATGTGACATTCGCACCTTTACAGATTTTCCCACATTTGCTTTCATGCAGATCAAGCATCTCCTGCAGTAATCATCAATGTCTCTCATCATTCGCGGCCACCACCACGTCTCGCTGATTTGAGCTTTCATTGCTTTTGCTCCAGCATGCACTTTTCCATGATACAGCTGCATTAATTCTCTTCTTGTTCCGACAGGCATCACCACTTGTCCTGTTGGAATTCTCCAGATACCCTGATCATCTTCTTTCGCTCCCGCTTTTATCCATTGCTCTTTCTCTTCATCTGTCTCTGTTTGATATGACAAAAGATGGAGCTCAGGATTGTCTTTCCTGTTTTCTTGAACCACGATGACAGGAATAGGAGGGAGTAAAGCCGCTTCTCTTGCTGCTGCATCGGCTGCAGAATTTCCTTGGCTTTCCTTGGACTTGTCAGATTGATGTGCTTTTACTTTGACCACAGCTGCTTCTCTTGGTAAGTGGCATGCTGCAATCAAACGACGAATTATGGAAGCATATTGTATTTCGCTCCCACTGCTAGTGATGAGTCCACGTCTTTTCCATAGGGCAAGGTAGTCATGGACCACGCCGAAAGCATAACGACTATCTGTATAGATGTTGACTCGATCTCCTTCCGATAGTTCAAGAGCTTCTGTAAGTGCTGTGAGTTCAGCTGCTTGTGCTGAAAACTGTCCAGAAAGAGCTCCTTTCTTCACAACAGTTCCATCAGCCTCCACAACAGCCCATCCAGTATGTCGCTTTCCATCAACGTAGTAACTGGATCCGTCTACCCATAATTCTTGGTCTGGATTTTCAAGAGGGATTGGATTAACTGGACCAAGGGTTTCTTCTTCTACTTGTTTTTCACACTTGTGTGGTATTCCCTCATGCGGTTCCAGCATCATTGTTGCAGGGTTAAGGGAGGTGTCTCTGATGATTTCCACTCTCAAATCCTTATTCAGCAAAGTCGCTTCCCATTTTGCTCTCCTCGCATCAGTGATAGTCTTGATGTTTGTGTTGTTCAACAGCGTCACTATACTGTGCGGTGTGTGCAATATGATAGTTTGTGCTCCTATCAGATTTTCCACAGCATCCACTGCCCATGTGGCACCATCGAGGGCTTGTATACATCGTGGTTGACCTATCATGGTGACAGGAATCTTTGTGGAAAAGTATCCGACTGGTTTGTACCGATCACCTGGTTTTTGACACAGTACTGCTGAGTAGGTCTCATCTCCCACCCTGGTCCACAAATGAAATGGCAACCGACCATCAGGAAGTCCCAAGGCTGGGGCTGAAATCAGTTTCTCTTTCATAGAAGTAAATGCTTCCTCAGCTTCTGGTGTCCAGGTTATCTGTTCCACTCCAGGTTTTCCTCCTTTGTACAGGTCAATGAGAGGGCTAGTGATGCTGGCAAAATCAGGTATATACTGACGACAATAGTTGAAAAGTCCCATCACTTTCCTCATTCCTGTAACTGTTAGAGGTTTTGGGAGTTGCTGTAATGCCTCTACTCGCTCCGTTGTCATTCTTCTTCCATCGACAGATAGTTCTTGGCCTAGGTAGATCACGTTAGTTTTGGCCAGCTGTGCTTTGTCTGGGTTGACTTTGAATCCTCCTTTCCTAAGAGCTTGTAGAACAATGTTCAGAGCTGATACATGACTGTTTTCATCTGGGCTTGCAATCAACAAGTCATCAACATATTGGAGGCAAACACTTCCTGAGCTCTCAATTTCAGCTTTTCGCTCAGTTAAGAATTGGTCCAGAGCTCTATGAAATACAACTGGAGAAAGATTAAGACCTTGTGGGAGTCTATTCCAAACATACTGTTTTGCGCCCACGGTGAAGGCCAATTTCTCTTGAGATCTTTCGTCGATAGGTATAGACCAGAAAGCGGACAGCACATCTAGTACTGTGAAAATTCTTGCATTTCCTGGAATATCATTCAGAATGGTAGCAGGATTAGCCACAATAGGGTGTGGTTTTGGTGTTACACTGTTAAGTTTTGTGTAATCAATCGTTAATCGCCATGAATTATCCAATTTTTTTTTTACCGGCCAGACGGGGCTGTTGGTAGTAGATGAAGTTTGTCTGACGATCCCCTCAGCTTCCAAGTCTGCCACTATCTCTTCCACGGCTTGTCTTGCTTCAGGTCGGATGGGGTATTGTTTATGAGGGGCATGTATCGGTCCCTCAATCACAATAGGATCAATGTTGGCTTTTCCACAGTCCAATTTGTGTTTAGCCCAAACATCTGGATATAAGCTACACAGAAGACCCCACACACCTTCTTTTCCCCAGTCTCTGATGATTGGTTTTGCCACACCAACAGAACTTATATTACATGTGCGATCTTCATGTGGTATTATTCCAGCTGTTGTAGCGACTTGACGACTGTCAGTGAATATGATCATGTTCAACAATGGAAGAATATCCATGCCAATGAGGCTTCCTTGTGAATTCGGCCCCACCCAGAAAGATGTCCATAAGACTTCATCTTCATGTATTTGCAGAGGAACTGGTATACTTTTGCGAAATGTTGTGATTTCTCCTCCAACTCCTTCAACTTCCATTGTTTCATGTGTTGTAGGTAAGTTCAGGTCAGTTATCGAAATCGAAGCCCCTGTGTCTAAGAGGCAGTCACATGGGTGGCCCCCTATTTGTGCAGGAATGAAAAGTCGATTGTCACTCTTCTTACTCATACAGGGGGCCGCTGATTCCTATTGCGGACGCATAATTCCCTCAATAAGCTGACGGACTTGCTCTTCGGTCCACATCTTCCCTTGAGGGGTTTCATCCTTGTTTTTCACACTGACCTGTCTAAATGATGGACCTTTCCCTTCTGCTCCTCCTCCTTTAGCCCAACAGTCTCTTTTGAAGTGGCCAGGCTTTCCACAATTGCGGCAACCGTTAAGTTGAACTGACGCCACTCCTCTTCGATTTGACTTGTTTCCTTCATCCTTGTTTGATCTCATAGCCATCTCTAGGCGACCAGCCCATTGCATAATTTGGTCAAATGTTTCTCCTGGGTTGACTCCAAGTGACAAAGCTTGTTGGTACTTTGAGCTAAAGCCATCCACGAGTGTGTCAGTAAACTGTACATCATCTCTGTCTGATCTTTCTTAGCACAGAGGGCCCATCTTTCATAAGCATTCCATTTGCGCAAGGCATATTCATCTGGAGATTCATCGTCTTTTTGCTTAATCAATGTCACTGATGTGAAAGGGATTTTACCGCTGCCCAAGATCTCTTGGATTTCTTTTCGGAATCCATCTAATGCTTGCCAAAGACCCAGGGGTCGCCCCTGGCCATCTACCCACAAGTCCATCCATTGGGCTGTTGTTATCGACGCTGGCAAGCGCTCCCATCGGTCTCTTGGGATTTTAGCTTTCACAATGGTGTGTATGTCTCTTAGTGTCATTTGATGTGCTTCAATCAAGGAATCTAATTCTCGCCAAAACTCTGTGTTTGGATCTTGTCTTTTCAGAGGAGGCAAAGCTGTGAGAATGGCTTGACGTTCTCCTGGTGTGAATGGTCTCTCTTCTGTCATCATTTCAGATTGTTCCTTTTTGATAGCCAGTGGAGAAAATTCAGGACCGACTTTATCAATTGTGATCATGTCGTCATCTCTTGTCTCATCCCCCCATTCGGATCCACAAGTACGAGCAGGAGTACATCGCAGCATGTCTCTGTTGGGTTGGGTTGATTTAGATCTGGTAATAATTGGAGCTGCTTGTGCAGAAGCAATATACATTTTGTCAACCCGAACTCCATTCGAGCTTGAAGCTTGAGGCTGCATCAGAGGTTTAGAGTAACTTGTACATTGTTCAGGCAAAGTTGGATAAATTGGCTTGTAAACAGGTGGTGTTACAGTTGTTGATGA
The DNA here is from genome assembly GCA_023566225.1 of Romanogobio albipinnatus. NCBI lineage: Eukaryota > Metazoa > Chordata > Actinopteri > Cypriniformes > Gobionidae > Romanogobio > Romanogobio albipinnatus. The sequence continues at coordinate 22,998,119 of CM042257.1, read as the reverse complement.
TTTTGCTGATGTTTGTGAATATTTCCTTTCCGCTTCAGCTATTATATCTGTCCAATCTGGATCAAATGAATCATCACTGGTGATGTTTTCCTTTTCTGTACATGTGATAGACATGATTTTACTCAACTTGTTATATGCTTCAACTTGTGGCTTCATTGCTTCAGCAAGTGGAACTGGACAACCATCAATACCACAACAAACTCCTCCTTGTTTCATGATCCAATTAGCTACCATTATTGGAAATACTTTTAACTTGATAGAGTCTTTTTGAGTCTTGAACCAGTTTAACTGCTCATCCATGGATGCATTAATGTCAAGTCCTTTTTTCAAAAACTTAGTTTGCTTCTTTTTCTTCTTTTCCAGATACCATGAAGAAATTGTTTTGCAATTATAGCTACTTTCTGTCATTTTGCAAACACTGGTCACTTCTGTGTCTGTGCTCTTAAAACAGCAGGGCTTTGGTATGTCTGTGTGTGTGAGAGGATCTCCAAGGGAGGGGCTACCTCGCTCCTCTCTGTCTTTCTCTAAGCTGTATGTATACTGTGTGTGTGTGTGTGTGTGGATCTGCAAAGGACTGTATAAGTGTGTTGGTGTGTGTGTGTGTGTGTGTGTGTGAATCTGCAAAGGACTGTATAAGTGTGTGTGTGTGTGAGAAGAAGAAGATATGTGTGCCTATAGGGTAAATTCTGAAGGGACGGGCTGCCCTGTTTGTCTCTCTTTCCCTCCTAATCACTGAAGGAACAAAAGAGGTGAAGAATCAAAAATAAATGTTTCTCTTATATATTTCAGTTGTTTTTCTTCCTTTTTTTGTTTAACTCAGATAAATTTCTTATGTTTTTTTTTTTTTTTTTTCTTTATTAAGTTGAACTCAGATCAATTTCTCTCTCCTCAAATACTGAACAGCTTAACTGTCAAAATCAGAATGCCGCCCGCGATTTCAGCTACTTCAGCACGTTTAAACGTTTTAGGATTCTTCATAAACAGGATTCCGCTTTCGAATCCAGATCCGCCACTTTAAACTGCTTTTAATCCAAACACCACTTGACACCTTCCCCGTCTGTCTGTAACAGCACGGATCTGTGGTGTGTGAAATATTTTAGGATAAATTCTGCAATCACAATTATTGCAGATCCGCCATATTCACCACCTCGCAGCCATGTCAAGCTAATTGCTGAATCGCCTTATGGCTCATTCTATCGGAAATTTGACTAAATGGTCTTTAACCAAGATCCACTTTTACCCCAGCTTCATTCAAATATTTTTTTTTGGAAGGTCCACTGATCTAAGCAACTTAAATAGGCCAAATCAAATTTAATTATTTAAATTACTTTTACTATGTCTGACACATATATTCATTGGCAACACAACTGGTATTCAAATAACACAGTTCTTTTCAGCAGTTTCAGTCAATGTCTCTAACCATCAGGCAGACTTAGAACTATTTAGAAAGAAAAAAGTCTTACCTGATTAGCTGAGACAAATGGCTGAAGATGCAATCCTGTTCGTGACGCCAAATTGTAGACTTAAAAATTAAGCTTTTTCCCCCGTGGTTTAATTCACAGGACCGGACACCAGTTATCTTGTCAAGAGATATCTTTTATTGTTATAAGTTAGACATAGGGAGAGAGACAATTTCTGAGGATGGTCTTCATTCCAACTTTCTCTCTCTCTCTTCCTGGACACCCAGTTGGATTTTATAGGTTGCTTAAACAGTGAAATAATTGTTTACCAGAAAAACAGGTTGTTTATGCTATACCTCGTGCTTTCACGTGGCACAATATACCCTAGAACATATGCATAGAGAAACTTGTTGTTCATTGTTCCAAATATGTCTTAAAGAGAACTTGTGACATGTCATATGCATTCGTAGGAAAACAACAACAATACATCCTTACAGAAAACTTCAGTCACATGTGCATAATTGAAAACTTATGCTACATATTCCTGTCTCTCACACTTCATGTGCTCAGACTTACTCTGACTAGATAATAATGCAATACAAATAATAATAATTATGAATGATGCAACACAAATGATAATGAATATTAGTAAATAATATTAATACAAATGCACACTAAATAATAATGATTAAAACAAATGATAGTGAGTATTAATAAAGAATAATAATAAACATGCATAATATAAACTGATTATGAATACTAATAATAAAAAAACATTTAATAGTAAAATTTAATCTACACTGTTTATTACAGTAACAACTGTTTACTTATGCATTTTGCACCACCATATCTTAACTGGATTATGCTCATTTGCACTGCCGACTGTATTTACAGTACCAAATCAATCAATCAAAATCAAATCAAATCACTTTATTGTCACTCTACCATATGCACAAGTGCAACAGTAGGTGAAATTCTTAGGTGCAGTCCGAGCAAACATAGTAGTCATGACATGACATGTACAACATTTAAGCAACAACAGATTACACATCTGATGTGCACACAATTACTCACAGCACAGTATACACTACAATAAACAATAAATAATTTACACAATGTGAGTGTAGTTCTCACAGCTTTAAACAATATACACATACTTACAATATACATCTACTTTAAACAATATACACTAAACATACATTAAACAATAACAGTATACATTAAGCTATAGTAATAATATACAATGTACAGTATACAATATGTTCACAAATAGAAATCCGATGTACAATAGATGCTATATGATAAATAAATGTGTATATAATGTGTGTGTATCTCCAGTGGTTTGTGCTGAGTGATATTCTGTCCAGTGTGTGTTATGATCCTGATGGATCAAGAGTTAAGTAGTCTGATTGCTTGTGGGAAGAAGCTGTTCAGGAGTCGGCTGGTGCGTGTTCTGATGCTGCGGTACCGTCTGCCTGATGGCAGCAGTGAGAGCAGCCCATGGTTCGGGTGGCTAGAGTCTCTGATGATCCTCTGAGCTCTCTTCACACACCGCCTGGCATAAATGTCCTTGCCTAACATATTATTGTATACCTCTATCTGTAAAATTCTGTTCAAAGTAATAGCCATCTGTATATTATATTCATAGTACATATTCACCTGTAAATTCTGTTTATAGTAATAGCCATCTGTATATTTATTCACTGTATATATTCATCTGTAAATTCAGTTCTGTTTATAGTAATAACCATCTCTCTACTTATACATATTTATATATATTCAGTACATTTTTATGCCCTGCACTTACGCAACCATTGTATATATCCTGCACTTGCTGCTATTGCACTTCTGGTTAGACCTAAACTACATTTCGTTGCCTTGTACTTGTACTTGTGTAATGACAATAAAGTTGAATCTAATCTAATCTAATATTGACACCCTGCTTTGATATATTGACACCAATCTTTGCAAGTGTCATTGTTCCCTTATTCTGACCACACCACATCAATTTTGTAACTGTGCCACCTATTGGTTGAATGCGATAAATAATTAAATCATTATTATTGACTGTATTTATAATTTTACAGCTATTTTGCCTAAAATCACCTTAATAGGTCTTTAATTGCTCATTGCTGCGGTTGATCTGACATTGCCAGCCATTTTGGCATGTCTTGTCTTCTTCTTTGCGCTTGGCCCCGATAATGGCTGCTTGCAGCTATATTTAGGGGCCAAGCACCGAAGGTGCGAAGGCACCTATTGAAACCGTTCCCGTTCCTATTATTATTATTCTTCTTCCGTTTCTTCTTCTTCTTCCGCCACAAAGTCTATGGCAGCCCATAGAACCGTATGGTAAAAGTTGTGAAATTTAGCACACAGATAGAGGACAGTCTGAAAAGTCACCATAGCAAATTTGGAGTCTCTAACTCAATCACTCTAGCGCCACCATCAGTCCAAAATGTGACTCATGTTTATGCTAATAACTTTTTAACCATAAGGGCTAGAAACAAAATTATTTTTTCCTCTGAATCCTTTGCTCAAACCGATTCGATCGCATTGTCCGTCATAATAATTTTCTCGCTATTTTGAATTTTCCGAAAAACCTACTTTTGCGAACTCGTCCTAGACGGTTCATCCGATTTGCACGAAAATTAAGCCAGATCATCTTCAGACCATGCTGACAAAAAATCTTGCAAATCAAGTTGATTCGGTAAATCGTTTTTGATAAACGCGCAAACAAATTTTATGTAGCGGTTGCAAAAACACACTTTTTGGCAGTCGGCCATTTTGAATGATGTGCTAAAATGCTGTATTTTATGAACACATGAATGGATTGTTATGAAACTCGGTTTGGGTCATCAACACGATGCCCTGAATGAGCCCAAGAAGTTTGGAAACAGCGCTACCTAGTGGAGATTTTTCTTTTCAAATGCTTATAATTTTGAGTGAACTTGATTTATTTTCATGGGAGTAACTTTTTTTGTCTCCTGAATCCTCGCCAAGTCCAACAATGCCGGACTTGCTAGGTTTCGGCATATGGTTTGTGCAGCGTTGTAATTTAGCGCTTTAAAAACATTAGCTGATATCTTCGAAACCGCTAGTCCGATTGAGACGAAACCAGCGTCAGAAGTTCGAAAACATAGGTTGTTAGTAGTATATTATTGCCCAAATGTCAAAATATTGATAGTAAGGGGGTGTAAAATCCAATCAAAGTCAGGTGTCAGTCATTTTTCATGTGTTTTTTCATATAAATGTCTATAACTCCAAAACGAAACGAGATATTTTCACCAAAATTGACACACACATGAATGGGCTCACTCCGAGGACACATAAAAAAACTGGTATCATTGTGCCTCTTGGTGGCGCTATAATAGAACAAAACATGAAATTCCCATTGACTACAATGCAGTATTATGATATAAAATGCTATACTTTACAAATGAATTGATGTATCATTACGAAACTTGGTATGTGCCATTAGCACCATGCCTTTAAGGTACTTAAAAGGTTTCAAAACAGCACATCCATGTGGTCATAATGAAAAGGCCTCTTGAGTCTATATCTCTGCAATGACATATTGACACTATATTGACACCCTGCTTTGATATATTGACACCAATCTTTGCAAGTGTCATTGTTCCCTTATTCTGACCACACCACATCAATTTCGTAACTGTGCCACCTATTGGATGAAAGTGATAAATCAATAAATCATTATTATTGTTCGTATTTATCGTATAGTTGCCTAAAATAACCTTAATAGGTCTTTAATTGTTTATTGCTGCAGTTGATCTGACATTGCCAGCCATTTTGGCATGTCTTGTCTACTTCTTTGCGCTTGGCCCTGATAATGGCTGCTTGCAGCTATATTTTGATTATTTTTCTAACACTTTTTATCCGCGTTTATAGTTCTTATCAGTGTTGCCAACTATTTTCCAAGGAAAGTAGCTAAAGCCTGCCCCAAAAGTCGCTAAATGTCGCTAGATGACGTCATGTGTCAATTAGCATATATGTGACGTCACCATATCGTACTTAAGTTCTGCCTGCCTAATGTGTTTTCTCTCCTAATCCATGTTCACATACTGTATTTTAAAATAATGTACTATGATATCACACTGACTGTGAACAGAACAAGACAGTGGATTAAAATAATGTACTATGATATCTCACTGACTGTGAACAGAACAAGACAGTGAATTAAAATAATGTACTATGATATCACACTGACTGTGAACAGAACAAGACAGTGGATTAAAATAATGTACTATGATATCACACTGACTGTGAACAGAACAAGACAGTGAATTAAAATAATGTACTATGATATCACACTGACTGTGTGAACAGAACAAGACAGTGAATTAAAATAATGTACTATGATATCACACTGACTGTGTGAACAGAACAAGACAGTGAATTAAAATAATGTACTATGACATCACACTGACTGTGAACAGAACAAGACAGTGAATTAAAATAATGTACTATGATATCTCACTGACTGTGAACAGGACAAGACAGTGAATTAAAATAATGTACTATGATATCACACTGACTGTGTGAACAGAACAAGACAGTGAATTAAAATAATGTACTATGATATCACACTGACTGTGAACAGGACAAGACAGTGAATTAAAATAATGTACTATGATATCACACTGACTGTGTGAACAGAACAAGTCAGTGAATTAAAATAATGTACTATGATATCACACTGACTGTGAACAGAACAAGACAGTGGATTAAAATAATGTACTATGATATCACACTGACTATGAACAGAACAAGACAGTGAATTAAAATAATGTACTATGATATCACACTGACTGTGAACAGAACAAGACAGTGAATTAAAATAATGTACTATGATATCACACTGACTGTGTGAACAGAACAAGACAGTGAATTAAAATAATGTACTATGATATCACACTGACTGTGTGAACAGAACAAGACAGTGAATTAAAATAATGTACTATGATATCACACTGACTGTGAACAGAACAAGACAGTGAACTAAAATAATGTACTATGATATCACACTGACTGTGTGAACAGAACAAGACAGTGAATTAAAATAATGTACTATGATATCACACTGACTGTGAACAGAACAAGACAGTGAATTAAAATAATGTACTATGATATCACACTGACTGTGTGAACAGAACAAGACAGTGGATTAAAATAATGTACTATGATATCACACTGACTGTGTGAACAGAACAAGACAGTGGATTAAAATAATGTACTATGATATCACACTGACTGTGTGTTCAGAACAAGACAGTGGATTAAAATAATGTACTATGATATCACACTGACTATGAACAGAACAAGACAGTGGATTAAAATAATGTACTATGATATCACACTGACTGTGTGAACAGAACAAGACAGTGAATTAAAATAATGTACTATGATATCACACTGACTGTGAACAGAACAAGACAGTGAATTAAAATAATGTACTATGATATCACACTGACTGTGTGTTCAGAACAAGACAGTGAATTAAAATAATGTACTATGATATCTCACTGACTGTGAACAGGACAAGACAGTGAATTAAAATAATGTACTATGATATCTCACTGACTGTGTGAACAGAACAAGACAGTGAATTAAAATAATGTACTATGATATCACACTGACTGTGAACAGAACAAGACAGTGAACTAAAATAATGTACTATGATATCACACTGACTATGAACAGAACAAGACAGTGAATTAAAATAATGTACTATGATATCACACTGACTGTGTGTTCAGAACAAGACAGTGAACTAAAATAATGTACTATGATATCACACTGACTATGAACAGAACAAGACAGTGAATTAAAATAATGTACTATGATATCACACTGACTGTGTGTTCAGAACAAGACAGTGAACTAAAATAATGTACTATGATATCACACTGACTGTGTGAACAGAACAAGACAGTGAATTAAAATAATGTACTATGATATCTCACTGACTGTGTGTTCAGAACAAGACAGTGAATTAAAATAATGTACTATGATATCACACTGACTGTGAACAGAACAAGACAGTGAATTGAAATAATTTACTATGATATCACACTGACTGTGAACAGAACAAGACAGTGAATTAAAATAATGTACTATGATATCACACTGACTGTGAACAGAACAAGACAGTGAACTAAAATAATGTATTATATCACACTGACTGTGTGAACAGAACAAGACAGTGAATTAAAATAATGTACTATGATATCACACTGACTGTGAACAGAACAAGACAGTGAATTAAAATAATGTACTATGTTATCACACTGACTGTGTGAACAGAACAAGACAGTGAATTAAAATAATGTACTATGATATCACACTGACTGTGAACAGGACAAGACAGTGAATTAAAATAATGTACTATGATATCTCACTGACTGTGTGAACAGAACAAGACAGTGAATTAAAATAATGTACTATGATATCTCACTGACTGTGAACAGGACAAGACAGTGAATTAAAATAATGTACTATGATATCTCACTGACTGTGTGAACAGAACAAGACAGTGATTTAAAATAATGTACTATGATATCACACTGACTGTGAACAGAACAAGACAGTGAATTAAAATAATGTACTATGATATCACACTGACTGTGAACAGAACAAGACAGTGAATTGAAATAATGTACTATGATATCACACTGACTGTGAACAGAACAAGACAGTGAATTAAAATAATGTACTATGATATCACACTGACTGTGTGTTCAGAACAAGACAGTGAATTAAAATAATGTACTGATATCACACTGACTGTGTGAACAGAACAAGACAGTGAATTAAAATAATGTACTATGATATCACACTGACTGTGAACAGAACAAGACAGTGAACTAAAATAATGTACTATGATATCACACTGACTGTGTGTTCAGAACAAGACAGTGAATTAAAATAATGTACTATGATATCACACTGACTGTGTGTTCAGAACAAGACAGTGAATTAAAATAATGTACTATGATATCACACTGACTGTGAACAGAACAAGACAGTGAACTAAAATAATGTATTATATCACACTGACTGTGTGAAAAGAACAAGACAGTGGATTAAAATAATGTACTATGATATCACACTGACTGTGAACAGAACAAGACAGTGAATTGAAATAATGTACTATGATATCACACTGACTGTGAACAGAACAAGACAGTGAATTAAAATAATGTACTATGATATCACACTGACTGTGAACAGAACAAGACAGTGAATTAAAATAATGTACTATGATATCACACTGACTGTGTGTTCAGAACAAGACAGTGAATTAAAATAATGTACTGATATCACACTGACTGTGTGAACAGAACAAGACAGTGAATTAAAATAATGTACTATGATATCACACTGACTGTGAACAGAACAAGACAGTGAACTAAAATAATGTACTATGATATCACACTGACTGTGAACAGAACAAGACAGTGAACTAAAATAATGTACTATGATATCACACTGACTGTGTGAACAGAACAAGACAGTGAACTAAAATAATGTACTATGATATCACACTGACTGTGTGTTCAGAACAAGACAGTGAATTAAAATAATGTACTATGATATCACACTGACTGTGAACAGAACAAGACAGTGAATTGAAATAATGTACTATGATATCACACTGACTGTGAACAGAACAAGACAGTGAACTAAAATAATGTATTATATCACACTGACTGTGAACAGAACAAGACAGTGGATTAAAATAATGTACTATGATATCACACTGACTGTGAACAGAACAAGACAGTGAATTAAAATAATGTACTATGATATCACACTGACTGTGTGAACAGAACAAGACAGTGGATTAAAATAATGTACTATGATATCACACTGACTGTGTGAACAGAACAAGACAGTGAATTAAAATAATGTACTATGATATCACACTGACTGTGTGTTCAGAACAAGACAGTGAATTAAAATAATGTACTATGATATCTCACTGACTGTGAACAGGACAAGACAGTGAATTAAAATAATGTACTATGATATCTCACTGACTGTGTGAACAGAACAAGACAGTGAATTAAAATAATGTACTATGATATCACACTGACTGTGTGAACAGAACAAGACAGTGGATTAAAATAATGTACTATGATATCTCACTGACTGTGAACAGAACAAGACAGTGAATTAAAATAATGTACTATGATATCACACTGACTGTGAACAGAACAAGACAGTGGATTAAAATAATGTACTATGATATCACACTGACTGTGAACAGAACAAGACAGTGAATTAAAATAATGTACTATGATATCACACTGACTGTGTGAACAGAACAAGACAGTGAATTAAAATAATGTACTATGATATCACACTGACTGTGAACAGAACAAGACAGTGAATTAAAATAATGTACTATGACATCACACTGACTGTGAACAGAACAAGACAGTGAATTAAAATAATGTACTATGATATCTCACTGACTGTGAACAGGACAAGACAGTGAATTAAAATAATGTACTATGATATCACACTGACTGTGTGAACAGAACAAGACAGTGAATTAAAATAATGTACTATGATATCACACTGACTGTGAACAGGACAAGACAGTGAATTAAAATAATGTACTATGATATCACACTGACTGTGTGAACAGAACAAGTCAGTGAATTAAAATAATGTACTATGATATCACACTGACTGTGAACAGAACAAGACAGTGGATTAAAATAATGTACTATGATATCACACTGACTATGAACAGAACAAGACAGTGAATTAAAATAATGTACTATGATATCACACTGACTGTGAACAGAACAAGACAGTGAATTAAAATAATGTACTATGATATCACACTGACTGTGTGAACAGAACAAGACAGTGAATTAAAATAATGTACTATGATATCACACTGACTGTGTGAACAGAACAAGACAGTGAATTAAAATAATGTACTATGATATCACACTGACTGTGAACAGAACAAGACAGTGAACTAAAATAATGTACTATGATATCACACTGACTGTGTGAACAGAACAAGACAGTGAATTAAAATAATGTACTATGATATCACACTGACTGTGAACAGAACAAGACAGTGAATTAAAATAATGTACTATGATATCACACTGACTGTGTGAACAGAACAAGACAGTGGATTAAAATAATGTACTATGATATCACACTGACTGTGTGAACAGAACAAGACAGTGGATTAAAATAATGTACTATGATATCACACTGACTGTGTGTTCAGAACAAGACAGTGGATTAAAATAATGTACTATGATATCACACTGACTATGAACAGAACAAGACAGTGGATTAAAATAATGTACTATGATATCACACTGACTGTGTGAACAGAACAAGACAGTGAATTAAAATAATGTACTATGATATCACACTGACTGTGAACAGAACAAGACAGTGAATTAAAATAATGTACTATGATATCACACTGACTGTGTGTTCAGAACAAGACAGTGAATTAAAATAATGTACTATGATATCTCACTGACTGTGAACAGGACAAGACAGTGAATTAAAATAATGTACTATGATATCTCACTGACTGTGTGAACAGAACAAGACAGTGAATTAAAATAATGTACTATGATATCACACTGACTGTGAACAGAACAAGACAGTGAACTAAAATAATGTACTATGATATCACACTGACTATGAACAGAACAAGACAGTGAATTAAAATAATGTACTATGATATCACACTGACTGTGTGTTCAGAACAAGACAGTGAACTAAAATAATGTACTATGATATCACACTGACTATGAACAGAACAAGACAGTGAATTAAAATAATGTACTATGATATCACACTGACTGTGTGTTCAGAACAAGACAGTGAACTAAAATAATGTACTATGATATCACACTGACTGTGTGAACAGAACAAGACAGTGAATTAAAATAATGTACTATGATATCTCACTGACTGTGTGTTCAGAACAAGACAGTGAATTAAAATAATGTACTATGATATCACACTGACTGTGAACAGAACAAGACAGTGAATTGAAATAATTTACTATGATATCACACTGACTGTGAACAGAACAAGACAGTGAATTAAAATAATGTACTATGATATCACACTGACTGTGAACAGAACAAGACAGTGAACTAAAATAATGTATTATATCACACTGACTGTGTGAACAGAACAAGACAGTGAATTAAAATAATGTACTATGATATCACACTGACTGTGAACAGAACAAGACAGTGAATTAAAATAATGTACTATGTTATCACACTGACTGTGTGAACAGAACAAGACAGTGAATTAAAATAATGTACTATGATATCACACTGACTGTGAACAGGACAAGACAGTGAATTAAAATAATGTACTATGATATCTCACTGACTGTGTGAACAGAACAAGACAGTGAATTAAAATAATGTACTATGATATCTCACTGACTGTGAACAGGACAAGACAGTGAATTAAAATAATGTACTATGATATCTCACTGACTGTGTGAACAGAACAAGACAGTGATTTAAAATAATGTACTATGATATCACACTGACTGTGAACAGAACAAGACAGTGAATTAAAATAATGTACTATGATATCACACTGACTGTGAACAGAACAAGACAGTGAATTGAAATAATGTACTATGATATCACACTGACTGTGAACAGAACAAGACAGTGAATTAAAATAATGTACTATGATATCACACTGACTGTGTGTTCAGAACAAGACAGTGAATTAAAATAATGTACTGATATCACACTGACTGTGTGAACAGAACAAGACAGTGAATTAAAATAATGTACTATGATATCACACTGACTGTGAACAGAACAAGACAGTGAACTAAAATAATGTACTATGATATCACACTGACTGTGTGTTCAGAACAAGACAGTGAATTAAAATAATGTACTATGATATCACACTGACTGTGTGTTCAGAACAAGACAGTGAATTAAAATAATGTACTATGATATCACACTGACTGTGAACAGAACAAGACAGTGAACTAAAATAATGTACTATGATATCACACTGACTGTGAACAGAACAAGACAGTGAACTAAAATAATGTACTATGATATCACACTGACTGTGTGAACAGAACAAGACAGTGAACTAAAATAATGTACTATGATATCACACTGACTGTGTGTTCAGAACAAGACAGTGAATTAAAATAATGTACTATGATATCACACTGACTGTGAACAGAACAAGACAGTGAACTAAAATAATGTATTATATCACACTGACTGTGTGAAAAGAACAAGACAGTGGATTAAAATAATGTACTATGATATCACACTGACTGTGAACAGAACAAGACAGTGAATTGAAATAATGTACTATGATATCACACTGACTGTGAACAGAACAAGACAGTGAATTAAAATAATGTACTATGATATCACACTGACTGTGAACAGAACAAGACAGTGAATTAAAATAATGTACTATGATATCACACTGACTGTGTGTTCAGAACAAGACAGTGAATTAAAATAATGTACTGATATCACACTGACTGTGTGAACAGAACAAGACAGTGAATTAAAATAATGTACTATGATATCACACTGACTGTGAACAGAACAAGACAGTGAACTAAAATAATGTACTATGATATCACACTGACTGTGAACAGAACAAGACAGTGAACTAAAATAATGTACTATGATATCACACTGACTGTGTGAACAGAACAAGACAGTGAACTAAAATAATGTACTATGATATCACACTGACTGTGTGTTCAGAACAAGACAGTGAATTAAAATAATGTACTATGATATCACACTGACTGTGAACAGAACAAGACAGTGAATTGAAATAATGTACTATGATATCACACTGACTGTGAACAGAACAAGACAGTGAACTAAAATAATGTATTATATCACACTGACTGTGAACAGAACAAGACAGTGGATTAAAATAATGTACTATGATATCACACTGACTGTGAACAGAACAAGACAGTGAATTAAAATAATGTACTATGATATCACACTGACTGTGTGAACAGAACAAGACAGTGGATTAAAATAATGTACTATGATATCACACTGACTGTGTGAACAGAACAAGACAGTGAATTAAAATAATGTACTATGATATCACACTGACTGTGTGTTCAGAACAAGACAGTGAATTAAAATAATGTACTATGATATCTCACTGACTGTGAACAGGACAAGACAGTGAATTAAAATAATGTACTATGATATCTCACTGACTGTGTGAACAGAACAAGACAGTGAATTAAAATAATGTACTATGATATCACACTGACTGTGTGAACAGAACAAGACAGTGGATTAAAATAATGTACTATGATATCACACTGACTGTGTGAACAGAACAAGACAGTGAACTAAAATAATGTACTATGATATCACACTGACTGTGTGAACAGAACAAGACAGTGAATTAAAATAATGTACTATGATATCTCACTGACTGTGTGTTCAGAACAAGACAGTGAATTAAAATAATGTACTATGATATCACACTGACTGTGTGTTCAGAACAAGACAGTGAATTAAAATAATGTACTATGATATCACACTGACTGTGAACAGAACAAGACAGTGGATTAAAATAATGTACTATGATATCACACTGACTGTGTGTTCAGAACAAGACAGTGAATTAAAATAATGTACTATGATATCACACTGACTGTGAACAGAACAAGACAGTGAACTAAAATAATGTACTATGATATCACACTGACTATGAACAGAACAAGACAGTGAATTAAAATAATGTACTATGATATCACACTGACTGTGAACAGAACAAGACAGTGAATTAAAATAATGTACTATGATATCACACTGACTGTGTGTTCAGAACAAGACAGTGAACTAAAATAATGTACTATGATATCACACTGACTGTGTGAACAGAACAAGACAGTGAATTAAAATAATGTACTATGATATCTCACTGACTGTGTGTTCAGAACAAGACAGTGAATTAAAATAATGTACTATGATATCACACTGACTGTGAACAGAACAAGACAGTGAATTGAAATAATTTACTATGATATCACACTGACTGTGAACAGAACAAGACAGTGAATTAAAATAATGTACTATGATATCACACTGACTGTGAACAGAACAAGACAGTGAACTAAAATAATGTATTATATCACACTGACTGTGTGAACAGAACAAGACAGTGAATTAAAATAATGTACTATGATATCACACTGACTGTGAACAGAACAAGACAGTGAATTAAAATAATGTACTATGATATCACACTGACTGTGAACAGAACAATACAGTGAATTAAAATAATGTACTATGTTATCACACTGACTGTGAACAGAACAAGACAGTGAATTAAAATAATGTACTATGTTATCACACTGACTGTGTGAACAGAACAAGACAGTGAATTAAAATAATGTACTATGATATCACACTGACTGTGTGTTCAGAACAAGACAGTGAATTAAAATAATGTACTATGATATCTCACTGACTGTGAACAGGACAAGACAGTGAATTAAAATAATGTACTATGATATCTCACTGACTGTGTGAACAGAACAAGACAGTGATTTAAAATAATGTACTATGATATCACACTGACTGTGAACAGAACAAGACAGTGAATTAAAATAATGTACTATGATATCACACTGACTGTGAACAGAACAAGACAGTGAATTGAAATAATGTACTATGATATCACACTGACTGTGAACAGAACAAGACAGTGAATTAAAATAATGTACTATGATATCACACTGACTGTGAACAGAACAAGACAGTGAATTAAAATAATGTACTATGATATCACACTGACTGTGTGTTCAGAACAAGACAGTGAATTAAAATAATGTACTGATATCACACTGACTGTGTGAACAGAACAAGACAGTGAATTAAAATAATGTACTATGATATCACACTGACTGTGAACAGAACAAGACAGTGAACTAAAATAATGTACTATGATATCACACTGACTGTGTGTTCAGAACAAGACAGTGAATTAAAATAATGTACTATGATATCACACTGACTGTGTGTTCAGAACAAGACAGTGAATTAAAATAATGTACTATGATATCACACTGACTGTGAACAGAACAAGACAGTGAACTAAAATAATGTACTATGATATCACACTGACTGTGAACAGAACAAGACAGTGAACTAAAATAATGTACTATGATATCACACTGACTGTGTGAACAGAACAAGACAGTGAACTAAAATAATGTACTATGATATCACACTGACTGTGTGTTCAGAACAAGACAGTGAATTAAAATAATGTACTATGATATCACACTGACTGTGAACAGAACAAGACAGTGAACTAAAATAATGTACTATGATATCACACTGACTGTGTGAACAGAACAAGACAGTGGATTAAAATAATGTACTATGATATCACACTGACTGTGAACAGAACAAGACAGTGAATTGAAATAATGTACTATGATATCACACTGACTGTGAACAGAACAAGACAGTGAATTAAAATAATGTACTATGATATCACACTGACTGTGAACAGAACAAGACAGTGAATTAAAATAATGTACTTTGATATCACACTGACTGTGTGTTCAGAACAAGACAGTGAATTAAAATAATGTACTGATATCACACTGACTGTGTGAACAGAACAAGACAGTGAATTAAAATAATGTACTATGATATCACACTGACTGTGAACAGAACAAGACAGTGAACTAAAATAATGTACTATGATATCACACTGACTGTGAACAGAACAAGACAGTGAACTAAAATAATGTACTATGATATCACACTGACTGTGTGAACAGAACAAGACAGTGAACTAAAATAATGTACTATGATATCACACTGACTGTGTGTTCAGAACAAGACAGTGAATTAAAATAATGTACTATGATATCACACTGACTGTGAACAGAACAAGACAGTGAATTGAAATAATGTACTATGATATCACACTGACTGTGAACAGAACAAGACAGTGAATTGAAATAATGTACTATGATATCACACTGACTGTGAACAGAACAAGACAGTGAATTAAAATAATGTACTATGATATCACACTGACTGTGAACAGAACAAGACAGTGAATTAAAATAATGTACTATGATATCACACTGACTGTGTGTTCAGAACAAGACAGTGAATTAAAATAATGTACTGATATCACACTGACTGTGTGAACAGAACAAGACAGTGAATTAAAATAATGTACTATGATATCACACTGACTGTGAACAGAACAAGACAGTGAACTAAAATAATGTACTATGATATCACACTGACTGTGAACAGAACAAGACAGTGAACTAAAATAATGTACTATGATATCACACTGACTGTGTGAACAGAACAAGAGAGTGAACTAAAATAATGTACTATGATATCACACTGACTGTGTGTTCAGAACAAGACAGTGAATTAAAATAATGTACTATGATATCACACTGACTGTGAACAGAACAAGACAGTGAATTGAAATAATGTACTATGATATCACACTGACTGTGAACAGAACAAGACAGTGAACTAAAATAATGTATTATATCACACTGACTGTGAACAGAACAAGACAGTGGATTAAAATAATGTACTATGATATCACACTGACTGTGAACAGAACAAGACAGTGAATTAAAATAATGTACTATGATATCACACTGACTGTGTGAACAGAACAAGACAGTGGATTAAAATAATGTACTATGATATCACACTGACTGTGTGAACAGAACAAGACAGTGAATTAAAATAATGTACTATGATATCACACTGACTGTGTGTTCAGAACAAGACAGTGAATTAAAATAATGTACTATGATATCTCACTGACTGTGAACAGGACAAGACAGTGAATTAAAATAATGTACTATGATATCTCACTGACTGTGTGAACAGAACAAGACAGTGAATTAAAATAATGTACTATGATATCACACTGACTGTGTGAACAGAACAAGACAGTGGATTAAAATAATGTACTATGATATCACACTGACTGTGTGAACAGAACAAGACAGTGAATTAAAATAATGTACTATGATATCACACTGACTCTGTGAACAGAACAAGACAGTGAATTAAAATAATGTACTATGATATCACACTGACTGTGTGTTCAGAACAAGACAGTGAATTAAAATAATGTACTATGATATCACACTGACTGTGTGTTCAGAACAAGACAGTGAATTAAAATAATGTACTATGATATCACACTGACTGTGAACAGAACAAGACAGTGGATTAAAATAATGTACTATGATATCACACTGACTGTGTGTTCAGAACAAGACAGTGAATTAAAATAATGTACTATGATATCACACTGACTGTGAACAGAACAAGACAGTGAACTAAAATAATGTACTATGATATCACACTGACTATGAACAGAACAAGACAGTGAATTAAAATAATGTACTATGATATCACACTGACTGTGAACAGAACAAGACAGTGAACTAAAATAATGTACTATGATATCACACTGACTGTGTGAACAGAACAAGACAGTGAACTAAAATAATGTACTATGATATCACACTGACTGTGTGTTCAGAACAAGACAGTGAATTAAAATAATGTACTATGATATCACACTGACTGTGTGTTCAGAACAAGACAGTGAACTAAAATAATGTACTATGATATCACACTGACTGTGAACAGAACAAGACAGTGAACTAAAATAATGTACTATGATATCACACTGACTGTGTGAACAGAACAAGACAGTGAACTAAAATAATGTACTATGATATCACACTGACTGTGTGTTCAGAACAAGACAGTGAATTAAAATAATGTACTATGATATCACACTGACTGTGTGTTCAGAACAAGACAGTGAATTAAAATAATGTACTATGATATCTCACTGACTGTGAACAGGACAAGACAGTGAATTAAAATAATGTACTATGATATCACACTGACTGAACAGAACAAGACAGTGAATTAAAATAATGTACTATGATATCACACTGACTGTGAACAGAACAAGACAGTGAATTGAAATAATGTACTATGATATCACACTGACTGTGAACAGAACAAGACAGTGAATTAAAATAATGTACTATGATATCACACTGATTGTGAACAGAACAAGACAGTGAATTAAAATAATGTACTATGATATCACACTGACTGTGTGTTCAGAACAAGACAGTGAATTAAAATAATGTACTGATATCACACTGACTGTGTGAACAGAACAAGACAGTGAATTAAAATAATGTACTATGATATCACACTGACTGTGTGAACAGAACAAGACAGTGAATTAAAATAATGTACTATGATATCACACTGACTGTGTGTTCAGAACAAGACAGTGGATTAAAATAATGTACTATGATATCACACTGACTGTGAACAGAACAAGACAGTGAACTAAAATAATGTATTATATCACACTGACTGTGTGAACAGAACAAGACAGTGAATTAAAATAATGTGCTATGATATCACACTGACTGTGTGAACAGAACAAGACAGTGGATTAAAATAATGTACTATGATATCACACTGACTGTGTGAACAGAACAAGACAGTGGATTAAAATAATGTACTATGATATCACACTGACTGTGTGTTCAGAACAAGACAGTGGATTAAAATAATGTACTATGATATCACACTGACTATGAACAGAACAAGACAGTGAATTAAAATAATGTACTATGATATCACACTGACTGTGTGAACAGAACAAGACAGTGAACTAAAATAATGTACTATGATATCATACTGACTGTGTGAACAGAACAAGACAGTGAATTAAAATAATGTGCTATGATATCACACTGACTGTGTGAACAGAACAAGACAGTGGATTAAAATAATGTACTATGATATCACACTGACTGTGTGAACAGAACAAGACAGTGGATTAAAATAATGTACTATGATATCACACTGACTGTGTGTTCAGAACAAGACAGTGGATTAAAATAATGTACTATGATATCACACTGACTATGAACAGAACAAGACAGTGAATTAAAATAATGTACTATGATATCACACTGACTGTGTGAACAGAACAAGACAGTGAATTAAAATAATGTACTATGATATCACACTGACTGTGAACAGAACAAGACAGTGGATTAAAATAATGTACTATGATATCACACTGACTGTGTGAACAGAACAAGACAGTGGATTAAAATAATGTACTATGATATCACACTGACTATGAACAGAACAAGACAGTGAATTAAAATAATGTACTATGATATCACACTGACTGTGTGAACAGAACAAGACAGTGAACTAAAATAATGTACTATGATATCACACTGACTGTGTGAACAGAACAAGACAGTGAATTAAAATAATGTACTATGATATCTCACTGACTGTGTGTTCAGAACAAGACAGTGAATTAAAATAATGTACTATGATATCACACTGACTGTGTGTTCAGAACAAGACAGTGAATTAAAATAATGTACTATGATATCACACTGACTGTGTGAACAGAACAAGACAGTGAATTAAAATAATGTACTATGATATCACACTGACTGTGAACAGAACAAGACAGTGAACTAAAATAATGTACTATGATATCACACTGACTGTGAACAGAACAAGACAGTGAACTAAAATAATGTACTATGATATCACACTGACTGTGAACAGAACAAGACAGTGAATTGAAATAATGTACTATGATATCACACTGACTGTGAACAGAACAAGACAGTGAATTAAAATAATGTACTATGATATCACACTGACTGTGAACAGAACAAGACGGTGAATTAAAATAATGTACTATGATATCACACTGACTGTGTGTTCAGAACAAGACAGTGAATTAAAATAATGTACTGATATCACACTGACTGTGTGAACAGAACAAGACAGTGAATTAAAATAATGTACTATGATATCACACTGACTGTGAACAGAACAAGACAGTGAACTAAAATAATGTACTATGATATCACACTGACTGTGTGTTCAGAACAAGACAGTGAATTAAAATAATGTACTATGATATCACACTGACTGTGTGTTCAGAACAAGACAGTGAATTAAAATAATGTACTATGATATCACACTGACTGTGAACAGAACAAGACAGTGAACTAAAATAATGTACTATGATATCACACTGACTGTGAACAGAACAAGACAGTGAACTAAAATAATGTACTATGATATCACACTGACTGTGTGAACAGAACAAGACAGTGAACTAAAATAATGTACTATGATATCACACTGACTGTGTGTTCAGAACAAGACAGTGAATTAAAATAATGTATTATATCACACTGACTGTGTGAAAAGAACAAGACAGTGGATTAAAATAATGTACTATGATATCACACTGACTGTGAACAGAACAAGACAGTGAATTGAAATAATGTACTATGATATCACACTGACTGTGAACAGAACAAGACAGTGAATTAAAATAATGTACTATGATATCACACTGACTGTGAACAGAACAAGACAGTGAACTAAAATAATGTACTATGATATCACACTGACTGTGAACAGAACAAGACAGTGAACTAAAATAATGTACTATGATATCACACTGACTGTGTGAACAGAACAAGACAGTGAACTAAAATAATGTACTATGATATCACACTGACTGTGTGTTCAGAACAAGACAGTGAATTAAAATAATGTACTATGATATCACACTGACTGTGAACAGAACAAGACAGTGAATTGAAATAATGTACTATGATATCACACTGACTGTGAACAGAAAAAGACAGTGAACTAAAATAATGTATTATATCACACTGACTGTGAACAGAACAAGACAGTGGATTAAAATAATGTACTATGATATCACACTGACTGTGAACAGAACAAGACAGTGAATTAAAATAATGTACTATGATATCACACTGACTGTGTGAACAGAACAAGACAGTGGATTAAAATAATGTACTATGATATCACACTGACTGTGTGAACAGAACAAGACAGTGAATTAAAATAATGTACTATGATATCACACTGACTGTGTGTTCAGAACAAGACAGTGAATTAAAATAATGTACTATGATATCTCACTGACTGTGTGAACAGAACAAGACAGTGAATTAAAATAATGTACTATGATATCACACTGACTGTGTGAACAGAACAAGACAGTGGATTAAAATAATGTACTATGATATCACACTGACTGTGTGAACAGAACAAGACAGTGAACTAAAATAATGTACTATGATATCACACTGACTGTGTGAACAGAACAAGACAGTGAATTAAAATAATGTACTATGATATCTCACTGACTGTGTGAACAGAACAAGACAGTGAATTAAAATAATGTACTATGATATCACACTGACTGTGTGAACAGAACAAGACAGTGGATTAAAATAATGTACTATGATATCACACTGACTGTGTGAACAGAACAAGACAGTGAACTAAAATAATGTACTATCATATCACACTGACTGTGTGAACAGAACAAGACAGTGAATTAAAATAATGTACTATGATATCTCACTGACTGTGAACAGGACAAGACAGTGAATTAAAATAATGTACTATGATATCTCACTGACTGTGTGAACAGAACAAGACAGTGAATTAAAATAATGTACTATGATATCACACTGACTGTGTGAACAGAACAAGACAGTGGATTAAAATAATGTACTATGATATCACACTGACTGTGTGAACAGAACAAGACAGTGAACTAAAATAATGTACTATGATATCACACTGACTGTGTGAACAGAACAAGACAGTGAATTAAAATAATGTACTATGATATCTCACTGACTGTGTGTTCAGAACAAGACAGTGAATTAAAATAATGTACTATGATATCACACTGACTGTGTGTTCAGAACAAGACAGTGAATTAAAATAATGTACTATGATATCACACTGACTGTGAACAGAACAAGACAGTGGATTAAAATAATGTACTATGATATCACACTGACTGTGTGTTCAGAACAAGACAGTGAATTAAAATAATGTACTATGATATCACACTGACTGTGAACAGAACAAGACAGTGAACTAAAATAATGTACTATGATATCACACTGACTATGAACAGAACAAGACAGTGAATTAAAATAATGTACTATGATATCACACTGACTGTGAACAGAACAAGACAGTGAATTAAAATAATGTACTATGATATCACACTGACTGTGTGTTCAGAACAAGACAGTGAACTAAAATAATGTACTATGATATCACACTGACTGTGTGAACAGAACAAGACAGTGAATTAAAATAATGTACTATGATATCTCACTGACTGTGTGTTCAGAACAAGACAGTGAATTAAAATAATGTACTATGATATCACACTGACTGTGAACAGAACAAGACAGTGAATTGAAATAATGTACTATGATATCACACTGACTGTGAACAGAACAAGACAGTGAACTAAAATAATGTATTATATCACACTGACTGTGTGAACAGAACAAGACAGTGAATTAAAATAATGTACTATGATATCACACTGACTGTGAACAGAACAAGACAGTGAATTAAAATAATGTACTATGATATCACACTGACTGTGAACAGAACAATACAGTGAATTAAAATAATGTACTATGTTATCACACTGACTGTGAACAGAACAAGACAGTGAATTAAAATAATGTACTATGTTATCACACTGACTGTGTGAACAGAACAAGACAGTGAATTAAAATAATGTACTATGATATCACACTGACTGTGTGTTCAGAACAAGACAGTGAATTAAAATAATGTACTATGATATCTCACTGACTGTGAACAGGACAAGACAGTGAATTAAAATAATGTACTATGATATCTCACTGACTGTGTGAACAGAACAAGACAGTGATTTAAAATAATGTACTATGATATCACACTGACTGTGAACAGAACAAGACAGTGAATTAAAATAATGTACTATGATATCACACTGACTGTGAACAGAACAAGACAGTGAATTGAAATAATGTACTATGATATCACACTGACTGTGAACAGAACAAGACAGTGAATTAAAATAATGTACTATGATATCACACTGACTGTGAACAGAACAAGACAGTGAATTAAAATAATGTACTGATATCACACTGACTGTGTGAACAGAACAAGACAGTGAATTAAAATAATGTACTATGATATCACACTGACTGTGAACAGAACAAGACAGTGAACTAAAATAATGTACTATGATATCACACTGACTGTGTGTTTAGAACAAGACAGTGAATTAAAATAATGTACTATGATATCACACTGACTGTGTGTTCAGAACAAGACAGTGAATTAAAATAATGTACTATGATATCACACTGACTGTGAACAGAACAAGACAGTGAACTAAAATAATGTACTATGATATCACACTGACTGTGAACAGAACAAGACAGTGAACTAAAATAATGTACTATGATATCACACTGACTGTGTGAACAGAACAAGACAGTGAACTAAAATAATGTACTATGATATCACACTGACTGTGTGTTCAGAACAAGACAGTGAATTAAAATAATGTACTATGATATCACACTGACTGTGAACAGAACAAGACAGTGAACTAAAATAATGTATTATATCACACTGACTGTGTGAACAGAACAAGACAGTGGATTAAAATAATGTACTATGATATCACACTGACTGTGAACAGAACAAGACAGTGAACTAAAATAATGTACTATGATATCACACTGACTATGAACAGAACAAGACAGTGAATTAAAATAATGTACTATGATATCACACTGACTGTGTGTTCAGAACAAGACAGTGAACTAAAATAATGTACTATGATATCACACTGACTGTGAACAGAACAAGACAGTGAACTAAAATAATGTACTATGATATCACACTGACTGTGTGAACAGAACAAGACAGTGAACTAAAATAATGTACTATGATATCACACTGACTGTGTGTTCAGAACAAGACAGTGAATTAAAATAATGTACTATGATATCACACTGACTGTGTGTTCAGAACAAGACAGTGAATTAAAATAATGTACTATGATATCTCACTGACTGTGAACAGGACAAGACAGTGAATTAAAATAATGTACTATGATATCACACTGACTGTGAACAGAACAAGACAGTGAATTAAAATAATGTACTATGATATCACACTGACTGTGAACAGAACAAGACAGTGAATTGAAATAATGTACTATGATATCACACTGACTGTGAACAGAACAAGACAGTGAATTAAAATAATGTACTATGATATCACACTGATTGTGAACAGAACAAGACAGTGAATTAAAATAATGTACTATGATATCACACTGACTGTGTGTTCAGAACAAGACAGTGAATTAAAATAATGTACTGATATCACACTGACTGTGTGAACAGAACAAGACAGTGAATTAAAATAATGTACTATGATATCACACTGACTGTGTGAACAGAACAAGACAGTGAATTAAAATAATGTACTATGATATCACACTGACTGTGTGTTCAGAACAAGACAGTGGATTAAAATAATGTACTATGATATCACACTGACTGTGAACAGAACAAGACAGTGAACTAAAATAATGTATTATATCACACTGACTGTGTGAACAGAACAAGACAGTGAATTAAAATAATGTGCTATGATATCACACTGACTGTGTGAACAGAACAAGACAGTGGATTAAAATAATGTACTATGATATCACACTGACTGTGTGAACAGAACAAGACAGTGGATTAAAATAATGTACTATGATATCACACTGACTGTGTGTTCAGAACAAGACAGTGGATTAAAATAATGTACTATGATATCACACTGACTATGAACAGAACAAGACAGTGAATTAAAATAATGTACTATGATATCACACTGACTGTGTGAACAGAACAAGACAGTGAACTAAAATAATGTACTATGATATCATACTGACTGTGTGAACAGAACAAGACAGTGAATTAAAATAATGTGCTATGATATCACACTGACTGTGTGAACAGAACAAGACAGTGGATTAAAATAATGTACTATGATATCACACTGACTGTGTGAACAGAACAAGACAGTGGATTAAAATAATGTACTATGATATCACACTGACTGTGTGTTCAGAACAAGACAGTGGATTAAAATAATGTACTATGATATCACACTGACTATGAACAGAACAAGACAGTGAATTAAAATAATGTACTATGATATCACACTGACTGTGTGAACAGAACAAGACAGTGAATTAAAATAATGTACTATGATATCACACTGACTGTGAACAGAACAAGACAGTGGATTAAAATAATGTACTATGATATCACACTGACTGTGTGAACAGAACAAGACAGTGGATTAAAATAATGTACTATGATATCACACTGACTATGAACAGAACAAGACAGTGAATTAAAATAATGTACTATGATATCACACTGACTGTGTGAACAGAACAAGACAGTGAACTAAAATAATGTACTATGATATCACACTGACTGTGTGAACAGAACAAGACAGTGAATTAAAATAATGTACTATGATATCTCACTGACTGTGTGTTCAGAACAAGACAGTGAATTAAAATAATGTACTATGATATCACACTGACTGTGTGTTCAGAACAAGACAGTGAATTAAAATAATGTACTATGATATCACACTGACTGTGTGAACAGAACAAGACAGTGAATTAAAATAATGTACTATGATATCACACTGACTGTGAACAGAACAAGACAGTGAACTAAAATAATGTACTATGATATCACACTGACTGTGAACAGAACAAGACAGTGAACTAAAATAATGTACTATGATATCACACTGACTGTGTGAACAGAACAAGACAGTGAACTAAAATAATGTACTATGATATCACACTGACTGTGTGTTCAGAACAAGACAGTGAATTAAAATAATGTACTATGATATCACACTGACTGTGAACAGGACAAGACAGTGAATTAAAATAATGTACTATGATATCACACTGACTGTGAACAGAACAAGACAGTGAATTAAAATAATGTACTATGATATCACACTGACTGTGAACAGAACAAGACAGTGAATTGAAATAATGTACTATGATATCACACTGACTGTGAACAGAACAAGACAGTGAATTAAAATAATGTACTATGATATCACACTGACTGTGAACAGAACAAGACGGTGAATTAAAATAATGTACTATGATATCACACTGACTGTGTGTTCAGAACAAGACAGTGAATTAAAATAATGTACTGATATCACACTGACTGTGTGAACAGAACAAGACAGTGAATTAAAATAATGTACTATGATATCACACTGACTGTGAACAGAACAAGACAGTGAACTAAAATAATGTACTATGATATCACACTGACTGTGTGTTCAGAACAAGACAGTGAATTAAAATAATGTACTATGATATCACACTGACTGTGTGTTCAGAACAAGACAGTGAATTAAAATAATGTACTATGATATCACACTGACTGTGAACAGAACAAGACAGTGAACTAAAATAATGTACTATGATATCACACTGACTGTGAACAGAACAAGACAGTGAACTAAAATAATGTACTATGATATCACACTGACTGTGTGAACAGAACAAGACAGTGAACTAAAATAATGTACTATGATATCACACTGACTGTGTGTTCAGAACAAGACAGTGAATTAAAATAATGTATTATATCACACTGACTGTGTGAAAAGAACAAGACAGTGGATTAAAATAATGTACTATGATATCACACTGACTGTGAACAGAACAAGACAGTGAATTGAAATAATGTACTATGATATCACACTGACTGTGAACAGAACAAGACAGTGAATTAAAATAATGTACTATGATATCACACTGACTGTGAACAGAACAAGACAGTGAACTAAAATAATGTACTATGATATCACACTGACTGTGAACAGAACAAGACAGTGAACTAAAATAATGTACTATGATATCACACTGACTGTGTGAACAGAACAAGACAGTGAACTAAAATAATGTACTATGATATCACACTGACTGTGTGTTCAGAACAAGACAGTGAATTAAAATAATGTACTATGATATCACACTGACTGTGAACAGAACAAGACAGTGAATTGAAATAATGTACTATGATATCACACTGACTGTGAACAGAAAAAGACAGTGAACTAAAATAATGTATTATATCACACTGACTGTGAACAGAACAAGACAGTGGATTAAAATAATGTACTATGATATCACACTGACTGTGAACAGAACAAGACAGTGAATTAAAATAATGTACTATGATATCACACTGACTGTGTGAACAGAACAAGACAGTGGATTAAAATAATGTACTATGATATCACACTGACTGTGTGAACAGAACAAGACAGTGAATTAAAATAATGTACTATGATATCACACTGACTGTGTGTTCAGAACAAGACAGTGAATTAAAATAATGTACTATGATATCTCACTGACTGTGTGAACAGAACAAGACAGTGAATTAAAATAATGTACTATGATATCACACTGACTGTGTGAACAGAACAAGACAGTGGATTAAAATAATGTACTATGATATCACACTGACTGTGTGAACAGAACAAGACAGTGAACTAAAATAATGTACTATGATATCACACTGACTGTGTGAACAGAACAAGACAGTGAATTAAAATAATGTACTATGATATCTCACTGACTGTGTGAACAGAACAAGACAGTGAATTAAAATAATGTACTATGATATCACACTGACTGTGTGAACAGAACAAGACAGTGGATTAAAATAATGTACTATGATATCACACTGACTGTGTGAACAGAACAAGACAGTGAACTAAAATAATGTACTATCATATCACACTGACTGTGTGAACAGAACAAGACAGTGAATTAAAATAATGTACTATGATATCTCACTGACTGTGAACAGGACAAGACAGTGAATTAAAATAATGTACTATGATATCTCACTGACTGTGTGAACAGAACAAGACAGTGAATTAAAATAATGTACTATGATATCACACTGACTGTGTGAACAGAACAAGACAGTGGATTAAAATAATGTACTATGATATCACACTGACTGTGTGAACAGAACAAGACAGTGAACTAAAATAATGTACTATGATATCACACTGACTGTGTGAACAGAACAAGACAGTGAATTAAAATAATGTACTATGATATCTCACTGACTGTGTGTTCAGAACAAGACAGTGAATTAAAATAATGTACTATGATATCACACTGACTGTGTGTTCAGAACAAGACAGTGAATTAAAATAATGTACTATGATATCACACTGACTGTGAACAGAACAAGACAGTGGATTAAAATAATGTACTATGATATCACACTGACTGTGTGTTCAGAACAAGACAGTGAATTAAAATAATGTACTATGATATCACACTGACTGTGAACAGAACAAGACAGTGAACTAAAATAATGTACTATGATATCACACTGACTATGAACAGAACAAGACAGTGAATTAAAATAATGTACTATGATATCACACTGACTGTGAACAGAACAAGACAGTGAATTAAAATAATGTACTATGATATCACACTGACTGTGTGTTCAGAACAAGACAGTGAACTAAAATAATGTACTATGATATCACACTGACTGTGTGAACAGAACAAGACAGTGAATTAAAATAATGTACTATGATATCTCACTGACTGTGTGTTCAGAACAAGACAGTGAATTAAAATAATGTACTATGATATCACACTGACTGTGAACAGAACAAGACAGTGAATTGAAATAATGTACTATGATATCACACTGACTGTGAACAGAACAAGACAGTGAACTAAAATAATGTATTATATCACACTGACTGTGTGAACAGAACAAGACAGTGAATTAAAATAATGTACTATGATATCACACTGACTGTGAACAGAACAAGACAGTGAATTAAAATAATGTACTATGATATCACACTGACTGTGAACAGAACAATACAGTGAATTAAAATAATGTACTATGTTATCACACTGACTGTGAACAGAACAAGACAGTGAATTAAAATAATGTACTATGTTATCACACTGACTGTGTGAACAGAACAAGACAGTGAATTAAAATAATGTACTATGATATCACACTGACTGTGTGTTCAGAACAAGACAGTGAATTAAAATAATGTACTATGATATCTCACTGACTGTGAACAGGACAAGACAGTGAATTAAAATAATGTACTATGATATCTCACTGACTGTGTGAACAGAACAAGACAGTGATTTAAAATAATGTACTATGATATCACACTGACTGTGAACAGAACAAGACAGTGAATTAAAATAATGTACTATGATATCACACTGACTGTGAACAGAACAAGACAGTGAATTGAAATAATGTACTATGATATCACACTGACTGTGAACAGAACAAGACAGTGAATTAAAATAATGTACTATGATATCACACTGACTGTGAACAGAACAAGACAGTGAATTAAAATAATGTACTGATATCACACTGACTGTGTGAACAGAACAAGACAGTGAATTAAAATAATGTACTATGATATCACACTGACTGTGAACAGAACAAGACAGTGAACTAAAATAATGTACTATGATATCACACTGACTGTGTGTTCAGAACAAGACAGTGAATTAAAATAATGTACTATGATATCACACTGACTGTGTGTTCAGAACAAGACAGTGAATTAAAATAATGTACTATGATATCACACTGACTGTGAACAGAACAAGACAGTGAACTAAAATAATGTACTATGATATCACACTGACTGTGAACAGAACAAGACAGTGAACTAAAATAATGTACTATGATATCACACTGACTGTGTGAACAGAACAAGACAGTGAACTAAAATAATGTACTATGATATCACACTGACTGTGTGTTCAGAACAAGACAGTGAATTAAAATAATGTACTATGATATCACACTGACTGTGAACAGAACAAGACAGTGAACTAAAATAATGTATTATATCACACTGACTGTGTGAACAGAACAAGACAGTGGATTAAAATAATGTACTATGATATCACACTGACTGTGAACAGAACAAGACAGTGAACTAAAATAATGTACTATGATATCACACTGACTATGAACAGAACAAGACAGTGAATTAAAATAATGTACTATGATATCACACTGACTGTGTGTTCAGAACAAGACAGTGAACTAAAATAATGTACTATGATATCACACTGACTGTGAACAGAACAAGACAGTGAACTAAAATAATGTACTATGATATCACACTGACTGTGTGAACAGAACAAGACAGTGAACTAAAATAATGTACTATGATATCACACTGACTGTGTGTTCAGAACAAGACAGTGAATTAAAATAATGTACTATGATATCACACTGACTGTGTGTTCAGAACAAGACAGTGAATTAAAATAATGTACTATGATATCTCACTGACTGTGAACAGGACAAGACAGTGAATTAAAATAATGTACTATGATATCACACTGACTGTGAACAGAACAAGACAGTGAATTAAAATAATGTACTATGATATCACACTGACTGTGAACAGAACAAGACAGTGAATTGAAATAATGTACTATGATATCACACTGAGTGTGAACAGAACAAGACAGTGAATTAAAATAATGTACTATGATATCACACTGATTGTGAACAGAACAAGACAGTGAATTAAAATAATGTACTATGATATCACACTGACTGTGTGTTCAGAACAAGACAGTGAATTAAAATAATGTACTGATATCACACTGACTGTGTGAACAGAACAAGACAGTGAATTAAAATAATGTACTATGATATCACACTGACTGTGTGAACAGAACAAGACAGTGAATTAAAATAATGTACTATGATATCACACTGACTGTGTGAACAGAACAAGACAGTGGATTAAAATAATGTACTATGATATCACACTGACTGTGTGAACAGAACAAGACAGTGGATTAAAATAATGTACTATGATATCACACTGACTGTGTGTTCAGAACAAGACAGTGGATTAAAATAATGTACTATGATATCACACTGACTATGAACAGAACAAGACAGTGAATTAAAATAATGTACTATGATATCACACTGACTGTGTGAACAGAACAAGACAGTGAACTAAAATAATGTACTATGATATCATACTGACTGTGTGAACAGAACAAGACAGTGAATTAAAATAATGTGCTATGATATCACACTGACTGTGTGAACAGAACAAGACAGTGGATTAAAATAATGTACTATGATATCACACTGACTGTGTGAACAGAACAAGACAGTGGATTAAAATAATGTACTATGATATCACACTGACTGTGTGAACAGAACAAGACAGTGGATTAAAATAATGTACTATGATATCACACTGACTATGAACAGAACAAGACAGTGAATTAAAATAATGTACTATGATATCACACTGACTGTGTGAACAGAACAAGACAGTGAACTAAAATAATGTACTATGATATCACACTGACTGTGTGAACAGAACAAGACAGTGAATTAAAATAATGTACTATGATATCTCACTGACTGTGTGTTCAGAACAAGACAGTGAATTAAAATAATGTACTATGATATCACACTGACTGTGTGTTCAGAACAAGACAGTGAATTAAAATAATGTACTATGATATCACACTGACTGTGTGAACAGAACAAGACAGTGAATTAAAATAATGTACTATGATATCACACTGACTGTGAACAGAACAAGACAGTGAACTAAAATAATGTACTATGATATCACACTGACTGTGAACAGAACAAGACAGTGAACTAAAATAATGTACTATGATATCACACTGACTGTGTGAACAGAACAAGACAGTGAACTAAAATAATGTACTATGATATCACACTGACTGTGTGTTCAGAACAAGACAGTGAATTAAAATAATGTACTATGATATCACACTGACTGTGAACAGGACAAGACAGTGAATTAAAATAATGTACTATGATATCACACTGACTGTGAACAGAACAAGACAGTGAATTAAAATAATGTACTATGATATCACACTGACTGTGAACAGAACAAGACAGTGAATTGAAATAATGTACTATGATATCACACTGACTGTGAACAGAACAAGACAGTGAATTAAAATAATGTACTATGATATCACACTGACTGTGAACAGAACAAGACGGTGAATTAAAATAATGTACTATGATATCACACTGACTGTGTGTTCAGAACAAGACAGTGAATTAAAATAATGTACTGATATCACACTGACTGTGTGAACAGAACAAGACAGTGAATTAAAATAATGTACTATGATATCACACTGACTGTGAACAGAACAAGACAGTGAACTAAAATAATGTACTATGATATCACACTGACTGTGTGTTCAGAACAAGACAGTGAATTAAAATAATGTACTATGATATCACACTGACTGTGTGTTCAGAACAAGACAGTGAATTAAAATAATGTACTATGATATCACACTGACTGTGAACAGAACAAGACAGTGAACTAAAATAATGTACTATGATATCACACTGACTGTGAACAGAACAAGACAGTGAACTAAAATAATGTACTATGATATCACACTGACTGTGTGAACAGAACAAGACAGTGAACTAAAATAATGTACTATGATATCACACTGACTGTGTGTTCAGAACAAGACAGTGAATTAAAATAATGTACTATGATATCACACTGACTGTGAACAGAACAAGACAGTGAACTAAAATAATGTATTATATCACACTGACTGTGTGAAAAGAACAAGACAGTGGATTAAAATAATGTACTATGATATCACACTGACTGTGAACAGAACAAGACAGTGAATTGAAATAATGTACTATGATATCACACTGACTGTGAACAGAACAAGACAGTGAATTAAAATAATGTACTATGATATCACACTGACTGTGAACAGAACAAGACAGTGAACTAAAATAATGTACTATGATATCACACTGACTGTGAACAGAACAAGACAGTGAACTAAAATAATGTACTATGATATCACACTGACTGTGTGAACAGAACAAGACAGTGAACTAAAATAATGTACTATGATATCACACTGACTGTGTGTTCAGAACAAGACAGTGAATTAAAATAATGTACTATGATATCACACTGACTGTGAACAGAACAAGACAGTGAATTGAAATAATGTACTATGATATCACACTGACTGTGAACAGAACAAGACAGTGAACTAAAATAATGTATTATATCACACTGACTGTGAACAGAACAAGACAGTGGATTAAAATAATGTACTATGATATCACACTGACTGTGAACAGAACAAGACAGTGAATTAAAATAATGTACTATGATATCACACTGACTGTGTGAACAGAACAAGACAGTGGATTAAAATAATGTACTATGATATCACACTGACTGTGTGAACAGAACAAGACAGTGAATTAAAATAATGTACTATGATATCACACTGACTGTGTGTTCAGAACAAGACAGTGAATTAAAATAATGTACTATGATATCTCACTGACTGTGTGAACAGAACAAGACAGTGAATTAAAATAATGTACTATGATATCACACTGACTGTGTGAACAGAACAAGACAGTGGATTAAAATAATGTACTATGATATCACACTGACTGTGTGAACAGAACAAGACAGTGAACTAAAATAATGTACTATGATATCACACTGACTGTGTGAACAGAACAAGACAGTGAATTAAAATAATGTACTATGATATCTCACTGACTGTGTGAACAGAACAAGACAGTGAATTAAAATAATGTACTATGATATCACACTGACTGTGTGAACAGAACAAGACAGTGGATTAAAATAATGTACTATGATATCACACTGACTGTGTGAACAGAACAAGACAGTGAACTAAAATAATGTACTATGATATCACACTGACTGTGTGAACAGAACAAGACAGTGAATTAAAATAATGTACTATGATATCTCACTGACTGTGAACAGGACAAGACAGTGAATTAAAATAATGTACTATGATATCTCACTTACTGTGTGAACAGAACAAGACAGTGAATTAAAATAATGTACTATGATATCACACTGACTGTGTGAACAGAACAAGACAGTGGATTAAAATAATGTACTATGATATCACACTGACTGTGTGAACAGAACAAGACAGTGAACTAAAATAATGTACTATGATATCACACTGACTGTGTGAACAGAACAAGACAGTGAATTAAAATAATGTACTATGATATCTCACTGACTGTGTGTTCAGAACAAGACAGTGAATTAAAATAATGTACTATGATATCACACTGACTGTGTGTTCAGAACAAGACAGTGAATTAAAATAATGTACTATGATATCACACTGACTGTGAACAGAACAAGACAGTGGATTAAAATAATGTACTATGATATCACACTGACTGTGTGTTCAGAACAAGACAGTGAATTAAAATAATGTACTATGATATCACACTGACTGTGAACAGAACAAGACAGTGAACTAAAATAATGTACTATGATATCACACTGACTATGAACAGAACAAGACAGTGAATTAAAATAATGTACTATGATATCACACTGACTGTGAACAGAACAAGACAGTGAATTAAAATAATGTACTATGATATCACACTGACTGTGTGTTCAGAACAAGACAGTGAACTAAAATAATGTACTATGATATCACACTGACTGTGTGAACAGAACAAGACAGTGAATTAAAATAATGTACTATGATATCTCACTGACTGTGTGTTCAGAACAAGACAGTGAATTAAAATAATGTACTATGATATCACACTGACTGTGAACAGAACAAGACAGTGAATTGAAATAATGTACTATGATATCACACTGACTGTGAACAGAACAAGACAGTGAACTAAAATAATGTATTATATCACACTGACTGTGTGTTCAGAACAAGACAGTGAATTAAAATAATGTACTATGATATCACACTGACTGTGAACAGAACAAGACAGTGAACTAAAATAATGTATTATATCACACTGACTGTGTGAACAGAACAAGACAGTGGATTAAAATAATGTACTATGATATCACACTGACTGTGAACAGAACAAGACAGTGAATTGAAATAATGTACTATGATATCACACTGACTGTGAACAGAACAAGACAGTGAATTAAAATAATGTACTATGATATCACACTGACTGTGAACAGAACAAGACAGTGAATTAAAATAATGTACTATGATATCACACTGACTGTGTGTTCAGAACAAGACAGTGAATTAAAATAATGTACTGATATCACACTGACTGTGTGAACAGAACAAGACAGTGAATTAAAATAATGTACTATGATATCACACTGACTGTGAACAGAACAAGACAGTGAACTAAAATAATGTACTATGATATCACACTGACTGTGAACAGAACAAGACAGTGAACTAAAATAATGTACTATGATATCACACTGACTGTGTGAACAGAACAAGACAGTGAACTAAAATAATGTACTATGATATCACACTGACTGTGTGTTCAGAACAAGACGGTGAATTAAAATAATGTACTATGATATCACACTGACTGTGAACAGAACAAGACAGTGAATTGAAATAATGTACTATGATATCACACTGACTGTGAACAGAACAAGACAGTGAACTAAAATAATGTATTATATCACACTGACTGTGAACAGAACAAGACAGTGGATTAAAATAATGTACTATGATATCACACTGACTGTGAACAGAACAAGACAGTGAATTAAAATAATGTACTATGATATCACACTGACTGTGTGAACAGAACAAGACAGTGGATTAAAATAATGTACTATGATATCACACTGACTGTGTGAACAGAACAAGACAGTGAATTAAAATAATGTACTATGATATCACACTGACTGTGTGTTCAGAACAAGACAGTGAATTAAAATAATGTACTATGATATCTCACTGACTGTGAACAGGACAAGACAGTGAATTAAAATAATGTACTATGATATCTCACTGACTGTGTGAACAGAACAAGACAGTGAATTAAAATAATGTACTATGATATCACACTGACTGTGTGAACAGAACAAGACAGTGGATTAAAATAATGTACTATGATATCACACTGACTGTGTGAACAGAACAAGACAGTGAATTAAAATAATGTACTATGATATCACACTGACTCTGTGAACAGAACAAGACAGTGAATTAAAATAATGTACTATGATATCACACTGACTGTGTGTTCAGAACAAGACAGTGAATTAAAATAATGTACTATGATATCACACTGACTGTGTGTTCAGAACAAGACAGTGAATTAAAATAATGTACTATGATATCACACTGACTGTGAACAGAACAAGACAGTGGATTAAAATAATGTACTATGATATCACACTGACTGTGTGTTCAGAACAAGACAGTGAATTAAAATAATGTACTATGATATCACACTGACTGTGAACAGAACAAGACAGTGAACTAAAATAATGTACTATGATATCACACTGACTGTGAACAGAACAAGACAGTGAACTAAAATAATGTACTATGATATCACACTGACTGTGTGAACAGAACAAGACAGTGAACTAAAATAATGTACTATGATATCACACTGACTGTGTGTTCAGAACAAGACAGTGAATTAAAATAATGTACTATGATATCACACTGACTGTGTGTTCAGAACAAGACAGTGAACTAAAATAATGTACTATGATATCACACTGACTGTGAACAGAACAAGACAGTGAACTAAAATAATGTACTATGATATCACACTGACTGTGAACAGAACAAGACAGTGAACTAAAATAATGTACTATGATATCACACTGACTGTGTGAACAGAACAAGACAGTGAACTAAAATAATGTACTATGATATCACACTGACTGTGTGTTCAGAACAAGACAGTGAATTAAAATAATGTACTATGATATCACACTGACTGTGTGAACAGAACAAGACAGTGAACTAAAATAATGTACTATGATATCACACTGACTGTGTGTTCAGAACAAGACAGTGAATTAAAATAATGTACTATGATATCACACTGACTGTGTGTTCAGAACAAGACAGTGAACTAAAATAATGTACTATGATATCACACTGACTGTGAACAGAACAAGACAGTGAACTAAAATAATGTACTATGATATCACACTGACTGTGAACAGAACAAGACAGTGAACTAAAATAATGTACTATGATATCACACTGACTGTGTGAACAGAACAAGACAGTGAACTAAAATAATGTACTATGATATCACACTGACTGTGTGTTCAGAACAAGACAGTGAATTAAAATAATGTACTATGATATCACACTGACTGTGTGAACAGAACAAGACAGTGAACTAAAATAATGTACTATGATATCACACTGACTGTGTGTTCAGAACAAGACAGTGAATTAAAATAATGTACTATGATATCACACTGACTGTGTGTTCAGAACAAGACAGTGAACTAAAATAATGTACTATGATATCACACTGACTGTGAACAGAACAAGACAGTGAACTAAAATAATGTACTATGATATCACACTGACTGTGTGAACAGAACAAGACAGTGAACTAAAATAATGTACTATGATATCACACTGACTGTGTGTTCAGAACAAGACAGTGAATTAAAATAATGTACTATGATATCACACTGACTGTGTGTTCAGAACAAGACAGTGAATTAAAATAATGTACTATGATATCTCACTGACTGTGAACAGGACAAGACAGTGAATTAAAATAATGTACTATGATATCACACTGACTGTGAACAGAACAAGACAGTGAATTAAAATAATGTACTATGATATCACACTGACTGTGAACGGAACAAGACAGTGAATTGAAATAATGTACTATGATATCACACTGACTGTGAACAGAACAAGACAGTGAATTAAAATAATGTACTATGATATCACACTGATTGTGAACAGAACAAGACAGTGAATTAAAATAATGTACTATGATATCACACTGACTGTGTGTTCAGAACAAGACAGTGAATTAAAATAATGTACTGATATCACACTGACTGTGTGAACAGAACAAGACAGTGAATTAAAATAATGTACTATGATATCACACTGACTGTGTGAACAGAACAAGACAGTGAATTAAAATAATGTACTATGATATCACACTGACTGTGTGTTCAGAACAAGACAGTGGATTAAAATAATGTACTATGATATCACACTGACTGTGAACAGAACAAGACAGTGAACTAAAATAATGTATTATATCACACTGACTGTGTGAACAGAACAAGACAGTGAATTAAAATAATGTGCTATGATATCACACTGACTGTGTGAACAGAACAAGACAGTGGATTAAAATAATGTACTATGATATCACACTGACTGTGTGAACAGAACAAGACAGTGGATTAAAATAATGTACTATGATATCACACTGACTGTGTGTTCAGAACAAGACAGTGGATTAAAATAATGTACTATGATATCACACTGACTATGAACAGAACAAGACAGTGAATTAAAATAATGTACTATGATATCACACTGACTGTGTGAACAGAACAAGACAGTGAACTAAAATAATGTACTATGATATCATACTGACTGTGTGAACAGAACAAGACAGTGAATTAAAATAATGTGCTATGATATCACACTGACTGTGTGAACAGAACAAGACAGTGGATTAAAATAATGTACTATGATATCACACTGACTGTGTGAACAGAACAAGACAGTGGATTAAAATAATGTACTATGATATCACACTGACTGTGTGTTCAGAACAAGACAGTGGATTAAAATAATGTACTATGATATCACACTGACTATGAACAGAACAAGACAGTGAATTAAAATAATGTACTATGATATCACACTGACTGTGTGAACAGAACAAGACAGTGAATTAAAATAATGTACTATGATATCACACTGACTGTGAACAGAACAAGACAGTGGATTAAAATAATGTACTATGATATCACACTGACTGTGTGAACAGAACAAGACAGTGGATTAAAATAATGTACTATGATATCACACTGACTATGAACAGAACAAGACAGTGAATTAAAATAATGTACTATGATATCACACTGACTGTGTGAACAGAACAAGACAGTGAACTAAAATAATGTACTATGATATCACACTGACTGTGTGAACAGAACAAGACAGTGAATTAAAATAATGTACTATGATATCTCACTGACTGTGTGTTCAGAACAAGACAGTGAATTAAAATAATGTACTATGATATCACACTGACTGTGTGTTCAGAACAAGACAGTGAATTAAAATAATGTACTATGATATCACACTGACTGTGAACAGAACAAGACAGTGGATTAAAATAATGTACTATGATATCACACTGACTGTGAACAGAACAAGACAGTGAACTAAAATAATGTACTATGATATCACACTGACTGTGAACAGAACAAGACAGTGAACTAAAATAATGTACTATGATATCACACTGACTGTGTGAACAGAACAAGACAGTGAACTAAAATAATGTACTATGATATCACACTGACTGTGTGTTCAGAACAAGACAGTGAATTAAAATAATGTACTATGATATCACACTGACTGTGTGAACAGAACAAGACAGTGAATTAAAATAATGTACTATGATATCACACTGACTGTGAACAGAACAAGACAGTGAACTAAAATAATGTACTATGATATCACACTGACTGTGAACAGAACAAGACAGTGAACTAAAATAATGTACTATGATATCACACTGACTGTGTGAACAGAACAAGACAGTGAACTAAAATAATGTACTATGATATCACACTGACTGTGTGTTCAGAACAAGACAGTGAATTAAAATAATGTACTATGATATCACACTGACTGTGAACAGGACAAGACAGTGAATTAAAATAATGTACTATGATATCACACTGACTGTGAACAGAACAAGACAGTGAATTAAAATAATGTACTATGATATCACACTGACTGTGAACAGAACAAGACAGTGAATTGAAATAATGTACTATGATATCACACTGACTGTGAACAGAACAAGACAGTGAATTAAAATAATGTACTATGATATCACACTGACTGTGAACAGAACAAGACGGTGAATTAAAATAATGTACTATGATATCACACTGACTGTGTGTTCAGAACAAGACAGTGAATTAAAATAATGTACTGATATCACACTGACTGTGTGAACAGAACAAGACAGTGAATTAAAATAATGTACTATGATATCACACTGACTGTGAACAGGACAAGACAGTGAACTAAAATAATGTACTATGATATCACACTGACTGTGTGTTCAGAACAAGACAGTGAATTAAAATAATGTACTATGATATCTCACTGACTGTGAACAGAACAAGACAGTGAATTAAAATAATGTACTATGATATCACACTGACTGTGTGAACAGAACAAGACAGTGGATTAAAATAATGTACTATGATATCACACTGACTATGAACAGAACAAGACAGTGAATTAAAATAATGTACTATGATATCACACTGACTGTGTGAACAGAACAAGACAGTGAACTAAAATAATGTACTATGATATCACACTGACTGTGTGAACAGAACAAGACAGTGAATTAAAATAATGTACTATGATATCTCACTGACTGTGTGTTCAGAACAAGACAGTGAATTAAAATAATGTACTATGATATCACACTGACTGTGTGTTCAGAACAAGACAGTGAATTAAAATAATGTACTATGATATCACACTGACTGTGAACAGAACAAGACAGTGGATTAAAATAATGTACTATGATATCACACTGACTGTGTGTTCAGAACAAGACAGTGAATTAAAATAATGTACTATGATATCACACTGACTCTGTGAACAGAACAAGACAGTGAATTAAAATAATGTACTATGATATCACACTGACTGTGTGTTCAGAACAAGACAGTGAATTAAAATAATGTACTATGATATCACACTGACTGTGTGTTCAGAACAAGACAGTGAATTAAAATAATGTACTATGATATCACACTGACTGTGAACAGAACAAGACAGTGGATTAAAATAATGTACTATGATATCACACTGACTGTGTGTTCAGAACAAGACAGTGAATTAAAATAATGTACTATGATATCACACTGACTGTGTGTTCAGAACAAGACAGTGAATTAAAATAATGTACTATGATATCACACTGACTGTGAACAGAACAAGACAGTGGATTAAAATAATGTACTATGATATCACACTGACTGTGTGTTCAGAACAAGACAGTGAATTAAAATAATGTACTATGATATCACACTGACTGTGAACAGAACAAGACAGTGAACTAAAATAATGTACTATGATATCACACTGACTATGAACAGAACAAGACAGTGAATTAAAATAATGTACTATGATATCACACTGACTGTGAACAGAACAAGACAGTGAACTAAAATAATGTACTATGATATCACACTGACTGTGTGAACAGAACAAGACAGTGAACTAAAATAATGTACTATGATATCACACTGACTGTGTGTTCAGAACAAGACAGTGAATTAAAATAATGTACTATGATATCACACTGACTGTGTGTTCAGAACAAGACAGTGAACTAAAATAATGTACTATGATATCACACTGACTGTGAACAGAACAAGACAGTGAACTAAAATAATGTACTATGATATCACACTGACTGTGTGAACAGAACAAGACAGTGAACTAAAATAATGTACTATGATATCACACTGACTGTGTGTTCAGAACAAGACAGTGAATTAAAATAATGTACTATGATATCACACTGACTGTGTGTTCAGAACAAGACAGTGAATTAAAATAATGTACTATGATATCTCACTGACTGTGAACAGGACAAGACAGTGAATTAAAATAATGTACTATGATATCACACTGACTGTGAACAGAACAAGACAGTGAATTAAAATAATGTACTATGATATCACACTGACTGTGAACGG
This sequence comes from Romanogobio albipinnatus, assembly GCA_023566225.1. Classification (NCBI taxonomy): domain Eukaryota; kingdom Metazoa; phylum Chordata; class Actinopteri; order Cypriniformes; family Gobionidae; genus Romanogobio; species Romanogobio albipinnatus. The sequence continues at coordinate 22,955,731 of CM042257.1, read as the reverse complement.
AACAAGACAGTGAATTGAAATAATGTACTATGATATCACACTGACTGTGAACAGAACAAGACAGTGAATTAAAATAATGTACTATGATATCACACTGATTGTGAACAGAACAAGACAGTGAATTAAAATAATGTACTATGATATCACACTGACTGTGTGTTCAGAACAAGACAGTGAATTAAAATAATGTACTGATATCACACTGACTGTGTGAACAGAACAAGACAGTGAATTAAAATAATGTACTATGATATCACACTGACTGTGTGAACAGAACAAGACAGTGAATTAAAATAATGTACTATGATATCACACTGACTGTGTGTTCAGAACAAGACAGTGGATTAAAATAATGTACTATGATATCACACTGACTGTGAACAGAACAAGACAGTGAACTAAAATAATGTATTATATCACACTGACTGTGTGAACAGAACAAGACAGTGAATTAAAATAATGTGCTATGATATCACACTGACTGTGTGAACAGAACAAGACAGTGGATTAAAATAATGTACTATGATATCACACTGACTGTGTGAACAGAACAAGACAGTGGATTAAAATAATGTACTATGATATCACACTGACTGTGTGTTCAGAACAAGACAGTGGATTAAAATAATGTACTATGATATCACACTGACTATGAACAGAACAAGACAGTGAATTAAAATAATGTACTATGATATCACACTGACTGTGTGAACAGAACAAGACAGTGAATTAAAATAATGTACTATGATATCACACTGACTGTGAACAGAACAAGACAGTGGATTAAAATAATGTACTATGATATCACACTGACTGTGTGAACAGAACAAGACAGTGGATTAAAATAATGTACTATGATATCACACTGACTATGAACAGAACAAGACAGTGAATTAAAATAATGTACTATGATATCACACTGACTGTGTGAACAGAACAAGACAGTGAACTAAAATAATGTACTATGATATCACACTGACTGTGTGAACAGAACAAGACAGTGAATTAAAATAATGTACTATGATATCTCACTGACTGTGTGTTCAGAACAAGACAGTGAATTAAAATAATGTACTATGATATCACACTGACTGTGTGTTCAGAACAAGACAGTGAATTAAAATAATGTACTATGATATCACACTGACTGTGAACAGAACAAGACAGTGGATTAAAATAATGTACTATGATATCACACTGACTGTGAACAGAACAAGACAGTGAACTAAAATAATGTACTATGATATCACACTGACTGTGAACAGAACAAGACAGTGAACTAAAATAATGTACTATGATATCACACTGACTGTGTGAACAGAACAAGACAGTGAACTAAAATAATGTACTATGATATCACACTGACTGTGTGTTCAGAACAAGACAGTGAATTAAAATAATGTACTATGATATCACACTGACTGTGTGAACAGAACAAGACAGTGAATTAAAATAATGTACTATGATATCACACTGACTGTGAACAGAACAAGACAGTGAACTAAAATAATGTACTATGATATCACACTGACTGTGAACAGAACAAGACAGTGAACTAAAATAATGTACTATGATATCACACTGACTGTGTGAACAGAACAAGACAGTGAACTAAAATAATGTACTATGATATCACACTGACTGTGTGTTCAGAACAAGACAGTGAATTAAAATAATGTACTATGATATCACACTGACTGTGAACAGGACAAGACAGTGAATTAAAATAATGTACTATGATATCACACTGACTGTGAATAGAACAAGACAGTGAATTAAAATAATGTACTATGATATCACACTGACTGTGAACAGAACAAGACAGTGAATTGAAATAATGTACTATGATATCACACTGACTGTGAACAGAACAAGACAGTGAATTAAAATAATGTACTATGATATCACACTGACTGTGAACAGAACAAGACGGTGAATTAAAATAATGTACTATGATATCACACTGACTGTGTGTTCAGAACAAGACAGTGAATTAAAATAATGTACTGATATCACACTGACTGTGTGAACAGAACAAGACAGTGAATTAAAATAATGTACTATGATATCACACTGACTGTGAACAGGACAAGACAGTGAACTAAAATAATGTACTATGATATCACACTGACTGTGTGTTCAGAACAAGACAGTGAATTAAAATAATGTACTATGATATCTCACTGACTGTGAACAGAACAAGACAGTGAATTAAAATAATGTACTATGATATCACACTGACTGTGTGAACAGAACAAGACAGTGGATTAAAATAATGTACTATGATATCACACTGACTATGAACAGAACAAGACAGTGAATTAAAATAATGTACTATGATATCACACTGACTGTGTGAACAGAACAAGACAGTGAACTAAAATAATGTACTATGATATCACACTGACTGTGTGAACAGAACAAGACAGTGAATTAAAATAATGTACTATGATATCACACTGACTGTGAACAGAACAAGACAGTGGATTAAAATAATGTACTATGATATCACACTGACTGTGTGTTCAGAACAAGACAGTGAATTAAAATAATGTACTATGATATCACACTGACTCTGTGAACAGAACAAGACAGTGAATTAAAATAATGTACTATGATATCACACTGACTGTGTGTTCAGAACAAGACAGTGAATTAAAATAATGTACTATGATATCACACTGACTGTGTGTTCAGAACAAGACAGTGAATTAAAATAATGTACTATGATATCACACTGACTGTGAACAGAACAAGACAGTGGATTAAAATAATGTACTATGATATCACACTGACTGTGTGTTCAGAACAAGACAGTGAATTAAAATAATGTACTATGATATCACACTGACTGTGAACAGAACAAGACAGTGAACTAAAATAATGTACTATGATATCACACTGACTGTGAACAGAACAAGACAGTGAACTAAAATAATGTACTATGATATCACACTGACTGTGTGAACAGAACAAGACAGTGAACTAAAATAATGTACTATGATATCACACTGACTGTGTGTTCAGAACAAGACAGTGAATTAAAATAATGTACTATGATATCACACTGACTGTGTGTTCAGAACAAGACAGTGAACTAAAATAATGTACTATGATATCACACTGACTGTGAACAGAACAAGACAGTGAACTAAAATAATGTACTATGATATCACACTGACTGTGTGAACAGAACAAGACAGTGAACTAAAATAATGTACTATGATATCACACTGACTGTGTGTTCAGAACAAGACAGTGAATTAAAATAATGTACTATGATATCACACTGACTGTGTGTTCAGAACAAGACAGTGAATTAAAATAATGTACTATGATATCTCACTGACTGTGAACAGGACAAGACAGTGAATTAAAATAATGTACTATGATATCACACTGACTGTGTGTTCAGAACAAGACAGTGAATTAAAATAATGTACTATGATATCACACTGACTGTGAACAGAACAAGACAGTGAATTAAAATAATGTACTATGATATCACACTGACTGTGTGTTCAGAACAAGACAGTGAACTAAAATAATGTACTATGATATCACACTGACTGTGTGAACAGAACAAGACAGTGAATTAAAATAATGTACTATGATATCTCACTGACTGTGTGTTCAGAACAAGACAGTGAATTAAAATAATGTACTATGATATCACACTGACTGTGAACAGAACAAGACAGTGAATTGAAATAATTTACTATGATATCACACTGACTGTGAACAGAACAAGACAGTGAATTAAAATAATGTACTATGATATCACACTGACTGTGAACAGAACAAGACAGTGAACTAAAATAATGTATTATATCACACTGACTGTGTGAACAGAACAAGACAGTGAATTAAAATAATGTACTATGATATCACACTGACTGTGAACAGAACAAGACAGTGAATTAAAATAATGTACTATGTTATCACACTGACTGTGTGAACAGAACAAGACAGTGAATTAAAATAATGTACTATGATATCACACTGACTGTGTGTTCAGAACAAGACAGTGAATTAAAATAATGTACTATGATATCTCACTGACTGTGAACAGGACAAGACAGTGAATTAAAATAATGTACTATGATATCACACTGACTGTGAACAGAACAAGACAGTGAATTAAAATAATGTACTATGATATCACACTGACTGTGAACAGAACAAGACAGTGAATTGAAATAATGTACTATGATATCACACTGACTGTGAACAGAACAAGACAGTGAATTAAAATAATGTACTATGATATCACACTGACTGTGAACAGAACAAGACAGTGAATTAAAATAATGTACTATGATATCACACTGACTGTGTGTTCAGAACAAGACAGTGAATTAAAATAATGTACTGATATCACACTGACTGTGTGAACAGAACAAGACAGTGAATTAAAATAATGTACTATGATATCACACTGACTGTGAACAGAACAAGACAGTGAACTAAAATAATGTACTATGATATCACACTGACTGTGAACAGAACAAGACAGTGAACTAAAATAATGTACTATGATATCACACTGACTGTGTGAACAGAACAAGACAGTGAACTAAAATAATGTACTATGATATCACACTGACTGTGTGTTCAGAACAAGACAGTGAATTAAAATAATGTACTATGATATCACACTGACTGTGAACAGGACAAGACAGTGAATTAAAATAATGTACTATGATATCACACTGACTGTGAACAGAACAAGACAGTGAATTAAAATAATGTACTATGATATCACACTGACTGTGAACAGAACAAGACAGTGAATTGAAATAATGTACTATGATATCACACTGACTGTGAACAGAACAAGACAGTGAATTAAAATAATGTACTATGATATCACACTGACTGTGTGTTCAGAACAAGACAGTGAATTAAAATAATGTACTGATATCACACTGACTGTGTGAACAGAACAAGACAGTGAACTAAAATAATGTACTATGATATCACACTGACTGTGAACAGGACAAGACAGTGAACTAAAATAATGTACTATGATATCACACTGACTGTGTGTTCAGAACAAGACAGTGAATTAAAATAATGTACTATGATATCACACTGACTGTGTGTTCAGAACAAGACAGTGAATTAAAATAATGTACTGATATCACACTGACTGTGTGAACAGAACAAGACAGTGGATTAAAATAATGTACTATGATATCACACTGACTGTGAACAGGACAAGACAGTGAACTAAAATAATGTACTATGATATCACACTGACTGTGTGTTCAGAACAAGACAGTGAATTAAAATAATGTACTATGATATCTCACTGACTGTGAACAGAACAAGACAGTGAATTAAAATAATGTACTATGATATCACACTGACTGTGTGAACAGAACAAGACAGTGGATTAAAATAATGTACTATGATATCACACTGACTATGAACAGAACAAGACAGTGAATTAAAATAATGTACTATGATATCACACTGACTGTGTGAACAGAACAAGACAGTGAACTAAAATAATGTACTATGATATCACACTGACTGTGTGAACAGAACAAGACAGTGAATTAAAATAATGTACTATGATATCTCACTGACTGTGTGTTCAGAACAAGACAGTGAATTAAAATAATGTACTATGATATCACACTGACTGTGTGTTCAGAACAAGACAGTGAATTAAAATAATGTACTATGATATCACACTGACTGTGAACAGAACAAGACAGTGGATTAAAATAATGTACTATGATATCACACTGACTGTGTGTTCAGAACAAGACAGTGAATTAAAATAATGTACTATGATATCACACTGACTCTGTGAACAGAACAAGACAGTGAATTAAAATAATGTACTATGATATCACACTGACTGTGTGTTCAGAACAAGACAGTGAATTAAAATAATGTACTATGATATCACACTGACTGTGTGTTCAGAACAAGACAGTGAATTAAAATAATGTACTATGATATCACACTGACTGTGAACAGAACAAGACAGTGGATTAAAATAATGTACTATGATATCACACTGACTGTGTGTTCAGAACAAGACAGTGAATTAAAATAATGTACTATGATATCACACTGACTGTGAACAGAACAAGACAGTGAACTAAAATAATGTACTATGATATCACACTGACTGTGAACAGAACAAGACAGTGAACTAAAATAATGTACTATGATATCACACTGACTGTGTGAACAGAACAAGACAGTGAACTAAAATAATGTACTATGATATCACACTGACTGTGTGTTCAGAACAAGACAGTGAATTAAAATAATGTACTATGATATCACACTGACTGTGTGTTCAGAACAAGACAGTGAACTAAAATAATGTACTATGATATCACACTGACTGTGAACAGAACAAGACAGTGAACTAAAATAATGTACTATGATATCACACTGACTGTGTGAACAGAACAAGACAGTGAACTAAAATAATGTACTATGATATCACACTGACTGTGTGTTCAGAACAAGACAGTGAATTAAAATAATGTACTATGATATCACACTGACTGTGTGTTCAGAACAAGACAGTGAATTAAAATAATGTACTATGATATCTCACTGACTGTGAACAGGACAAGACAGTGAATTAAAATAATGTACTATGATATCACACTGACTGTGTGTTCAGAACAAGACAGTGAATTAAAATAATGTACTATGATATCACACTGACTGTGAACAGAACAAGACAGTGAATTAAAATAATGTACTATGATATCACACTGACTGTGTGTTCAGAACAAGACAGTGAACTAAAATAATGTACTATGATATCACACTGACTGTGTGAACAGAACAAGACAGTGAATTAAAATAATGTACTATGATATCTCACTGACTGTGTGTTCAGAACAAGACAGTGAATTAAAATAATGTACTATGATATCACACTGACTGTGAACAGAACAAGACAGTGAATTGAAATAATTTACTATGATATCACACTGACTGTGAACAGAACAAGACAGTGAATTAAAATAATGTACTATGATATCACACTGACTGTGAACAGAACAAGACAGTGAACTAAAATAATGTATTATATCACACTGACTGTGTGAACAGAACAAGACAGTGAATTAAAATAATGTACTATGATATCACACTGACTGTGAACAGAACAAGACAGTGAATTAAAATAATGTACTATGTTATCACACTGACTGTGTGAACAGAACAAGACAGTGAATTAAAATAATGTACTATGATATCACACTGACTGTGTGTTCAGAACAAGACAGTGAATTAAAATAATGTACTATGATATCTCACTGACTGTGAACAGGACAAGACAGTGAATTAAAATAATGTACTATGATATCTCACTGACTGTGTGAACAGAACAAGACAGTGATTTAAAATAATGTACTATGATATCACACTGACTGTGAACAGAACAAGACAGTGAATTAAAATAATGTACTATGATATCACACTGACTGTGAACAGAACAAGACAGTGAATTGAAATAATGTACTATGATATCACACTGACTGTGAACAGAACAAGACAGTGAATTAAAAAAATGTACTATGATATCACACTGACTGTGAACAGAACAAGACAGTGAATTAAAATAATGTACTATGATATCACACTGACTGTGTGTTCAGAACAAGACAGTGAATTAAAATAATGTACTGATATCACACTGACTGTGTGAACAGAACAAGACAGTGAATTAAAATAATGTACTATGATATCACACTGACTGTGAACAGAACAAGACAGTGAACTAAAATAATGTACTATGATATCACACTGACTGTGTGTTCAGAACAAGACAGTGAATTAAAATAATGTACTATGATATCACACTGACTGTGTGTTCAGAACAAGACAGTGAATTAAAATAATGTACTATGATATCACACTGACTGTGAACAGAACAAGACAGTGAACTAAAATAATGTACTATGATATCACACTGACTGTGAACAGAACAAGACAGTGAACTAAAATAATGTACTATGATATCACACTGACTGTGTGAACAGAACAAGACAGTGAACTAAAATAATGTACTATGATATCACACTGACTGTGTGTTCAGAACAAGACAGTGAATTAAAATAATGTACTATGATATCACACTGACTGTGAACAGAACAAGACAGTGAACTAAAATAATGTATTATATCACACTGACTGTGTGAACAGAACAAGACAGTGGATTAAAATAATGTACTATGATATCACACTGACTGTGAACAGAACAAGACAGTGAATTGAAATAATGTACTATGATATCACACTGACTGTGAACAGAACAAGACAGTGAATTAAAATAATGTACTATGATATCACACTGACTGTGAACAGAACAAGACAGTGAATTAAAATAATGTACTATGATATCACACTGACTGTGTGTTCAGAACAAGACAGTGAATTAAAATAATGTACTGATATCACACTGACTGTGTGAACAGAACAAGACAGTGAATTAAAATAATGTACTATGATATCACACTGACTGTGAACGGAACAAGACAGTGAACTAAAATAATGTATTATATCACACTGACTGTGTGAACAGAACAAGACAGTGAATTAAAATAATGTACTATGATATCACACTGACTGTGAACAGAACAAGACAGTGAATTAAAATAATGTACTATGTTATCACACTGACTGTGTGAACAGAACAAGACAGTGAATTAAAATAATGTACTATGATATCACACTGACTGTGTGTTCAGAACAAGACAGTGAATTAAAATAATGTACTATGATATCTCACTGACTGTGAACAGGACAAGACAGTGAATTAAAATAATGTACTATGATATCACACTGACTGTGAACAGAACAAGACAGTGAATTAAAATAATGTACTATGATATCACACTGACTGTGAACAGAACAAGACAGTGAATTGAAATAATGTACTATGATATCACACTGACTGTGAACAGAACAAGACAGTGAATTAAAATAATGTACTATGATATCACACTGACTGTGAACAGAACAAGACAGTGAATTAAAATAATGTACTATGATATCACACTGACTGTGTGTTCAGAACAAGACAGTGAATTAAAATAATGTACTGATATCACACTGACTGTGTGAACAGAACAAGACAGTGAATTAAAATAATGTACTATGATATCACACTGACTGTGAACAGAACAAGACAGTGAACTAAAATAATGTACTATGATATCACACTGACTGTGAACAGAACAAGACAGTGAACTAAAATAATGTACTATGATATCACACTGACTGTGTGAACAGAACAAGACAGTGAACTAAAATAATGTACTATGATATCACACTGACTGTGTGTTCAGAACAAGACAGTGAATTAAAATAATGTACTATGATATCACACTGACTGTGAACAGGACAAGACAGTGAATTAAAATAATGTACTATGATATCACACTGACTGTGAACAGAACAAGACAGTGAATTAAAATAATGTACTATGATATCACACTGACTGTGAACAGAACAAGACAGTGAATTGAAATAATGTACTATGATATCACACTGACTGTGAACAGAACAAGACAGTGAATTAAAATAATGTACTATGATATCACACTGACTGTGTGTTCAGAACAAGACAGTGAATTAAAATAATGTACTGATATCACACTGACTGTGTGAACAGAACAAGACAGTGAACTAAAATAATGTACTATGATATCACACTGACTGTGAACAGGACAAGACAGTGAACTAAAATAATGTACTATGATATCACACTGACTGTGTGTTCAGAACAAGACAGTGAATTAAAATAATGTACTATGATATCACACTGACTGTGTGTTCAGAACAAGACAGTGAATTAAAATAATGTACTGATATCACACTGACTGTGTGAACAGAACAAGACAGTGGATTAAAATAATGTACTATGATATCACACTGACTGTGAACAGGACAAGACAGTGAACTAAAATAATGTACTATGATATCACACTGACTGTGTGTTCAGAACAAGACAGTGAATTAAAATAATGTACTATGATATCTCACTGACTGTGAACAGAACAAGACAGTGAATTAAAATAATGTACTATGATATCACACTGACTGTGTGAACAGAACAAGACAGTGGATTAAAATAATGTACTATGATATCACACTGACTATGAACAGAACAAGACAGTGAATTAAAATAATGTACTATGATATCACACTGACTGTGTGAACAGAACAAGACAGTGAACTAAAATAATGTACTATGATATCACACTGACTGTGTGAACAGAACAAGACAGTGAATTAAAATAATGTACTATGATATCTCACTGACTGTGTGTTCAGAACAAGACAGTGAATTAAAATAATGTACTATGATATCACACTGACTGTGTGTTCAGAACAAGACAGTGAATTAAAATAATGTACTATGATATCACACTGACTGTGAACAGAACAAGACAGTGGATTAAAATAATGTACTATGATATCACACTGACTGTGTGTTCAGAACAAGACAGTGAATTAAAATAATGTACTATGATATCACACTGACTCTGTGAACAGAACAAGACAGTGAATTAAAATAATGTACTATGATATCACACTGACTGTGTGTTCAGAACAAGACAGTGAATTAAAATAATGTACTATGATATCACACTGACTGTGTGTTCAGAACAAGACAGTGAATTAAAATAATGTACTATGATATCACACTGACTGTGAACAGAACAAGACAGTGGATTAAAATAATGTACTATGATATCACACTGACTGTGTGTTCAGAACAAGACAGTGAATTAAAATAATGTACTATGATATCACACTGACTGTGAACAGAACAAGACAGTGAACTAAAATAATGTACTATGATATCACACTGACTGTGAACAGAACAAGACAGTGAACTAAAATAATGTACTATGATATCACACTGACTGTGTGAACAGAACAAGACAGTGAACTAAAATAATGTACTATGATATCACACTGACTGTGTGTTCAGAACAAGACAGTGAATTAAAATAATGTACTATGATATCACACTGACTGTGTGTTCAGAACAAGACAGTGAACTAAAATAATGTACTATGATATCACACTGACTGTGAACAGAACAAGACAGTGAACTAAAATAATGTACTATGATATCACACTGACTGTGTGAACAGAACAAGACAGTGAACTAAAATAATGTACTATGATATCACACTGACTGTGTGTTCAGAACAAGACAGTGAATTAAAATAATGTACTATGATATCACACTGACTGTGTGTTCAGAACAAGACAGTGAATTAAAATAATGTACTATGATATCTCACTGACTGTGAACAGGACAAGACAGTGAATTAAAATAATGTACTATGATATCACACTGACTGTGTGTTCAGAACAAGACAGTGAATTAAAATAATGTACTATGATATCACACTGACTGTGAACAGAACAAGACAGTGAATTAAAATAATGTACTATGATATCACACTGACTGTGTGTTCAGAACAAGACAGTGAACTAAAATAATGTACTATGATATCACACTGACTGTGTGAACAGAACAAGACAGTGAATTAAAATAATGTACTATGATATCTCACTGACTGTGTGTTCAGAACAAGACAGTGAATTAAAATAATGTACTATGATATCACACTGACTGTGAACAGAACAAGACAGTGAATTGAAATAATTTACTATGATATCACACTGACTGTGAACAGAACAAGACAGTGAATTAAAATAATGTACTATGATATCACACTGACTGTGAACAGAACAAGACAGTGAACTAAAATAATGTATTATATCACACTGACTGTGTGAACAGAACAAGACAGTGAATTAAAATAATGTACTATGATATCACACTGACTGTGAACAGAACAAGACAGTGAATTAAAATAATGTACTATGTTATCACACTGACTGTGTGAACAGAACAAGACAGTGAATTAAAATAATGTACTATGATATCACACTGACTGTGTGTTCAGAACAAGACAGTGAATTAAAATAATGTACTATGATATCTCACTGACTGTGAACAGGACAAGACAGTGAATTAAAATAATGTACTATGATATCTCACTGACTGTGTGAACAGAACAAGACAGTGATTTAAAATAATGTACTATGATATCACACTGACTGTGAACAGAACAAGACAGTGAATTAAAATAATGTACTATGATATCACACTGACTGTGAACAGAACAAGACAGTGAATTGAAATAATGTACTATGATATCACACTGACTGTGAACAGAACAAGACAGTGAATTAAAAAAATGTACTATGATATCACACTGACTGTGAACAGAACAAGACAGTGAATTAAAATAATGTACTATGATATCACACTGACTGTGTGTTCAGAACAAGACAGTGAATTAAAATAATGTACTGATATCACACTGACTGTGTGAACAGAACAAGACAGTGAATTAAAATAATGTACTATGATATCACACTGACTGTGAACAGAACAAGACAGTGAACTAAAATAATGTACTATGATATCACACTGACTGTGTGTTCAGAACAAGACAGTGAATTAAAATAATGTACTATGATATCACACTGACTGTGTGTTCAGAACAAGACAGTGAATTAAAATAATGTACTATGATATCACACTGACTGTGAACAGAACAAGACAGTGAACTAAAATAATGTACTATGATATCACACTGACTGTGAACAGAACAAGACAGTGAACTAAAATAATGTACTATGATATCACACTGACTGTGTGAACAGAACAAGACAGTGAACTAAAATAATGTACTATGATATCACACTGACTGTGTGTTCAGAACAAGACAGTGAATTAAAATAATGTACTATGATATCACACTGACTGTGAACAGAACAAGACAGTGAACTAAAATAATGTATTATATCACACTGACTGTGTGAACAGAACAAGACAGTGGATTAAAATAATGTACTATGATATCACACTGACTGTGAACAGAACAAGACAGTGAATTGAAATAATGTACTATGATATCACACTGACTGTGAACAGAACAAGACAGTGAATTAAAATAATGTACTATGATATCACACTGACTGTGAACAGAACAAGACAGTGAATTAAAATAATGTACTATGATATCACACTGACTGTGTGTTCAGAACAAGACAGTGAATTAAAATAATGTACTGATATCACACTGACTGTGTGAACAGAACAAGACAGTGAATTAAAATAATGTACTATGATATCACACTGACTGTGAACGGAACAAGACAGTGAACTAAAATAATGTACTATGATATCACACTGACTGTGTGTTCAGAACAAGACAGTGAATTAAAATAATGTACTATGATATCACACTGACTGTGTGTTCAGAACAAGACAGTGAATTAAAATAATGTACTATGATATCACACTGACTGTGTGAACAGAACAAGACAGTGAATTAAAATAATGTGCTATGATATCACACTGACTGTGAACAGAACAAGAAAGTGGATTAAAATAATGTACTATGATATCACACTGACTGTGTGAACAGAACAAGACAGTGGATTAAAATAATGTACTATGATATCACACTGACTGTGTGTTCAGAACAAGACAGTGGATTAAAATAATGTACTATGATATCACACTGACTATGAATAGAACAAGACAGTGGATTAAAATAATGTACTATGATATCACACTGACTATGAACAGAACAAGACAGTGAATTAAAATAATGTACTATGATATCACACTGACTGTGTGAACAGAACAAGACAGTGGATTAAAATAATGTACTATGATATCACACTGACTATGAACAGAACAAGACAGTGAATTAAAATAATGTACTATGATATCACACTGACTGTGAACAGAACAAGACAGTGGATTAAAATAATGTACTATGATATCACACTGATTGTGTGAACAGAACAAGACAGTGGATTAAAATAATGTACTATGATATCACACTGACTATGAACAGAACAAGACAGTGAATTAAAATAATGTACTATGATATCACACTGACTGTGTGAACAGAACAAGACAGTGAACTAAAATAATGTACTATGATATCACACTGACTGTGTGAACAGAACAAGACAGTGAATTAAAATAATGTACTATGATATCTCACTGACTGTGTGTTCAGAACAAGACAGTGAATTAAAATAATGTACTATGATATCACACTGACTGTGTGTTCAGAACAAGACAGTGAATTAAAATAATGTACTATGATATCACACTGACTGTGAACAGAACAAGACAGTGGATTAAAATAATGTACTATGATATCACACTGACTGTGTGTTCAGAACAAGACAGTGAATTAAAATAATGTACTATGATATCACACTGACTGTGAACAGAACAAGACAGTGAACTAAAATAATGTACTATGATATCACACTGACTATGAACAGAACAAGACAGTGAATTCAAATAATGTACTATGATATCACACTGACTGTGAACAGAACAAGACAGTGAATTAAAATAATGTACTATGATATCACACTGACTGTGTGTTCAGAACAAGACAGTGAACTAAAATAATGTACTATGATATCACACTGACTGTGTGAACAGAACAAGACAGTGAATTAAAATAATGTACTATGATATCTCACTGACTGTGTGTTCAGAACAAGACAGTGAATTAAAATAATGTACTATGATATCACACTGACTGTGAACAGAACAAGACAGTGAATTGAAATAATTTACTATGATATCACACTGACTGTGAACAGAACAAGACAGTGAATTAAAATAATGTACTATGATATCACACTGACTGTGAACAGAACAAGACAGTGAACTAAAATAATGTATTATATCACACTGACTGTGTGAACAGAACAAGACAGTGAATTAAAATAATGTACTATGATATCACACTGACTGTGAACAGAACAAGACAGTGAATTAAAATAATGTACTATGATATCACACTGACTGTGAACAGAACAAGACAGTGAATTAAAATAATGTACTATGTTATCACACTGACTGTGAACAGAACAAGACAGTGAATTAAAATAATGTACTATGTTATCACACTGACTGTGTGAACAGAACAAGACAGTGAATTAAAATAATGTACTATGATATCACACTGACTGTGTGTTCAGAACAAGACAGTGAATTAAAATAATGTACTATGATATCTCACTGACTGTGAACAGGACAAGACAGTGAATTAAAATAATGTACTATGATATCTCACTGACTGTGTGAACAGAACAAGACAGTGATTTAAAATAATGTACTATGATATCACACTGACTGTGAACAGAACAAGACAGTGAATTAAAATAATGTACTATGATATCACACTGACTGTGAACAGAACAAGACAGTGAATTGAAATAATGTACTATGATATCACACTGACTGTGAACAGAACAAGACAGTGAATTAAAATAATGTACTATGATATCACACTGACTGTGAACAGAACAAGACAGTGAATTAAAATAATGTACTATGATATCACACTGACTGTGTGTTCAGAACAAGACAGTGAATTAAAATAATGTACTGATATCACACTGACTGTGTGAACAGAACAAGACAGTGAATTAAAATAATGTACTATGATATCACACTGACTGTGAACAGAACAAGACAGTGAACTAAAATAATGTACTATGATATCACACTGACTGTGTGTTCAGAACAAGACAGTGAATTAAAATAATGTACTATGATATCACACTGACTGTGTGTTCAGAACAAGACAGTGAATTAAAATAATGTACTATGATATCACACTGACTGTGAACAGAACAAGACAGTGAACTAAAATAATGTACTATGATATCACACTGACTGTGAACAGAACAAGACAGTGAACTAAAATAATGTACTATGATATCACACTGACTGTGTGAACAGAACAAGACAGTGAACTAAAATAATGTACTATGATATCACACTGACTGTGTGTTCAGAACAAGACAGTGAATTAAAATAATGTACTATGATATCACACTGAATGTGAACAGAACAAGACAGTGAACTAAAATAATGTATTATATCACACTGACTGTGTGAACAGAACAAGACAGTGGATTAAAATAATGTACTATGATATCACACTGACTGTGAACAGAACAAGACAGTGAATTGAAATAATGTACTATGATATCACACTGACTGTGAACAGAACAAGACAGTGAATTAAAATAATGTACTATGATATCACACTGACTGTGAACAGAACAAGACAGTGAATTAAAATAATGTACTATGATATCACACTGACTGTGTGTTCAGAACAAGACAGTGAATTAAAATAATGTACTGATATCACACTGACTGTGTGAACAGAACAAGACAGTGAATTAAAATAATGTACTATGATATCACACTGACTGTGAACAGAACAAGACAGTGAACTAAAATAATGTACTATGATATCACACTGACTGTGAACAGAACAAGACAGTGAACTAAAATAATGTACTATGATATCACACTGACTGTGTGAACAGAACAAGACAGTGAACTAAAATAATGTACTATGATATCACACTGACTGTGTGTTCAGAACAAGACAGTGAATTAAAATAATGTACTATGATATCACACTGACTGTGAACAGAACAAGACAGTGAATTGAAATAATGTACTATGATATCACACTGACTGTGAACAGAACAAGACAGTGAACTAAAATAATGTATTATATCACACTGACTGTGAACAGAACAAGACAGTGGATTAAAATAATGTACTATGATATCACACTGACTGTGAACAGAACAAGACAGTGAATTAAAATAATGTACTATGATATCACACTGACTGTGTGAACAGAACAAGACAGTGGATTAAAATAATGTACTATGATATCACACTTACTGTGTGAACAGAACAAGACAGTGAATTAAAATAATGTACTATGATATCACACTGACTGTGTGTTCAGAACAAGACAGTGAATTAAAATAATGTACTATGATATCTCACTGACTGTGAACAGGACAAGACAGTGAATTAAAATAATGTACTATGATATCTCACTGACTGTGTGAACAGAACAAGACAGTGAATTAAAATAATGTACTATGATATCACACTGACTGTGTGAACAGAACAAGACAGTGGATTAAAATAATGTACTATGATATCACACTGACTGTGTGAACAGAACAAGACAGTGAATTAAAATAATGTACTATGATATCACACTGACTCTGTGAACAGAACAAGACAGTGAATTAAAATAATGTACTATGATATCACACTGACTGTGTGTTCAGAACAAGACAGTGAATTAAAATAATGTACTATGATATCACACTGACTGTGTGTTCAGAACAAGACAGTGAATTAAAATAATGTACTATGATATCACACTGACTGTGAACAGAACAAGACAGTGGATTAAAATAATGTACTATGATATCACACTGACTGTGTGAACAGAACAAGACAGTGGATTAAAATAATGTACTATGATATCACACTGACTGTGTGTTCAGAACAAGACAGTGGATTAAAATAATGTACTATGATATCACACTGACTATGAACAGAACAAGACAGTGAATTAAAATAATGTACTATGATATCACACTGACTGTGTGAACAGAACAAGACAGTGAATTAAAATAATGTACTATGATATCACACTGACTGTGAACAGAACAAGACAGTGGATTAAAATAATGTACTATGATATCACACTGACTGTGTGAACAGAACAAGACAGTGGATTAAAATAATGTACTATGATATCACACTGACTATGAACAGAACAAGACAGTGAATTAAAATAATGTACTATGATATCACACTGACTGTGTGAACAGAACAAGACAGTGAACTAAAATAATGTTCTATGATATCACACTGACTGTGTGAACAGAACAAGACAGTGAATTAAAATAATGTACTATGATATCTCACTGACTGTGTGTTCAGAACAAGACAGTGAATTAAAATAATGTACTATGATATCACACTGACTGTGTGTTCAGAACAAGACAGTGAATTAAAATAATGTACTATGATATCACACTGACTGTGAACAGAACAAGACAGTGGATTAAAATAATGTACTATGATATCACACTGACTGTGAACAGAACAAGACAGTGAATTGAAATAATGTACTATGATATCACACTGACTGTGAACAGAACAAGACAGTGAATTAAAATAATGTACTATGATATCACACTGACTGTGTGAACAGAACAAGACAGTGAACTAAAATAATGTACTATGATATCACACTGACTGTGTGTTCAGAACAAGACAGTGAATTAAAATAATGTACTATGATATCACACTGACTGTGAACAGAACAAGACAGTGAATTGAAATAATGTACTATGATATCACACTGACTGTGAACAGAACAAGACAGTGAACTAAAATAATGTATTATATCACACTGACTGTGAACAGAACAAGACAGTGGATTAAAATAATGTACTATGATATCACACTGACTGTGAACAGAACAAGACAGTGAATTAAAATAATGTACTATGATATCACACTGACTGTGTGAACAGAACAAGACAGTGGATTAAAATAATGTACTATGATATCACACTGACTGTGTGAACAGAACAAGACAGTGAATTAAAATAATGTACTATGATATCACACTGACTGTGTGTTCAGAACAAGACAGTGAATTAAAATAATGTACTATGATATCTCACTGACTGTGAACAGGACAAGACAGTGAATTAAAATAATGTACTATGATATCTCACTTACTGTGTGAACAGAACAAGACAGTGAATTAAAATAATGTACTATGATATCACACTGACTGTGTGAACAGAACAAGACAGTGGATTAAAATAATGTACTATGATATCACACTGACTGTGTGAACAGAACAAGACAGTGAATTAAAATAATGTACTATGATATCACACTGACTCTGTGAACAGAACAAGACAGTGAATTAAAATAATGTACTATGATATCACACTGACTGTGTGTTCAGAACAAGACAGTGAATTAAAATAATGTACTATGATATCACACTGACTGTGTGTTCAGAACAAGACAGTGAATTAAAATAATGTACTATGATATCACACTGACTGTGAACAGAACAAGACAGTGGATTAAAATAATGTACTATGATATCACACTGACTGTGTGTTCAGAACAAGACAGTGAATTAAAATAATGTACTATGATATCACACTGACTGTGAACAGAACAAGACAGTGAACTAAAATAATGTACTATGATATCACACTGACTATGAACAGAACAAGACAGTGAATTAAAATAATGTACTATGATATCACACTGACTGTGAACAGAACAAGACAGTGAACTAAAATAATGTACTATGATATCACACTGACTGTGTGAACAGAACAAGACAGTGAACTAAAATAATGTACTATGATATCACACTGACTGTGTGTTCAGAACAAGACAGTGAATTAAAATAATGTACTATGATATCACACTGACTGTGTGTTCAGAACAAGACAGTGAACTAAAAAAATGTACTATGATATCACACTGACTGTGTGTTCAGAACAAGACAGTGAATTAAAATAATGTACTATGATATCACACTGACTGTGTGTTCAGAACAAGACAGTGAATTAAAATAATGTACTATGATATCTCACTGACTGTGAACAGGACAAGACAGTGAATTAAAATAATGTACTATGATATCACACTGACTGTGAACAGAACAAGACAGTGAATTAAAATAATGTACTATGATATCACACTGACTGTGAACAGAACAAGACAGTGAATTGAAATAATGTACTATGATATCACACTGACTGTGAACAGAACAAGACAGTGAATTAAAATAATGTACTATGATATCACACTGATTGTGAACAGAACAAGACAGTGAATTAAAATAATGTACTATGATATCACACTGACTGTGTGTTCAGAACAAGACAGTGAATTAAAATAATGTACTGATATCACACTGACTGTGTGAACAGAACAAGACAGTGAATTAAAATAATGTACTATGATATCACACTGACTGTGTGAACAGAACAAGACAGTGAATTAAAATAATGTACTATGATATCACACTGACTGTGTGTTCAGAACAAGACAGTGGATTAAAATAATGTACTATGATATCACACTGACTGTGAACAGAACAAGACAGTGAACTAAAATAATGTATTATATCACACTGACTGTGTGAACAGAACAAGACAGTGAATTAAAATAATGTGCTATGATATCACACTGACTGTGTGAACAGAACAAGACAGTGGATTAAAATAATGTACTATGATATCACACTGACTGTGTGAACAGAACAAGACAGTGGATTAAAATAATGTACTATGATATCACACTGACTGTGTGTTCAGAACAAGACAGTGGATTAAAATAATGTACTATGATATCACACTGACTATGAACAGAACAAGACAGTGAATTAAAATAATGTACTATGATATCACACTGACTGTGTGAACAGAACAAGACAGTGAACTAAAATAATGTACTATGATATCATACTGACTGTGTGAACAGAACAAGACAGTGAATTAAAATAATGTGCTATGATATCACACTGACTGTGTGAACAGAACAAGACAGTGGATTAAAATAATGTACTATGATATCACACTGACTGTGTGAACAGAACAAGACAGTGGATTAAAATAATGTACTATGATATCACACTGACTGTGTGTTCAGAACAAGACAGTGGATTAAAATAATGTACTATGATATCACACTGACTATGAACAGAACAAGACAGTGAATTAAAATAATGTACTATGATATCACACTGACTGTGTGAACAGAACAAGACAGTGAATTAAAATAATGTACTATGATATCACACTGACTGTGAACAGAACAAGACAGTGGATTAAAATAATGTACTATGATATCACACTGACTGTGTGAACAGAACAAGACAGTGGATTAAAATAATGTACTATGATATCACACTAACTATGAACAGAACAAGACAGTGAATTAAAATAATGTACTATGATATCACACTGACTGTGTGAACAGAACAAGACAGTGAACTAAAATAATGTTCTATGATATCACACTGACTGTGTGAACAGAACAAGACAGTGAATTAAAATAATGTACTATGATATCTCACTGACTGTGTGTTCAGAACAAGACAGTGAATTAAAATAATGTACTATGATATCACACTGACTGTGTGTTCAGAACAAGACAGTGAATTAAAATAATGTACTATGATATCACACTGACTGTGAAAAGAACAAGACAGTGGATTAAAATAATGTACTATGATATCACACTGACTGTGTGTTCAGAACAAGACAGTGAATTAAAATAATGTACTATGATATCACACTGACTGTGTGAACAGAACAAGACAGTGAATTAAAATAATGTACTATGATATCACACTGACTGTGAACAGAACAAGACAGTGAACTAAAATAATGTACTATGATATCACACTGACTGTGAACAGAACAAGACAGTGAACTAAAATAATGTACTATGATATCACACTGACTGTGTGAACAGAACAAGACAGTGAACTAAAATAATGTACTATGATATCACACTGACTGTGTGTTCAGAACAAGACAGTGAATTAAAATAATGTACTATGATATCACACTGACTGTGAACAGGACAAGACAGTGAATTAAAATAATGTACTATGATATCACACTGACTGTGAACAGAACAAGACAGTGAATTAAAATAATGTACTATGATATCACACTGACTGTGAACAGAACAAGACAGTGAATTGAAATAATGTACTATGATATCACACTGACTGTGAACAGAACAAGACAGTGAATTAAAATAATGTACTATGATATCACACTGACTGTGAACAGAACAAGACGGTGAATTAAAATAATGTACTATGATATCACACTGACTGTGTGTTCAGAACAAGACAGTGAATTAAAATAATGTACTGATATCACACTGACTGTGTGAACAGAACAAGACAGTGAATTAAAATAATGTACTATGATATCACACTGACTGTGAACAGGACAAGACAGTGAACTAAAATAATGTACTATGATATCACACTGACTGTGTGTTCAGAACAAGACAGTGAATTAAAATAATGTACTATGATATCTCACTGACTGTGAACAGAACAAGACAGTGAATTAAAATAATGTACTATGATATCACACTGACTGTGTGAACAGAACAAGACAGTGGATTAAAATAATGTACTATGATATCACACTGACTATGAACAGAACAAGACAGTGAATTAAAATAATGTACTATGATATCACACTGACTGTGTGAACAGAACAAGACAGTGAACTAAAATAATGTACTATGATATCACACTGACTGTGTGAACAGAACAAGACAGTGAATTAAAATAATGTACTATGATATCTCACTGACTGTGTGTTCAGAACAAGACAGTGAATTAAAATAATGTACTATGATATCACACTGACTGTGTGTTCAGAACAAGACAGTGAATTAAAATAATGTACTATGATATCACACTGACTGTGAACAGAACAAGACAGTGGATTAAAATAATGTACTATGATATCACACTGACTGTGTGTTCAGAACAAGACAGTGAATTAAAATAATGTACTATGATATCACACTGACTGTGTGAACAGAACAAGACAGTGAATTAAAATAATGTACTATGATATCACACTGACTGTGAACAGAACAAGACAGTGAACTAAAATAATGTACTATGATATCACACTGACTGTGAACAGAACAAGACAGTGAACTAAAATAATGTACTATGATATCACACTGACTGTGTGAACAGAACAAGACAGTGAACTAAAATAATGTACTATGATATCACACTGACTGTGTGTTCAGAACAAGACAGTGAATTAAAATAATGTACTATGATATCACACTGACTGTGTGTTCAGAACAAGACAGTGAATTAAAATAATGTACTATGATATCTCACTGACTGTGAACAGGACAAGACAGTGAATTAAAATAATGTACTATGATATCACACTGACTGTGAACAGAACAAGACAGTGAATTAAAATAATGTACTATGATATCACACTGACTGTGAACAGAACAAGACAGTGAATTGAAATAATGTACTATGATATCACACTGACTGTGAACAGAACAAGACAGTGAATTAAAATAATGTACTATGATATCACACTGACTGTGAACAGAACAAGACAGTGAATTGAAATAATGTACTATGATATCACACTGACTGTGAACAGAACAAGACAGTGAATTAAAATAATGTACTATGATATCACACTGACTGTGAACAGAACAAGACAGTGGATTAAAATAATGTACTATGATATCACACTGACTGTGTGAACAGAACAAGACAGTGAATTAAAATAATGTACTATGATATCACACTGACTGTGTGTTCAGAACAAGACAGTGAATTAAAATAATGTACTATGATATCTCACTGACTGTGAACAGGACAAGACAGTGAATTAAAATAATGTACTATGATATCTCACTTACTGTGTGAACAGAACAAGACAGTGAATTAAAATAATGTACTATGATATCACACTGACTGTGTGAACAGAACAAGACAGTGGATTAAAATAATGTACTATGATATCACACTGACTGTGTGAACAGAACAAGACAGTGAACTAAAATAATGTACTATGATATCATACTGACTGTGTGAACAGAACAAGACAGTGAATTAAAATAATGTGCTATGATATCACACTGACTGTGTGAACAGAACAAGACAGTGGATTAAAATAATGTACTATGATATCACACTGACTGTGTGAACAGAACAAGACAGTGGATTAAAATAATGTACTATGATATCACACTGACTGTGTGTTCAGAACAAGACAGTGGATTAAAATAATGTACTATGATATCACACTGACTATGAACAGAACAAGACAGTGAATTAAAATAATGTACTATGATATCACACTGACTGTGTGAACAGAACAAGACAGTGAATTAAAATAATGTACTATGATATCACACTGACTGTGAACAGAACAAGACAGTGGATTAAAATAATGTACTATGATATCACACTGACTGTGTGAACAGAACAAGACAGTGGATTAAAATAATGTACTATGATATCACACTAACTATGAACAGAACAAGACAGTGAATTAAAATAATGTACTATGATATCACACTGACTGTGTGAACAGAACAAGACAGTGAACTAAAATAATGTTCTATGATATCACACTGACTGTGTGAACAGAACAAGACAGTGAATTAAAATAATGTACTATGATATCTCACTGACTGTGTGTTCAGAACAAGACAGTGAATTAAAATAATGTACTATGATATCACACTGACTGTGTGTTCAGAACAAGACAGTGAATTAAAATAATGTACTATGATATCACACTGACTGTGAAAAGAACAAGACAGTGGATTAAAATAATGTACTATGATATCACACTGACTGTGTGTTCAGAACAAGACAGTGAATTAAAATAATGTACTATGATATCACACTGACTGTGTGAACAGAACAAGACAGTGAATTAAAATAATGTACTATGATATCACACTGACTGTGAACAGAACAAGACAGTGAACTAAAATAATGTACTATGATATCACACTGACTGTGAACAGAACAAGACAGTGAACTAAAATAATGTACTATGATATCACACTGACTGTGTGAACAGAACAAGACAGTGAACTAAAATAATGTACTATGATATCACACTGACTGTGTGTTCAGAACAAGACAGTGAATTAAAATAATGTACTATGATATCACACTGACTGTGAACAGGACAAGACAGTGAATTAAAATAATGTACTATGATATCACACTGACTGTGAACAGAACAAGACAGTGAATTAAAATAATGTACTATGATATCACACTGACTGTGAACAGAACAAGACAGTGAATTGAAATAATGTACTATGATATCACACTGACTGTGAACAGAACAAGACAGTGAATTAAAATAATGTACTATGATATCACACTGACTGTGAACAGAACAAGACGGTGAATTAAAATAATGTACTATGATATCACACTGACTGTGTGTTCAGAACAAGACAGTGAATTAAAATAATGTACTGATATCACACTGACTGTGTGAACAGAACAAGACAGTGAATTAAAATAATGTACTATGATATCACACTGACTGTGAACAGGACAAGACAGTGAACTAAAATAATGTACTATGATATCACACTGACTGTGTGTTCAGAACAAGACAGTGAATTAAAATAATGTACTATGATATCTCACTGACTGTGAACAGAACAAGACAGTGAATTAAAATAATGTACTATGATATCACACTGACTGTGTGAACAGAACAAGACAGTGGATTAAAATAATGTACTATGATATCACACTGACTATGAACAGAACAAGACAGTGAATTAAAATAATGTACTATGATATCACACTGACTGTGTGAACAGAACAAGACAGTGAACTAAAATAATGTACTATGATATCACACTGACTGTGTGAACAGAACAAGACAGTGAATTAAAATAATGTACTATGATATCTCACTGACTGTGTGTTCAGAACAAGACAGTGAATTAAAATAATGTACTATGATATCACACTGACTGTGTGTTCAGAACAAGACAGTGAATTAAAATAATGTACTATGATATCACACTGACTGTGAACAGAACAAGACAGTGGATTAAAATAATGTACTATGATATCACACTGACTGTGTGTTCAGAACAAGACAGTGAATTAAAATAATGTACTATGATATCACACTGACTGTGTGAACAGAACAAGACAGTGAATTAAAATAATGTACTATGATATCACACTGACTGTGAACAGAACAAGACAGTGAACTAAAATAATGTACTATGATATCACACTGACTGTGAACAGAACAAGACAGTGAACTAAAATAATGTACTATGATATCACACTGACTGTGTGAACAGAACAAGACAGTGAACTAAAATAATGTACTATGATATCACACTGACTGTGTGTTCAGAACAAGACAGTGAATTAAAATAATGTACTATGATATCACACTGACTGTGTGTTCAGAACAAGACAGTGAATTAAAATAATGTACTATGATATCTCACTGACTGTGAACAGGACAAGACAGTGAATTAAAATAATGTACTATGATATCACACTGACTGTGAACAGAACAAGACAGTGAATTAAAATAATGTACTATGATATCACACTGACTGTGAACAGAACAAGACAGTGAATTGAAATAATGTACTATGATATCACACTGACTGTGAACAGAACAAGACAGTGAATTAAAATAATGTACTATGATATCACACTGACTGTGAACAGAACAAGACAGTGAATTGAAATAATGTACTATGATATCACACTGACTGTGAACAGAACAAGACAGTGAATTAAAATAATGTACTATGATATCACACTGACTGTGAACAGAACAAGACAGTGGATTAAAATAATGTACTATGATATCACACTGACTGTGTGAACAGAACAAGACAGTGAATTAAAATAATGTACTATGATATCACACTGACTGTGTGTTCAGAACAAGACAGTGAATTAAAATAATGTACTATGATATCTCACTGACTGTGAACAGGACAAGACAGTGAATTAAAATAATGTACTATGATATCTCACTTACTGTGTGAACAGAACAAGACAGTGAATTAAAATAATGTACTATGATATCACACTGACTGTGTGAACAGAACAAGACAGTGGATTAAAATAATGTACTATGATATCACACTGACTGTGTGAACAGAACAAGACAGTGAATTAAAATAATGTACTATGATATCACACTGACTCTGTGAACAGAACAAGACAGTGAATTAAAATAATGTACTATGATATCACACTGACTGTGTGTTCAGAACAAGACAGTGAATTAAAATAATGTACTATGATATCACACTGACTGTGTGTTCAGAACAAGACAGTGAATTAAAATAATGTACTATGATATCACACTGACTGTGAACAGAACAAGACAGTGGATTAAAATAATGTACTATGATATCACACTGACTGTGTGTTCAGAACAAGACAGTGAATTAAAATAATGTACTATGATATCACACTGACTGTGAACAGAACAAGACAGTGAACTAAAATAATGTACTATGATATCACACTGACTATGAACAGAACAAGACAGTGAATTAAAATAATGTACTATGATATCACACTGACTGTGAACAGAACAAGACAGTGAACTAAAATAATGTACTATGATATCACACTGACTGTGTGAACAGAACAAGACAGTGAACTAAAATAATGTACTATGATATCACACTGACTGTGTGTTCAGAACAAGACAGTGAATTAAAATAATGTACTATGATATCACACTGACTGTGTGTTCAGAACAAGACAGTGAACTAAAATAATGTACTATGATATCACACTGACTGTGAACAGAACAAGACAGTGAACTAAAATAATGTACTATGATATCACACTGACTGTGTGTTCAGAACAAGACAGTGAATTAAAATAATGTACTATGATATCACACTGACTGTGTGTTCAGAACAAGACAGTGAATTAAAATAATGTACTATGATATCTCACTGACTGTGAACAGGACAAGACAGTGAATTAAAATAATGTACTATGATATCACACTGACTGTGAACAGAACAAGACAGTGAATTAAAATAATGTACTATGATTTCACACTGACTGTGAACAGAACAAGACAGTGAATTGAAATAATGTACTATGATATCACACTGACTGTGAACAGAACAAGACAGTGAATTAAAATAATGTACTATGATATCACACTGATTGTGAACAGAACAAGACAGTGAATTAAAATAATGTACTATGATATCACACTGACTGTGTGTTCAGAACAAGACAGTGAATTAAAATAATGTACTGATATCACACTGACTGTGTGAACAGAACAAGACAGTGAATTAAAATAATGTACTATGATATCACACTGACTGTGTGAACAGAACAAGACAGTGAATTAAAATAATGTACTATGATATCACACTGACTGTGTGTTCAGAACAAGACAGTGGATTAAAATAATGTACTATGATATCACACTGACTGTGAACAGAACAAGACAGTGAACTAAAATAATGTATTATATCACACTGACTGTGTGAACAGAACAAGACAGTGGATTAAAATAATGTACTATGATATCACACTGACTGTGTGAACAGAACAAGACAGTGGATTAAAATAATGTACTATGATATCACACTGACTGTGTGTTCAGAACAAGACAGTGGATTAAAATAATGTACTATGATATCACACTGACTATGAACAGAACAAGACAGTGAATTAAAATAATGTACTATGATATCACACTGACTGTGTGAACAGAACAAGACAGTGAACTAAAATAATGTACTATGATATCAAACTGACTGTGTGAACAGAACAAGACAGTGAATTAAAATAATATGCTATGATATCACACTGACTGTGTGAACAGAACAAGACAGTGGATTAAAATAATGTACTATGATATCACACTGACTGTGTGAACAGAACAAGACAGTGGATTAAAATAATGTACTATGATATCACACTGACTGTGTGTTCAGAACAAGACAGTGGATTAAAATAATGTACTATGATATCACACTGACTATGAACAGAACAAGACAGTGAATTAAAATAATGTACTATGATATCACACTGACTGTGTGAACAGAACAAGACAGTGAATTAAAATAATGTACTATGATATCACACTGACTGTGAACAGAACAAGACAGTGGATTAAAATAATGTACTATGATATCACACTGACTGTGTGAACAGAACAAGACAGTGGATTAAAATAATGTACTATGATATCACACTGACTATGAACAGAACAAGACAGTGAATTAAAATAATGTACTATGATATCACACTGACTGTGTGAACAGAACAAGACAGTGAACTAAAATAATGTTCTATGATATCACACTGACTGTGTGAACAGAACAAGACAGTGAATTAAAATAATGTACTATGATATCTCACTGACTGTGTGTTCAGAACAAGACAGTGAATTAAAATAATGTACTATGATATCACACTGACTGTGTGTTCAGAACAAGACAGTGAATTAAAATAATGTACTATGATATCACACTGACTGTGAACAGAACAAGACAGTGGATTAAAATAATGTACTATGATATCACACTGACTGTGTGTTCAGAACAAGACAGTGAATTAAAATAATGTACTATGATATCACACTGACTGTGTGAACAGAACAAGACAGTGAATTAAAATAATGTACTATGATATCACACTGACTGTGAACAGAACAAGACAGTGAACTAAAATAATGTACTATGATATCACACTGACTGTGAACAGAACAAGACAGTGAACTAAAATAATGTACTATGATATCACACTGACTGTGTGAACAGAACAAGACAGTGAACTAAAATAATGTACTATGATATCACACTGACTGTGTGTTCAGAACAAGACAGTGAATTAAAATAATGTACTATGATATCACACTGACTGTGAACAGGACAAGACAGTGAATTAAAATAATGTACTATGATATCACACTGACTGTGAACAGAACAAGACAGTGAATTAAAATAATGTACTATGATATCACACTGACTGTGAACAGAACAAGACAGTGAATTGAAATAATGTACTATGATATCACACTGACTGTGAACAGAACAAGACAGTGAATTAAAATAATGTACTATGATATCACACTGACTGTGAACAGAACAAGACGGTGAATTAAAATAATGTACTATGATATCACACTGACTGTGTGTTCAGAACAAGACAGTGAATTAAAATAATGTACTGATATCACACTGACTGTGTGAACAGAACAAGACAGTGAATTAAAATAATGTACTATGATATCACACTGACTGTGAACAGGACAAGACAGTGAACTAAAATAATGTACTATGATATCACACTGACTGTGTGTTCAGAACAAGACAGTGAATTAAAATAATGTACTATGATATCTCACTGACTGTGAACAGAACAAGACAGTGAATTAAAATAATGTACTATGATATCACACTGACTGTGTGAACAGAACAAGACAGTGGATTAAAATAATGTACTATGATATCACACTGACTATGAACAGAACAAGACAGTGAATTAAAATAATGTACTATGATATCACACTGACTGTGTGAACAGAACAAGACAGTGAACTAAAATAATGTACTATGATATCACACTGACTGTGTGAACAGAACAAGACAGTGAATTAAAATAATGTACTATGATATCTCACTGACTGTGTGTTCAGAACAAGACAGTGAATTAAAATAATGTACTATGATATCACACTGACTGTGTGTTCAGAACAAGACAGTGAATTAAAATAATGTACTATGATATCACACTGACTGTGAACAGAACAAGACAGTGGATTAAAATAATGTACTATGATATCACACTGACTGTGTGTTCAGAACAAGACAGTGAATTAAAATAATGTACTATGATATCACACTGACTGTGTGAACAGAACAAGACAGTGAATTAAAATAATGTACTATGATATCACACTGACTGTGAACAGAACAAGACAGTGAACTAAAATAATGTACTATGATATCACACTGACTGTGAACAGAACAAGACAGTGAACTAAAATAATGTACTATGATATCACACTGACTGTGTGAACAGAACAAGACAGTGAACTAAAATAATGTACTATGATATCACACTGACTGTGTGTTCAGAACAAGACAGTGAATTAAAATAATGTACTATGATATCACACTGACTGTGTGTTCAGAACAAGACAGTGAATTAAAATAATGTACTATGATATCTCACTGACTGTGAACAGGACAAGACAGTGAATTAAAATAATGTACTATGATATCACACTGACTGTGAACAGAACAAGACAGTGAATTAAAATAATGTACTATGATATCACACTGACTGTGAACAGAACAAGACAGTGAATTGAAATAATGTACTATGATATCACACTGACTGTGAACAGAACAAGACAGTGAATTAAAATAATGTACTATGATATCACACTGACTGTGAACAGAACAAGACGGTGAATTAAAATAATGTACTATGATATCACACTGACTGTGTGTTCAGAACAAGACAGTGAATTAAAATAATGTACTGATATCACACTGACTGTGTGTTCAGAACAAGACAGTGAATTAAAATAATGTACTATGATATCACACTGACTGTGAACAGAACAAGACAGTGGATTAAAATAATGTACTATGATATCACACTGACTGTGTGAACAGAACAAGACAGTGGATTAAAATAATGTACTATGATATCACACTGACTGTGTGTTCAGAACAAGACAGTGGATTAAAATAATGTACTATGATATCACACTGACTATGAACAGAACAAGACAGTGAATTAAAATAATGTACTATGATATCACACTGACTGTGTGAACAGAACAAGACAGTGAATTAAAATAATGTACTATGATATCACACTGACTGTGAACAGAACAAGACAGTGGATTAAAATAATGTACTATGATATCACACTGACTGTGTGAACAGAACAAGACAGTGGATTAAAATAATGTACTATGATATCACACTGACTATGAACAGAACAAGACAGTGAATTAAAATAATGTACTATGATATCACACTGACTGTGTGAACAGAACAAGACAGTGAACTAAAATAATGTTCTATGATATCACACTGACTGTGTGAACAGAACAAGACAGTGAATTAAAATAATGTACTATGATATCTCACTGACTGTGTGTTCAGAACAAGACAGTGAATTAAAATAATGTACTATGATATCACACTGACTGTGTGTTCAGAACAAGACAGTGAATTAAAATAATGTACTATGATATCACACTGACTGTGAACAGAACAAGACAGTGGATTAAAATAATGTACTATGATATCACACTGACTGTGAACAGAACAAGACAGTGAATTGAAATAATGTACTATGATATCACACTGACTGTGAACAGAACAAGACAGTGAATTAAAATAATGTACTATGATATCACACTGACTGTGAACAGAACAAGACAGTGAATTAAAATAATGTACTGATATCACACTGACTGTGTGAACAGAACAAGACAGTGAATTAAAATAATGTACTATGATATCACACTGACTGTGAACAGAACAAGACAGTGAACTAAAATAATGTACTATGATATCACACTGACTGTGAACAGAACAAGACAGTGAACTAAAATAATGTACTATGATATCACACTGACTGTGTGAACAGAACAAGACAGTGAACTAAAATAATGTACTATGATATCACACTGACTGTGTGTTCAGAACAAGACAGTGAATTAAAATAATGTACTATGATATCACACTGACTGTGAACAGAACAAGACAGTGAATTGAAATAATGTACTATGATATCACACTGACTGTGAACAGAACAAGACAGTGAACTAAAATAATGTATTATATCACACTGACTGTGAACAGAACAAGACAGTGGATTAAAATAATGTACTATGATATCACACTGACTGTGAACAGAACAAGACAGTGAATTAAAATAATGTACTATGATATCACACTGACTGTGTGAACAGAACAAGACAGTGGATTAAAATAATGTACTATGATATCACACTGACTGTGTGAACAGAACAAGACAGTGAATTAAAATAATGTACTATGATATCACACTGACTGTGTGTTCAGAACAAGACAGTGAATTAAAATAATGTACTATGATATCTCACTGACTGTGAACAGGACAAGACAGTGAATTAAAATAATGTACTATGATATCTCACTGACTGTGTGAACAGAACAAGACAGTGAATTAAAATAATGTACTATGATATCACACTGACTGTGTGAACAGAACAAGACAGTGGATTAAAATAATGTACTATGATATCACACTGACTGTGTGAACAGAACAAGACAGTGAATTAAAATAATGTACTATGATATTACACTGACTCTGTGAACAGAACAAGACAGTGAATTAAAATAATGTACTATGATATCACACTGACTGTGTGTTCAGAACAAGACAGTGAATTAAAATAATGTACTATGATATCACACTGACTGTGTGTTCAGAACAAGACAGTGAATTAAAATAATGTACTATGATATCACACTGACTGTGAACAGAACAAGACAGTGGATTAAAATAATGTACTATGATATCACACTGACTGTGTGTTCAGAACAAGACAGTGAATTAAAATAATGTACTATGATATCACACTGACTGTGAACAGAACAAGACAGTGAACTAAAATAATGTACTATGATATCACACTGACTATGAACAGAACAAGACAGTGAATTAAAATAATGTACTATGATATCACACTGACTGTGAACAGAACAAGACAGTGAACTAAAATAATGTACTATGATATCACACTGACTGTGTGAACAGAACAAGACAGTGAACTAAAATAATGTACTATGATATCACACTGACTGTGTGTTCAGAACAAGACAGTGAATTAAAATAATGTACTATGATATCACACTGACTGTGTGTTCAGAACAAGACAGTGAACTAAAATAATGTACTATGATATCACACTGACTGTGAACAGAACAAGACAGTGAACTAAAATAATGTACTATGATATCACACTGACTGTGTGTTCAGAACAAGACAGTGAATTAAAATAATGTACTATGATATCACACTGACTGTGTGTTCAGAACAAGACAGTGAATTAAAATAATGTACTATGATATCTCACTGACTGTGAACAGGACAAGACAGTGAATTAAAATAATGTACTATGATATCACACTGACTGTGAACAGAACAAGACAGTGAATTAAAATAATGTACTATGATATCACACTGACTGTGAACAGAACAAGACAGTGAATTGAAATAATGTACTATGATATCACACTGACTGTGAACAGAACAAGACAGTGAATTAAAATAATGTACTATGATATCACACTGATTGTGAACAGAACAAGACAGTGAATTAAAATAATGTACTATGATATCACACTGACTGTGTGTTCAGAACAAGACAGTGAATTAAAATAATGTACTGATATCACACTGACTGTGTGAACAGAACAAGACAGTGAATTAAAATAATGTACTATGATATCACACTGACTGTGTGAACAGAACAAGACAGTGAATTAAAATAATGTACTATGATATCACACTGACTGTGTGTTCAGAACAAGACAGTGGATTAAAATAATGTACTATGATATCACACTGACTGTGAACAGAACAAGACAGTGAACTAAAATAATGTATTATATCACACTGACTGTGTGAACAGAACAAGACAGTGAATTAAAATAATGTGCTATGATATCACACTGACTGTGTGAACAGAACAAGACAGTGGATTAAAATAATGTACTATGATATCACACTGACTGTGTGAACAGAACAAGACAGTGGATTAAAATAATGTACTATGATATCACACTGACTGTGTGTTCAGAACAAGACAGTGGATTAAAATAATGTACTATGATATCACACTGACTATGAACAGAACAAGACAGTGAATTAAAATAATGTACTATGATATCACACTGACTGTGTGAACAGAACAAGACAGTGAACTAAAATAATGTACTATGATATCATACTGACTGTGTGAACAGAACAAGACAGTGAATTAAAATAATGTGCTATGATATCACACTGACTGTGTGAACAGAACAAGACAGTGGATTAAAATAATGTACTATGATATCACACTGACTGTGTGAACAGAACAAGACAGTGGATTAAAATAATGTACTATGATATCACACTGACTGTGTGTTCAGAACAAGACAGTGGATTAAAATAATGTACTATGATATCACACTGACTATGAACAGAACAAGACAGTGAATTAAAATAATGTACTATGATATCACACTGACTGTGTGAACAGAACAAGACAGTGAATTAAAATAATGTACTATGATATCACACTGACTGTGAACAGAACAAGACAGTGGATTAAAATAATGTACTATGATATCACACTGACTGTGTGAACAGAACAAGACAGTGGATTAAAATAATGTACTATGATATCACACTGACTATGAACAGAACAAGACAGTGAATTAAAATAATGTACTATGATATCACACTGACTGTGTGAACAGAACAAGACAGTGAATTAAAATAATGTACTATGATATCACACTGACTGTGAACAGGACAAGACAGTGAACTAAAATAATGTACTATGATATCACACTGACTGTGAACAGAACAAGACAGTGGATTAAAATAATGTACTATGATATCACACTGACTGTGTGTTCAGAACAAGACAGTGAATTAAAATAATGTACTATGATATCACACTGACTGTGTGAACAGAACAAGACAGTGAATTAAAATAATGTACTATGATATCACACTGACTGTGAACAGAACAAGACAGTGAACTAAAATAATGTACTATGATATCACACTGACTGTGAACAGAACAAGACAGTGAACTAAAATAATGTACTATGATATCACACTGACTGTGTGAACAGAACAAGACAGTGAACTAAAATAATGTACTATGATATCACACTGACTGTGTGTTCAGAACAAGACAGTGAATTAAAATAATGTACTATGATATCACACTGACTGTGTGTTCAGAACAAGACAGTGAATTAAAATAATGTACTATGATATCTCACTGACTGTGAACAGGACAAGACAGTGAATTAAAATAATGTACTATGATATCACACTGACTGTGAACAGAACAAGACAGTGAATTAAAATAATGTACTATGATATCACACTGACTGTGAACAGAACAAGACAGTGAATTGAAATAATGTACTATGATATCACACTGACTGTGAACAGAAAAAGACAGTGAATTAAAATAATGTACTATGATATCACACTGACTGTGAACAGAACAAGACAGTGAATTGAAATAATGTACTATGATATCACACTGACTGTGAACAGAACAAGACAGTGAATTAAAATAATGTACTATGATATCACACTGACTGTGAACAGAACAAGACGGTGAATTAAAATAATGTACTATGATATCACACTGACTGTGTGTTCAGAACAAGACAGTGAATTAAAATAATGTACTGATATCACACTGACTGTGTGTTCAGAACAAGACAGTGAATTAAAATAATGTACTATGATATCACACTGACTGTGAACAGAACAAGACAGTGGATTAAAATAATGTACTATGATATCACACTGACTGTGTGAACAGAACAAGACAGTGGATTAAAATAATGTACTATGATATCACACTGACTGTGTGTTCAGAACAAGACAGTGGATTAAAATAATGTACTATGATATCACACTGACTATGAACAGAACAAGACAGTGAATTAAAATAATGTACTATGATATCACACTGACTGTGTGAACAGAACAAGACAGTGAATTAAAATAATGTACTATGATATCACACTGACTGTGAACAGAACAAGACAGTGGATTAAAATAATGTACTATGATATCACACTGACTGTGTGAACAGAACAAGACAGTGGATTAAAATAATGTACTATGATATCACACTGACTATGAACAGAACAAGACAGTGAATTAAAATAATGTACTATGATATCACACTGACTGTGTGAACAGAACAAGACAGTGAACTAAAATAATGTTCTATGATATCACACTGACTGTGTGAACAGAACAAGACAGTGAATTAAAATAATGTACTATGATATCTCACTGACTGTGTGTTCAGAACAAGACAGTGAATTAAAATAATGTACTATGATATCACACTGACTGTGTGTTCAGAACAAGACAGTGAATTAAAATAATGTACTATGATATCACACTGACTGTGAACAGAACAAGACAGTGGATTAAAATAATGTACTATGATATCACACTGACTGTGAACAGAACAAGACAGTGAATTGAAATAATGTACTATGATATCACACTGACTGTGAACAGAACAAGACAGTGAATTAAAATAATGTACTATGATATCACACTGACTGTGAACAGAACAAGACAGTGAATTAAAATAATGTACTGATATCACACTGACTGTGTGAACAGAACAAGACAGTGAATTAAAATAATGTACTATGATATCACACTGACTGTGAACAGAACAAGACAGTGAACTAAAATAATGTACTATGATATCACACTGACTGTGAACAGAACAAGACAGTGAACTAAAATAATGTACTATGATATCACACTGACTGTGTGAACAGAACAAGACAGTGAACTAAAATAATGTACTATGATATCACACTGACTGTGTGTTCAGAACAAGACAGTGAATTAAAATAATGTACTATGATATCACACTGACTGTGAACAGAACAAGACAGTGAATTGAAATAATGTACTATGATATCACACTGACTGTGAACAGAACAAGACAGTGAACTAAAATAATGTATTATATCACACTGACTGTGAACAGAACAAGACAGTGGATTAAAATAATGTACTATGATATCACACTGACTGTGAACAGAACAAGACAGTGAATTAAAATAATGTACTATGATATCACACTGACTGTGTGAACAGAACAAGACAGTGGATTAAAATAATGTACTATGATATCACACTGACTGTGTGAACAGAACAAGACAGTGAATTAAAATAATGTACTATGATATCACACTGACTGTGTGTTCAGAACAAGACAGTGAATTAAAATAATGTACTATGATATCTCACTGACTGTGAACAGGACAAGACAGTGAATTAAAATAATGTACTATGATATCTCACTGACTGTGTGAACAGAACAAGACAGTGAATTAAAATAATGTACTATGATATCACACTGACTGTGTGAACAGAACAAGACAGTGGATTAAAATAATGTACTATGATATCACACTGACTGTGTGAACAGAACAAGACAGTGAATTAAAATAATGTACTATGATATTACACTGACTCTGTGAACAGAACAAGACAGTGAATTAAAATAATGTACTATGATATCACACTGACTGTGTGTTCAGAACAAGACAGTGAATTAAAATAATGTACTATGATATCACACTGACTGTGTGTTCAGAACAAGACAGTGAATTAAAATAATGTACTATGATATCACACTGACTGTGAACAGAACAAGACAGTGGATTAAAATAATGTACTATGATATCACACTGACTGTGTGTTCAGAACAAGACAGTGAATTAAAATAATGTACTATGATATCACACTGACTGTGAACAGAACAAGACAGTGAACTAAAATAATGTACTATGATATCACACTGACTATGAACAGAACAAGACAGTGAATTAAAATAATGTACTATGATATCACACTGACTGTGAACAGAACAAGACAGTGAACTAAAATAATGTACTATGATATCACACTGACTGTGTGAACAGAACAAGACAGTGAACTAAAATAATGTACTATGATATCACACTGACTGTGTGTTCAGAACAAGACAGTGAATTAAAATAATGTACTATGATATCACACTGACTGTGTGTTCAGAACAAGACAGTGAACTAAAATAATGTACTATGATATCACACTGACTGTGAACAGAACAAGACAGTGAACTAAAATAATGTACTATGATATCACACTGACTGTGTGTTCAGAACAAGACAGTGAATTAAAATAATGTACTAT
This sequence comes from Romanogobio albipinnatus, assembly GCA_023566225.1. Taxonomy (NCBI): domain Eukaryota; kingdom Metazoa; phylum Chordata; class Actinopteri; order Cypriniformes; family Gobionidae; genus Romanogobio; species Romanogobio albipinnatus. Next base: position 22,917,164 of record CM042257.1, on the reverse strand, counting down.
GATATCACACTGACTGTGTGTTCAGAACAAGACAGTGAATTAAAATAATGTACTATGATATCTCACTGACTGTGAACAGGACAAGACAGTGAATTAAAATAATGTACTATGATATCACACTGACTGTGAACAGAACAAGACAGTGAATTAAAATAATGTACTATGATATCACACTGACTGTGAACAGAACAAGACAGTGAATTGAAATAATGTACTATGATATCACACTGACTGTGAACAGAACAAGACAGTGAATTAAAATAATGTACTATGATATCACACTGATTGTGAACAGAACAAGACAGTGAATTAAAATAATGTACTATGATATCACACTGACTGTGTGTTCAGAACAAGACAGTGAATTAAAATAATGTACTGATATCACACTGACTGTGTGAACAGAACAAGACAGTGAATTAAAATAATGTACTATGATATCACACTGACTGTGTGAACAGAACAAGACAGTGAATTAAAATAATGTACTATGATATCACACTGACTGTGTGTTCAGAACAAGACAGTGGATTAAAATAATGTACTATGATATCACACTGACTGTGAACAGAACAAGACAGTGAACTAAAATAATGTATTATATCACACTGACTGTGTGAACAGAACAAGACAGTGAATTAAAATAATGTGCTATGATATCACACTGACTGTGTGAACAGAACAAGACAGTGGATTAAAATAATGTACTATGATATCACACTGACTGTGTGAACAGAACAAGACAGTGGATTAAAATAATGTACTATGATATCACACTGACTGTGTGTTCAGAACAAGACAGTGGATTAAAATAATGTACTATGATATCACACTGACTATGAACAGAACAAGACAGTGAATTAAAATAATGTACTATGATATCACACTGACTGTGTGAACAGAACAAGACAGTGAACTAAAATAATGTACTATGATATCATACTGACTGTGTGAACAGAACAAGACAGTGAATTAAAATAATGTGCTATGATATCACACTGACTGTGTGAACAGAACAAGACAGTGGATTAAAATAATGTACTATGATATCACACTGACTGTGTGAACAGAACAAGACAGTGGATTAAAATAATGTACTATGATATCACACTGACTGTGTGTTCAGAACAAGACAGTGGATTAAAATAATGTACTATGATATCACACTGACTATGAACAGAACAAGACAGTGAATTAAAATAATGTACTATGATATCACACTGACTGTGTGAACAGAACAAGACAGTGAATTAAAATAATGTACTATGATATCACACTGACTGTGAACAGAACAAGACAGTGGATTAAAATAATGTACTATGATATCACACTGACTGTGTGAACAGAACAAGACAGTGGATTAAAATAATGTACTATGATATCACACTGACTATGAACAGAACAAGACAGTGAATTAAAATAATGTACTATGATATCACACTGACTGTGTGAACAGAACAAGACAGTGAATTAAAATAATGTACTATGATATCACACTGACTGTGAACAGGACAAGACAGTGAACTAAAATAATGTACTATGATATCACACTGACTGTGAACAGAACAAGACAGTGGATTAAAATAATGTACTATGATATCACACTGACTGTGTGTTCAGAACAAGACAGTGAATTAAAATAATGTACTATGATATCACACTGACTGTGTGAACAGAACAAGACAGTGAATTAAAATAATGTACTATGATATCACACTGACTGTGAACAGAACAAGACAGTGAACTAAAATAATGTACTATGATATCACACTGACTGTGAACAGAACAAGACAGTGAACTAAAATAATGTACTATGATATCACACTGACTGTGTGAACAGAACAAGACAGTGAACTAAAATAATGTACTATGATATCACACTGACTGTGTGTTCAGAACAAGACAGTGAATTAAAATAATGTACTATGATATCACACTGACTGTGTGTTCAGAACAAGACAGTGAATTAAAATAATGTACTATGATATCTCACTGACTGTGAACAGGACAAGACAGTGAATTAAAATAATGTACTATGATATCACACTGACTGTGAACAGAACAAGACAGTGAATTAAAATAATGTACTATGATATCACACTGACTGTGAACAGAACAAGACAGTGAATTGAAATAATGTACTATGATATCACACTGACTGTGAACAGAACAAGACAGTGAATTAAAATAATGTACTATGATATCACACTGACTGTGAACAGAACAAGACAGTGAATTGAAATAATGTACTATGATATCACACTGACTGTGAACAGAACAAGACAGTGAATTAAAATAATGTACTATGATATCACACTGACTGTGAACAGAACAAGACGGTGAATTAAAATAATGTACTATGATATCACACTGACTGTGTGTTCAGAACAAGACAGTGAATTAAAATAATGTACTGATATCACACTGACTGTGTGTTCAGAACAAGACAGTGAATTAAAATAATGTACTATGATATCACACTGACTGTGAACAGAACAAGACAGTGGATTAAAATAATGTACTATGATATCACACTGACTGTGTGAACAGAACAAGACAGTGGATTAAAATAATGTACTATGATATCACACTGACTGTGTGTTCAGAACAAGACAGTGGATTAAAATAATGTACTATGATATCACACTGACTATGAACAGAACAAGACAGTGAATTAAAATAATGTACTATGATATCACACTGACTGTGTGAACAGAACAAGACAGTGAATTAAAATAATGTACTATGATATCACACTGACTGTGAACAGAACAAGACAGTGGATTAAAATAATGTACTATGATATCACACTGACTGTGTGAACAGAACAAGACAGTGGATTAAAATAATGTACTATGATATCACACTGACTATGAACAGAACAAGACAGTGAATTAAAATAATGTACTATGATATCACACTGACTGTGTGAACAGAACAAGACAGTGAACTAAAATAATGTTCTATGATATCACACTGACTGTGTGAACAGAACAAGACAGTGAATTAAAATAATGTACTATGATATCTCACTGACTGTGTGTTCAGAACAAGACAGTGAATTAAAATAATGTACTATGATATCACACTGACTGTGTGTTCAGAACAAGACAGTGAATTAAAATAATGTACTATGATATCACACTGACTGTGAACAGAACAAGACAGTGGATTAAAATAATGTACTATGATATCACACTGACTGTGAACAGAACAAGACAGTGAATTGAAATAATGTACTATGATATCACACTGACTGTGAACAGAACAAGACAGTGAATTAAAATAATGTACTATGATATCACACTGACTGTGAACAGAACAAGACAGTGAATTAAAATAATGTACTGATATCACACTGACTGTGTGAACAGAACAAGACAGTGAATTAAAATAATGTACTATGATATCACACTGACTGTGAACAGAACAAGACAGTGAACTAAAATAATGTACTATGATATCACACTGACTGTGAACAGAACAAGACAGTGAACTAAAATAATGTACTATGATATCACACTGACTGTGTGAACAGAACAAGACAGTGAACTAAAATAATGTACTATGATATCACACTGACTGTGTGTTCAGAACAAGACAGTGAATTAAAATAATGTACTATGATATCACACTGACTGTGAACAGAACAAGACAGTGAATTGAAATAATGTACTATGATATCACACTGACTGTGAACAGAACAAGACAGTGAACTAAAATAATGTATTATATCACACTGACTGTGAACAGAACAAGACAGTGGATTAAAATAATGTACTATGATATCACACTGACTGTGAACAGAACAAGACAGTGAATTAAAATAATGTACTATGATATCACACTGACTGTGTGAACAGAACAAGACAGTGGATTAAAATAATGTACTATGATATCACACTGACTGTGTGAACAGAACAAGACAGTGAATTAAAATAATGTACTATGATATCACACTGACTGTGTGTTCAGAACAAGACAGTGAATTAAAATAATGTACTATGATTTCTCACTGACTGTGAACAGGACAAGACAGTGAATTAAAATAATGTACTATGATATCTCACTGACTGTGTGAACAGAACAAGACAGTGAATTAAAATAATGTACTATGATATCACACTGACTGTGTGAACAGAACAAGACAGTGGATTAAAATAATGTACTATGATATCACACTGACTGTGTGAACAGAACAAGACAGTGAATTAAAATAATGTACTATGATATCACACTGACTCTGTGAACAGAACAAGACAGTGAATTAAAATAATGTACTATGATATCACACTGACTGTGTGTTCAGAACAAGACAGTGAATTAAAATAATGTACTATGATATCACACTGACTGTGTGTTCAGAACAAGACAGTGAATTAAAATAATGTACTATGATATCACACTGACTGTGAACAGAACAAGACAGTGGATTAAAATAATGTACTATGATATCACACTGACTGTGTGTTCAGAACAAGACAGTGAATTAAAATAATGTACTATGATATCACACTGACTGTGAACAGAACAAGACAGTGAACTAAAATAATGTACTATGATATCACACTGACTATGAACAGAACAAGACAGTGAATTAAAATAATGTACTATGATATCACACTGACTGTGAACAGAACAAGACAGTGAACTAAAATAATGTACTATGATATCACACTGACTGTGTGAACAGAACAAGACAGTGAACTAAAATAATGTACTATGATATCACACTGACTGTGTGTTCAGAACAAGACAGTGAATTAAAATAATGTACTATGATATCACACTGACTGTGTGTTCAGAACAAGACAGTGAACTAAAATAATGTACTATGATATCACACTGACTGTGAACAGAACAAGACAGTGAACTAAAATAATGTACTATGATATCACACTGACTGTGTGTTCAGAACAAGACAGTGAATTAAAATAATGTACTATGATATCACACTGACTGTGTGTTCAGAACAAGACAGTGAATTAAAATAATGTACTATGATATCTCACTGACTGTGAACAGGACAAGACAGTGAATTAAAATAATGTACTATGATATCACACTGACTGTGAACAGAACAAGACAGTGAATTAAAATAATGTACTATGATATCACACTGACTGTGAACAGAACAAGACAGTGAATTGAAATAATGTACTATGATATCACACTGACTGTGAACAGAACAAGACAGTGAATTAAAATAATGTACTATGATATCACACTGATTGTGAACAGAACAAGACAGTGAATTAAAATAATGTACTATGATATCACACTGACTGTGTGTTCAGAACAAGACAGTGAATTAAAATAATGTACTGATATCACACTGACTGTGTGAACAGAACAAGACAGTGAATTAAAATAATGTACTATGATATCACACTGACTGTGTGAACAGAACAAGACAGTGAATTAAAATAATGTACTATGATATCACACTGACTGTGTGTTCAGAACAAGACAGTGAATTAAAATAATGTACTGATATCACACTGACTGTGTGAACAGAACAAGACAGTGAATTAAAATAATGTACTATGATATCACACTGACTGTGTGAACAGAACAAGACAGTGAATTAAAATAATGTACTATGATATCACACTGACTGTGTGTTCAGAACAAGACAGTGGATTAAAATAATGTACTATGATATCACACTGACTGTGAACAGAACAAGACAGTGAACTAAAATAATGTATTATATCACACTGACTGTGTGAACAGAACAAGACAGTGAATTAAAATAATGTGCTATGATATCACACTGACTGTGTGAACAGAACAAGACAGTGGATTAAAATAATGTACTATGATATCACACTGACTGTGTGAACAGAACAAGACAGTGGATTAAAATAATGTACTATGATATCACACTGACTGTGTGTTCAGAACAAGACAGTGGATTAAAATAATGTACTATGATATCACACTGACTATGAACAGAACAAGACAGTGAATTAAAATAATGTACTATGATATCACACTGACTGTGTGAACAGAACAAGACAGTGAACTAAAATAATGTACTATGATATCATACTGACTGTGTGAACAGAACAAGACAGTGAATTAAAATAATGTGCTATGATATCACACTGACTGTGTGAACAGAACAAGACAGTGGATTAAAATAATGTACTATGATATCACACTGACTGTGTGAACAGAACAAGACAGTGGATTAAAATAATGTACTATGATATCACACTGACTGTGTGTTCAGAACAAGACAGTGGATTAAAATAATGTACTATGATATCACACTGACTATGAACAGAACAAGACAGTGAATTAAAATAATGTACTATGATATCACACTGACTGTGTGAACAGAACAAGACAGTGAATTAAAATAATGTACTATGATATCACACTGACTGTGAACAGAACAAGACAGTGGATTAAAATAATGTACTATGATATCACACTGACTGTGTGAACAGAACAAGACAGTGGATTAAAATAATGTACTATGATATCACACTGACTATGAACAGAACAAGACAGTGAATTAAAATAATGTACTATGATATCACACTGACTGTGTGAACAGAACAAGACAGTGAACTAAAATAATGTTCTATGATATCACACTGACTGTGTGAACAGAACAAGACAGTGAATTAAAATAATGTACTATGATATCTCACTGACTGTGTGTTCAGAACAAGACAGTGAATTAAAATAATGTACTATGATATCACACTGACTGTGTGTTCAGAACAAGACAGTGAATTAAAATAATGTACTATGATATCACACTGACTGTGAACAGAACAAGACAGTGGATTAAAATAATGTACTATGATATCACACTGACTGTGTGTTCAGAACAAGACAGTGAATTAAAATAATGTACTATGATATCACACTGACTGTGTGAACAGAACAAGACAGTGAATTAAAATAATGTACTATGATATCACACTGACTGTGAACAGAACAAGACAGTGAACTAAAATAATGTACTATGATATCACACTGACTGTGAACAGAACAAGACAGTGAACTAAAATAATGTACTATGATATCACACTGACTGTGTGAACAGAACAAGACAGTGAACTAAAATAATGTACTATGATATCACACTGACTGTGTGTTCAGAACAAGACAGTGAATTAAAATAATGTACTATGATATCACACTGACTGTGAACAGGACAAGACAGTGAATTAAAATAATGTACTATGATATCACACTGACTGTGAACAGAACAAGACAGTGAATTAAAATAATGTACTATGATATCACACTGACTGTGAACAGAACAAGACAGTGAATTGAAATAATGTACTATGATATCACACTGACTGTGAACAGAACAAGACAGTGAATTAAAATAATGTACTATGATATCACACTGACTGTGAACAGAACAAGACGGTGAATTAAAATAATGTACTATGATATCACACTGACTGTGTGTTCAGAACAAGACAGTGAATTAAAATAATGTACTGATATCACACTGACTGTGTGAACAGAACAAGACAGTGAATTAAAATAATGTACTATGATATCACACTGACTGTGAACAGGACAAGACAGTGAACTAAAATAATGTACTATGATATCACACTGACTGTGTGTTCAGAACAAGACAGTGAATTAAAATAATGTACTATGATATCTCACTGACTGTGAACAGAACAAGACAGTGAATTAAAATAATGTACTATGATATCACACTGACTGTGTGAACAGAACAAGACAGTGGATTAAAATAATGTACTATGATATCACACTGACTATGAACAGAACAAGACAGTGAATTAAAATAATGTACTATGATATCACACTGACTGTGTGAACAGAACAAGACAGTGAACTAAAATAATGTACTATGATATCACACTGACTGTGTGAACAGAACAAGACAGTGAATTAAAATAATGTACTATGATATCTCACTGACTGTGTGTTCAGAACAAGACAGTGAATTAAAATAATGTACTATGATATCACACTGACTGTGTGTTCAGAACAAGACAGTGAATTAAAATAATGTACTATGATATCACACTGACTGTGAACAGAACAAGACAGTGGATTAAAATAATGTACTATGATATCACACTGACTGTGTGTTCAGAACAAGACAGTGAATTAAAATAATGTACTATGATATCACACTGACTGTGTGAACAGAACAAGACAGTGAATTAAAATAATGTACTATGATATCACACTGACTGTGAACAGAACAAGACAGTGAACTAAAATAATGTACTATGATATCACACTGACTGTGAACAGAACAAGACAGTGAACTAAAATAATGTACTATGATATCACACTGACTGTGTGAACAGAACAAGACAGTGAACTAAAATAATGTACTATGATATCACACTGACTGTGTGTTCAGAACAAGACAGTGAATTAAAATAATGTACTATGATATCACACTGACTGTGTGTTCAGAACAAGACAGTGAATTAAAATAATGTACTATGATATCTCACTGACTGTGAACAGGACAAGACAGTGAATTAAAATAATGTACTATGATATCACACTGACTGTGAACAGAACAAGACAGTGAATTAAAATAATGTACTATGATATCACACTGACTGTGAACAGAACAAGACAGTGAATTGAAATAATGTACTATGATATCACACTGACTGTGAACAGAACAAGACAGTGAATTAAAATAATGTACTATGATATCACACTGACTGTGAACAGAACAAGACGGTGAATTAAAATAATGTACTATGATATCACACTGACTGTGTGTTCAGAACAAGACAGTGAATTAAAATAATGTACTGATATCACACTGACTGTGAACAGAACAAGACAGTGAATTAAAATAATGTACTTTGATATCACACTGACTGTGAACAGGACAAGACAGTGAACTAAAATAATGTACTATGATATCACACTGACTGTGAACAGAACAAGACAGTGAACTAAAATAATGTACTATGATATCACACTGACTGTGTGAACAGAACAAGACAGTGAACTAAAATAATGTACTATGATATCACACTGACTGTGTGTTCAGAACAAGACAGTGAATTAAAATAATGTACTATGATATCACACTGACTGTGTGAACAGAACAAGTCAGTGAACTAAAATAATGTACTATGATATCACACTGACTGTGAACAGAACAAGACAGTGAATTGAAATAATGTACTATGATATCACACTGACTGTGAACAGAACAAGACAGTGAATTAAAATAATGTACTATGATATCACACTGACTGTGAACAGAACAAGACAGTGAATTAAAATAATGTACTATGATATCACACTGACTGTGTGTTCAGAACAAGACAGTGAATTAAAATAATGTACTATGATATCACACTGACTGTGTGAACAGAACAAGACAGTGGATTAAAATAATGTACTATGATATCACACTGACTGTGTGAACAGAACAAGACAGTGGATTAAAATAATGTACTATGATATCACACTGACTGTGTGAACAGAACAAGACAGTGGATTAAAATAATGTACTATGATATCACACTGACTGTGTGTTCAGAACAAGACAGTGGATTAAAATAATGTACTATGATATCACACTGACTATGAACAGAACAAGACAGTGGATTAAAATAATGTACTATGATATCACACTGACTATGAACAGAACAAGACAGTGAATTAAAATAATGTACTATGATATCACACTGACTATGAACAGAACAAGACAGTGAATTAAAATAATGTACTATGATATCACACTGACTGTGTGAACAGAACAAGACAGTGAATTAAAATAATGTACTATGATATCACACTGACTGTGTGAACAGAACAAGACAGTGAACTAAAATAATGTACTATGATATCACACTGACTGTGTGAACAGAACAAGACAGTGAATTAAAATAATGTACTATGATATCTCACTGACTGTGTGTTCAGAACAAGACAGTGAATTAAAATAATGTACTATGATATCACACTGACTGTGTGTTCAGAACAAGACAGTGAATTAAAATAATGTACTATGATATCACACTGACTGTGAACAGAACAAGACAGTGGATTAAAATAATGTACTATGATATCACACTGACTGTGTGAACAGAACAAGACAGTGGATTAAAATAATGTACTATGATATCACACTGACTGTGTGTTCAGAACAAGACAGTGGATTAAAATAATGTACTATGATATCACACTGACTATGAACAGAACAAGACAGTGGATTAAAATAATGTACTATGATATCACACTGACTATGAACAGAACAAGACAGTGAATTAAAATAATGTACTATGATATCACACTGACTATGAACAGAACAAGACAGTGAATTAAAATAATGTACTATGATATCACACTGACTGTGTGAACAGAACAAGACAGTGAATTAAAATAATGTACTATGATATCACACTGACTGTGTGAACAGAACAAGACAGTGAACTAAAATAATGTACTATGATATCACACTGACTGTGTGAACAGAACAAGACAGTGAATTAAAATAATGTACTATGATATCTCACTGACTGTGTGTTCAGAACAAGACAGTGAATTAAAATAATGTACTATGATATCACACTGACTGTGTGTTCAGAACAAGACAGTGAATTAAAATAATGTACTATGATATCACACTGACTGTGAACAGAACAAGACAGTGGATTAAAATAATGTACTATGATATCACACTGACTGTGTGTTCAGAACAAGACAGTGAATTAAAATAATGTACTATGATATCACACTGACTGTGAACAGAACAAGACAGTGGATTAAAATAATGTACTATGATATCACACTGACTGTGTGTTCAGAACAAGACAGTGAATTAAAATAATGTACTATGATATCACACTGACTGTGTGAACAGAACAAGACAGTGAATTAAAATAATGTACTATGATATCACACTGACTGTGAACAGAACAAGACAGTGAACTAAAATAATGTACTATGATATCACACTGACTGTGAACAGAACAAGACAGTGAACTAAAATAATGTACTATGATATCACACTGACTGTGTGAACAGAACAAGACAGTGAACTAAAATAATGTACTATGATATCACACTGACTGTGTGTTCAGAACAAGACAGTGAATTAAAATAATGTACTATGATATCACACTGACTGTGTGTTCAGAACAAGACAGTGAATTAAAATAATGTACTATGATATCTCACTGACTGTGAACAGGACAAGACAGTGAATTAAAATAATGTACTATGATATCACACTGACTGTGAACAGAACAAGACAGTGAATTAAAATAATGTACTATGATATCACACTGACTGTGAACAGAACAAGACAGTGAATTGAAATAATGTACTATGATATCACACTGACTGTGAACAGAACAAGACAGTGAATTAAAATAATGTACTATGATATCACACTGACTGTGAACAGAACAAGACGGTGAATTAAAATAATGTACTATGATATCACACTGACTGTGTGTTCAGAACAAGACAGTGAATTAAAATAATGTACTGATATCACACTGACTGTGAACAGAACAAGACAGTGAATTAAAATAATGTACTTTGATATCACACTGACTGTGAACAGGACAAGACAGTGAACTAAAATAATGTACTATGATATCACACTGACTGTGAACAGAACAAGACAGTGAACTAAAATAATGTACTATGATATCACACTGACTGTGTGAACAGAACAAGACAGTGAACTAAAATAATGTACTATGATATCACACTGACTGTGTGTTCAGAACAAGACAGTGAATTAAAATAATGTACTATGATATCACACTGACTGTGTGAACAGAACAAGTCAGTGAACTAAAATAATGTACTATGATATCACACTGACTGTGAACAGAACAAGACAGTGAATTGAAATAATGTACTATGATATCACACTGACTGTGAACAGAACAAGACAGTGAATTAAAATAATGTACTATGATATCACACTGACTGTGAACAGAACAAGACAGTGAATTAAAATAATGTACTATGATATCACACTGACTGTGTGTTCAGAACAAGACAGTGAATTAAAATAATGTACTATGATATCACACTGACTGTGTGAACAGAACAAGACAGTGGATTAAAATAATGTACTATGATATCACACTGACTGTGTGAACAGAACAAGACAGTGGATTAAAATAATGTACTATGATATCACACTGACTGTGTGAACAGAACAAGACAGTGGATTAAAATAATGTACTATGATATCACACTGACTGTGTGTTCAGAACAAGACAGTGGATTAAAATAATGTACTATGATATCACACTGACTATGAACAGAACAAGACAGTGTATTAAAATAATGTACTATGATATCACACTGACTATGAACAGAACAAGACAGTGAATTAAAATAATGTACTATGATATCACACTGACTATGAACAGAACAAGACAGTGAATTAAAATAATGTACTATGATATCACACTGACTGTGTGAACAGAACAAGACAGTGAATTAAAATAATGTACTATGATATCACACTGACTGTGTGAACAGAACAAGACAGTGAACTAAAATAATGTACTATGATATCACACTGACTGTGTGAACAGAACAAGACAGTGAATTAAAATAATGTACTATGATATCTCACTGACTGTGTGTTCAGAACAAGACAGTGAATTAAAATAATGTACTATGATATCACACTGACTGTGTGTTCAGAACAAGACAGTGAATTAAAATAATGTACTATGATATCACACTGACTGTGAACAGAACAAGACAGTGGATTAAAATAATGTACTATGATATCACACTGACTGTGTGAACAGAACAAGACAGTGGATTAAAATAATGTACTATGATATCACACTGACTGTGTGTTCAGAACAAGACAGTGGATTAAAATAATGTACTATGATATCACACTGACTATGAACAGAACAAGACAGTGGATTAAAATAATGTACTATGATATCACACTGACTATGAACAGAACAAGACAGTGAATTAAAATTATGTACTATGATATCACACTGACTATGAACAGAACAAGACAGTGAATTAAAATAATGTACTATGATATCACACTGACTGTGTGAACAGAACAAGACAGTGAATTAAAATAATGTACTATGATATCACACTGACTGTGTGAACAGAACAAGACAGTGAACTAAAATAATGTACTATGATATCACACTGACTGTGTGAACAGAACAAGACAGTGAATTAAAATAATGTACTATGATATCTCACTGACTGTGTGTTCAGAACAAGACAGTGAATTAAAATAATGTACTATGATATCACACTGACTGTGTGTTCAGAACAAGACAGTGAATTAAAATAATGTACTATGATATCACACTGACTGTGAACAGAACAAGACAGTGGATTAAAATAATGTACTATGATATCACACTGACTGTGTGTTCAGAACAAGACAGTGAATTAAAATAATGTACTATGATATCACACTGACTATGAACAGAACAAGACAGTGAATTAAAATAATGTACTATGATATCACACTGACTGTGAACAGAACAAGACAGTGAATTAAAATAATGTACTATGATATCACACTGACTGTGTGTTCAGAACAAGACAGTGAATTAAAATAATGTACTATGATATCACACTGACTGTGTGAACAGAACAAGATAGTGAATTAAAATAATGTACTATGATATCACACTGACTGTGAACAGAACAAGACAGTGAACTAAAATAATGTACTATGATATCACACTGACTGTGAACAGAACAAGACAGTGAATTAAAATAATGTACTATGATATCACACTGACTGTGAACAGAACAAGACAGTGAACTAAAATAATGTACTATGATATCACACTGACTGTGTGAACAGAACAAGACAGTGAACTAAAATAATGTACTATGATATCACACTGACTGTGTGTTCAGAACAAGACAGTGAATTAAAATAATGTACTATGATATCACACTGACTGTGTGAACAGAACAAGTCAGTGAACTAAAATAATGTACTATGATATCACACTGACTGTGAACAGAACAAGACAGTGAATTGAAATAATGTACTATGATATCACACTGACTGTGAACAGAACAAGACAGTGAATTAAAATAATGTACTATGATATCACACTGACTGTGAACAGAACAAGACAGTGAATTAAAATAATGTACTATGATATCACACTGACTGTGTGTTCAGAACAAGACAGTGAATTAAAATAATGTACTGATATCACACTGACTGTGAACAGAACAAGACAGTGAATTAAAATAATGTACTATGATATCACACTGACTGTGTGAACAGAACAAGACAGTGGATTAAAATAATGTACTATGATATCACACTGACTGTGTGAACAGAACAAGACAGTGGATTAAAATAATGTACTATGATATCACACTGACTGTGTGAACAGAACAAGACAGTGAATTAAAATAATGTACTATGATATCACACTGACTGTGTGAACAGAACAAGACAGTGAATTAAAATAATGTACTATGATATCACACTGACTGTGTGTTCAGAACAAGACAGTGAATTAAAATAATGTACTATGATATCACACTGACTGTGAACAGAACAAGACAGTGAATTAAAATAATGTACTATGATATCACACTGACTGTGTGTTCAGAACAAGACAGTGAATTAAAATAATGTACTATGATATCACACTGACTGTGTGAACAGAACAAGACAGTGGATTAAAATAATGTACTATGATATCACACTGACTGTGTGAACAGAACAAGACAGTGGATTAAAATAATGTACTATGATATCACACTGACTGTGTGAACAGAACAAGACAGTGGATTAAAATAATGTACTATGATATCACACTGACTGTGTGTTCAGAACAAGACAGTGGATTAAAATAATGTACTATGATATCACACTGACTATGAACAGAACAAGACAGTGGATTAAAATAATGTACTATGATATCACACTGACTATGAACAGAACAAGACAGTGAATTAAAATAATGTACTATGATATCACACTGACTATGAACAGAACAAGACAGTGAATTAAAATAATGTACTATGATATCACACTGACTGTGTGAACAGAACAAGACAGTGAATTAAAATAATGTACTATGATATCACACTGACTGTGTGAACAGAACAAGACAGTGAACTAAAATAATGTACTATGATATCACACTGACTGTGTGAACAGAACAAGACAGTGAATTAAAATAATGTACTATGATATCTCACTGACTGTGTGTTCAGAACAAGACAGTGAATTAAAATAATGTACTATGATATCACACTGACTGTGTGTTCAGAACAAGACAGTGAATTAAAATAATGTACTATGATATCACACTGACTGTGAACAGAACAAGACAGTGGATTAAAATAATGTACTATGATATCACACTGACTGTGTGAACAGAACAAGACAGTGGATTAAAATAATGTACTATGATATCACACTGACTGTGTGTTCAGAACAAGACAGTGGATTAAAATAATGTACTATGATATCACACTGACTATGAACAGAACAAGACAGTGGATTAAAATAATGTACTATGATATCACACTGACTATGAACAGAACAAGACAGTGAATTAAAATAATGTACTATGATATCACACTGACTATGAACAGAACAAGACAGTGAATTAAAATAATGTACTATGATATCACACTGACTGTGTGAACAGAACAAGACAGTGAATTAAAATAATGTACTATGATATCACACTGACTGTGTGAACAGAACAAGACAGTGAACTAAAATAATGTACTATGATATCACACTGACTGTGTGAACAGAACAAGACAGTGAATTAAAATAATGTACTATGATATCTCACTGACTGTGTGTTCAGAACAAGACAGTGAATTAAAATAATGTACTATGATATCACACTGACTGTGTGTTCAGAACAAGACAGTGAATTAAAATAATGTACTATGATATCACACTGACTGTGAACAGAACAAGACAGTGGATTAAAATAATGTACTATGATATCACACTGACTGTGTGTTCAGAACAAGACAGTGAATTAAAATAATGTACTATGATATCACACTGACTGTGAACAGAACAAGACAGTGGATTAAAATAATGTACTATGATATCACACTGACTGTGTGTTCAGAACAAGACAGTGAATTAAAATAATGTACTATGATATCACACTGACTGTGTGAACAGAACAAGACAGTGAATTAAAATAATGTACTATGATATCACACTGACTGTGAACAGAACAAGACAGTGAACTAAAATAATGTACTATGATATCACACTGACTGTGAACAGAACAAGACAGTGAACTAAAATAATGTACTATGATATCACACTGACTGTGTGAACAGAACAAGACAGTGAACTAAAATAATGTACTATGATATCACACTGACTGTGTGTTCAGAACAAGACAGTGAATTAAAATAATGTACTATGATATCACACTGACTGTGTGTTCAGAACAAGACAGTGAATTAAAATAATGTACTATGATATCTCACTGACTGTGAACAGGACAAGACAGTGAATTAAAATAATGTACTATGATATCACACTGACTGTGAACAGAACAAGACAGTGAATTAAAATAATGTACTATGATATCACACTGACTGTGAACAGAACAAGACAGTGAATTGAAATAATGTACTATGATATCACACTGACTGTGAACAGAACAAGACAGTGAATTAAAATAATGTACTATGATATCACACTGACTGTGAACAGAACAAGACGGTGAATTAAAATAATGTACTATGATATCACACTGACTGTGTGTTCAGAACAAGACAGTGAATTAAAATAATGTACTGATATCACACTGACTGTGAACAGAACAAGACAGTGAATTAAAATAATGTACTTTGATATCACACTGACTGTGAACAGGACAAGACAGTGAACTAAAATAATGTACTATGATATCACACTGACTGTGAACAGAACAAGACAGTGAACTAAAATAATGTACTATGATATCACACTGACTGTGTGAACAGAACAAGACAGTGAACTAAAATAATGTACTATGATATCACACTGACTGTGTGTTCAGAACAAGACAGTGAATTAAAATAATGTACTATGATATCACACTGACTGTGTGAACAGAACAAGTCAGTGAACTAAAATAATGTACTATGATATCACACTGACTGTGAACAGAACAAGACAGTGAATTGAAATAATGTACTATGATATCACACTGACTGTGAACAGAACAAGACAGTGAATTAAAATAATGTACTATGATATCACACTGACTGTGAACAGAACAAGACAGTGAATTAAAATAATGTACTATGATATCACACTGACTGTGTGTTCAGAACAAGACAGTGAATTAAAATAATGTACTATGATATCACACTGACTGTGTGAACAGAACAAGACAGTGGATTAAAATAATGTACTATGATATCACACTGACTGTGTGAACAGAACAAGACAGTGGATTAAAATAATGTACTATGATATCACACTGACTGTGTGAACAGAACAAGACAGTGGATTAAAATAATGTACTATGATATCACACTGACTGTGTGTTCAGAACAAGACAGTGGATTAAAATAATGTACTATGATATCACACTGACTATGAACAGAACAAGACAGTGTATTAAAATAATGTACTATGATATCACACTGACTATGAACAGAACAAGACAGTGAATTAAAATAATGTACTATGATATCACACTGACTATGAACAGAACAAGACAGTGAATTAAAATAATGTACTATGATATCACACTGACTGTGTGAACAGAACAAGACAGTGAATTAAAATAATGTACTATGATATCACACTGACTGTGTGAACAGAACAAGACAGTGAACTAAAATAATGTACTATGATATCACACTGACTGTGTGAACAGAACAAGACAGTGAATTAAAATAATGTACTATGATATCTCACTGACTGTGTGTTCAGAACAAGACAGTGAATTAAAATAATGTACTATGATATCACACTGACTGTGTGTTCAGAACAAGACAGTGAATTAAAATAATGTACTATGATATCACACTGACTGTGAACAGAACAAGACAGTGGATTAAAATAATGTACTATGATATCACACTGACTGTGTGAACAGAACAAGACAGTGGATTAAAATAATGTACTATGATATCACACTGACTGTGTGTTCAGAACAAGACAGTGGATTAAAATAATGTACTATGATATCACACTGACTATGAACAGAACAAGACAGTGGATTAAAATAATGTACTATGATATCACACTGACTATGAACAGAACAAGACAGTGAATTAAAATTATGTACTATGATATCACACTGACTATGAACAGAACAAGACAGTGAATTAAAATAATGTACTATGATATCACACTGACTGTGTGAACAGAACAAGACAGTGAATTAAAATAATGTACTATGATATCACACTGACTGTGTGAACAGAACAAGACAGTGAACTAAAATAATGTACTATGATATCACACTGACTGTGTGAACAGAACAAGACAGTGAATTAAAATAATGTACTATGATATCTCACTGACTGTGTGTTCAGAACAAGACAGTGAATTAAAATAATGTACTATGATATCACACTGACTGTGTGTTCAGAACAAGACAGTGAATTAAAATAATGTACTATGATATCACACTGACTGTGAACAGAACAAGACAGTGGATTAAAATAATGTACTATGATATCACACTGACTGTGTGTTCAGAACAAGACAGTGAATTAAAATAATGTACTATGATATCACACTGACTATGAACAGAACAAGACAGTGAATTAAAATAATGTACTATGATATCACACTGACTGTGAACAGAACAAGACAGTGAATTAAAATAATGTACTATGATATCACACTGACTGTGTGTTCAGAACAAGACAGTGAATTAAAATAATGTACTATGATATCACACTGACTGTGTGAACAGAACAAGATAGTGAATTAAAATAATGTACTATGATATCACACTGACTGTGAACAGAACAAGACAGTGAACTAAAATAATGTACTATGATATCACACTGACTGTGAACAGAACAAGACAGTGAATTAAAATAATGTACTATGATATCACACTGACTGTGAACAGAACAAGACAGTGAACTAAAATAATGTACTATGATATCACACTGACTGTGTGAACAGAACAAGACAGTGAACTAAAATAATGTACTATGATATCACACTGACTGTGTGTTCAGAACAAGACAGTGAATTAAAATAATGTACTATGATATCACACTGACTGTGTGAACAGAACAAGTCAGTGAACTAAAATAATGTACTATGATATCACACTGACTGTGAACAGAACAAGACAGTGAATTGAAATAATGTACTATGATATCACACTGACTGTGAACAGAACAAGACAGTGAATTAAAATAATGTACTATGATATCACACTGACTGTGAACAGAACAAGACAGTGAATTAAAATAATGTACTATGATATCACACTGACTGTGTGTTCAGAACAAGACAGTGAATTAAAATAATGTACTGATATCACACTGACTGTGAACAGAACAAGACAGTGAATTAAAATAATGTACTATGATATCACACTGACTGTGTGAACAGAACAAGACAGTGGATTAAAATAATGTACTATGATATCACACTGACTGTGTGAACAGAACAAGACAGTGGATTAAAATAATGTACTATGATATCACACTGACTGTGTGAACAGAACAAGACAGTGAATTAAAATAATGTACTATGATATCACACTGACTGTGTGAACAGAACAAGACAGTGAATTAAAATAATGTACTATGATATCACACTGACTGTGTGTTCAGAACAAGACAGTGAATTAAAATAATGTACTATGATATCACACTGACTGTGAACAGAACAAGACAGTGAATTAAAATAATGTACTATGATATCACACTGACTGTGAACAGAACAAGACAGTGAATTAAAATATTGTACTATGATATCACACTGACTGTGTGAACAGAGCAAGACAGTGAATTAAAATAATGTACTATGATATCACACTGACTGTGTGTTCAGAACAAGACAGTGAATTAAAATAATGTACTATGATATCACACTGACTGTGTGAACAGAACAAGACAGTGAATTAAAATAATGTACTATGATATCACACTGACTGTGTGAACAGAACAAGACAGTGAATTAAAATAATGTACTATGATATCACACTGACTGTGTGTTCAGAACAAGACAGTGAATTAAAATAATGTACTATGATATCACACTGACTGTGAACAGAACAAGACAGTGAATTAAAATAATGTACTATGATATCACACTGACTGTGAACAGAACAAGACAGTGAACTAAAATAATGTACTATGATATCACACTGACTGTGTGAACAGAACAAGACAGTGAACTAAAATAATGTACTATGATATCACACTGACTGTGTGAACAGAACAAGGCAGTGAATTAAAATAATGTACTATGATATCACACTGACTGTGTGAACAGAACAAGGCAGTGAATTAAAATAATGTACTATGATATCACACTGACTGTGTGAACAGAACAAGACAGTGGATTAAAATAATGTACTATGATATCACACTGACTGTGTGAACAGAACAAGACAGTGGATTAAAATAATGTACTATGATATCACACTGACTGTGTGTTCAGAACAAGACAGTGGATTAAAATAATGTACTATGATATCACACTGACTATGAACAGAACAAGACAGTGAATTAAAATAATGTACTATGATATCACACTGACTATGAACAGAACAAGACAGTGGATTAAAATAATGTACTATGATATCACACTGACTATGAACAGAACAAGACAGTGAATTAAAATAATGTACTATGATATCACACTGACTGTGTGAACAGAACAAGACAGTGGATTAAAATAATGTACTATGATATCACACTGACTATGAACAGAACAAGACAGTGAATTAAAATAATGTACTATGATATCACACTGACTGTGTGAACAGAACAAGACAGTGAACTAAAATAATGTACTATGATATCACACTGACTGTGTGAACAGAACAAGACAGTGAATTAAAATAATGTACTATGATATCTCACTGACTGTGTGTTCAGAACAAGACAGTGAATTAAAATAATGTACTATGATATCACACTGACTGTGTGTTCAGAACAAGACAGTGAATTAAAATAATGTACTATGATATCACACTGACTGTGAACAGAACAAGACAGTGGATTAAAATAATGTACTATGATATCACACTGACTGTGTGTTCAGAACAAGACAGTGAATTAAAATAATGTACTATGATATCACACTGACTGTGAACAGAACAAGACAGTGAAGTAAAATAATGTACTATGATATCACACTGACTATGAACAGAACAAGACAGTGAATTAAAATAATGTACTATGATATCACACTGACTGTGTGTACAGAACAAGACAGTGAATTAAAATAATGTACTATGATATCACACTGACTGTGAACAGAACAAGACAGTGAATTAAAATAATGTACTATGATATCACACTGACTATGAACAGAACAAGACAGTGAATTAAAATAATGTACTATGATATCACACTGACTGTGTGAACAGAACAAGACAGTGAATTAAAATAATGTACTATGATATCACACTGACTGTGAACAGAACAAGACAGTGAATTAAAATAATGTACTATGATATCTCACTGACTGTGAACAGAACAAGACAGTGAATTAAAATAATGTACTATGATATCACACTGACTGTGTGAACAGAACAAGACAGTGGATTAAAATAATGTACTATGATATCACACTGACTGTGTGAACAGAACAAGACAGTGAATTGAAATAATGTACTATGATATCACACTGACTGTGTGAACAGAACAAGACAGTGAATTAAAATAATGTACTATGATATCACACTGACTGTGTGAACAGAACAAGACAGTGAATTAAAATAATGTACTATGATATCACACTGACTGTGAACAGAACAAGACAGTGAATTAAAATAATGTACTATGATATCACACTGACTGTGTGAACAGAACAAGACAGTGAATTAAAATAATGTACTATGATATCACACTGACTGTGTGAACAGAACAAGACAGTGAACTAAAATAATGTACTATGATATCACACTGACTGTGTGAACAGAACAAGACAGTGAATTAAAATAATGTACTATGATATCACACTGACTGTGAACAGAACAAGACAGTGAATTAAAATAATGTACTATGATATCACACTGACTGTGAACAGAACAAGACAGTGAATTAAAATAATGTACTATGATATCACACTGACTGTGAACAGAACAAGACAGTGGATTAAAATAATGTACTATGATATCACACTGACTGTTTGTTCAGAACAAGACAGTGAATTAAAATAATGTACTATGATATCACACTGACTGTGAACAGAACAAGACAGTGAATTAAAATAATGTACTATGATATCACACTGACTGTGTGAACAGAACAAGACAGTGAATTAAAATAATGTACTATGATATCACACTGACTGTGTGAACAGAACAAGACAGTGAATTAAAATAATGTACTATGATATCACACTGACTGTGAACAGAACAAGACAGTGAATTAAAATAATGTACTATGATATCACACTGACTGTGTGAACAGAACAAGACAGTGGATTAAAATAATGTACTATGATATCACACTGACTGTGTGAACAGAACAAGACAGTGGATTAAAATAATGTACTATGATATCACACTGACTGTGTGTTCAGAACAAGACAGTGGATTAAAATAATGTACTATGATATCACACTGACTATGAACAGAACAAGACAGTGAATTAAAATAATGTACTATGATATCACACTGACTATGAACAGAACAAGACAGTGGATTAAAATAATGTACTATGATATCACACTGACTGTGTGAACAGAACAAGACAGTGGATTAAAATAATGTACTATGATATCACACTGACTATGAACAGAACAAGACAGTGAATTAAAATAATGTACTATGATATCACACTGACTGTGTGAACAGAACAAGACAGTGAACTAAAATAATGTACTATGATATCACACTGACTGTGTGAACAGAACAAGACAGTGAATTAAAATAATGTACTATGATATCACACTGACTACCCAGCGGGCACCTTGATGTCAATTTGACGTCAAATATGAGTCAAGACTTGACCAATATACTGTACACACCATTTTAAATTCAGTTTGGACAGCAATTTCTTCCAGTGTTAATTGGGTAAAAATCGGAAGTTAATCCCGCACTAAAATTAATTTTATGGACATGTTGGCCAAAATTTTTGACGTTCAATTTACATCAAATCAATGTCATGTTTTAGACATCAAATTGATGTCATATTGACATCACATTGACATCAATATTTAATAATTATTTTTCTTTAAGTTTAAGTATTTTTTCTTAACTGAGGCCTCGAAACGCATCCATTTGGCATTTCCTTTCGAACTGTGTTGGATTTGTAACATATTTTACATGAATCAATGTTTTAAAATCGTGTTTGCAAAAACAACAATAAAAAAAAATCTTAAATGATAAAAGTGCCACAATTGTCCCACTTTCACGTGGAGGAGTGGCATTTTGCAGTAAAATGTAATGCGTTATTTATAAATGCTTATGTTTGTAAATGCTGCGTGACTTTGACGTGTTTTAATGGGCGTGCGCGTTGAACATTCAACTCGATTTCAAACACTGGAGCGCGCAGAGTTGCCATGGAAACGGCGCAGCAAGCAACAGCTGACAACCAACCGACAAGCTGCAAAGCTCCCTCTGTCGCTTTTGTTTTCACTGCTTTCAGGTGAGTTTAGTCTGTAAAGTTACACAAATAATACACACAACTGTTCCTGACCCTTTTCTTACGTGTAATTGACGCTTCTGTTGAATATTTACTTTATAGAAATGTAACTTTAGTGTCTTCGAATTTCATTAGCATCTCAACCGTCTCAGAACAGGTAAGTTAACGTTAACGTAAGCTCTTGTTTATAAAAGTTTGGACTTTTAATCAAATATTTATGGTAGATGACAGGTTTTGATAGTTTTTGTAAAGGTTTTGCTGCCAATTGAATGGGTCATTAGAAGTTGGCTAATTAATTTACAGTAACGTTAAATGTTAATCGATGACATCACTTACACAGAAAAAAATGCGATCGCGAAAATTGGCTGAAACTGGTTAAAATATTGAAAAAAAATGTTCTGTGATTTCAGGAAGGACAAAATAACCCCTCTACAACAGAGGGGAAGCTCTCAAGATCCCAACATGTCTGAAGGAAGCTGGAAGTAGGAAACACAGGTGAACTGAAGAAGTTAATTAATCTCATATCCATTTGAACAATATTTTTCACCTATCACATACATCTATCTTCTCTTTATTTTCTCATATTAAATGTTTTATTTATTTAATTCATTTTAGAAGGCTTTGACATCCAAATATAAGTGACGCTGTATGAACAATATTAAATGAATAAGTAACTAAAAACATAAATTCTGATACCCTAAGAATAACAGAAATATGTTCTGTATTAATCTTTCTCTTTTCTGAGAAAGATCTTTTTTTTTTACCTTTCTTTCTCACATTTCACCTCTGCTGTAGCTTCTTTCCTTTTAATACACCTGGCATTGTATACTAAATATTGTTTTCTCTGTGATAAATTGTTTATGTTGATGCTTTCCAGGTTGAAGCCCTGCACCGTAGCAGAGTTGGAGTGGATCTCCTATTGAACATCTCTTAAGGTGCTATGAACCATGTGACTAGTAACGTTAAGTGAAACCTCAAACATACACGTTCAAAAGTTTGGTGTTGGTGTTGTATATCTTTGAAAAAAGTATCTAATGCCCACCAAGACTGCATGTATTTGATTAAAAGTACAGTAAAGACAATAACATTGTGAAAGAGTATTAAAACAGCTGTTTTCTATTTGAATATATTTTTAAGCGTAATGTATTCCTGTGATCAAAGCTGTATTTTCAGCATCATTACTCCAGTTGTCAGTGTCACATGATCCTTCAGAAATCATTCGAATGATTTGCTGCTCAGTTATTATTAATAATGGAAACAGTTGTGCTGCTTAATATAGATTTTTTTTTATTCAACAACATTTATTCAAAATAGAAATCTAATGCTACATTAGTCCACTAAGACATTTGTTCATCTTCGGAACACGAATTAAGATGAACAACGGATTTTTTGTTGAAATCCGATGGCTCAGAAAGGCCTCCATACACTAAGCACCATGACGCATGGACGAGAATATGACGTAGAGCCGGCGTTCGGGCATCCAGGAAATGCACACTTTAGCACCATTTGAGCACTAAGCCAAGACCTAAAGCACAATCAATGTAGAATTCAGCAGCTTAGATACGGCGAGTCTTCCTCTGCTTGTAAACAAAGCTCCTCGCTTTCGGCTCTACGTCATATTCTCGCGTTCACGTCAGAGGCCCAGACGGGACACAAGAACGCTTCATTAAATTATTGTAGAACCACTGCAGTGAGAAGGACTTTTTAACAACGTCTTAAGTACCTTTTATGGGTCTTGAGAGAGGAAATGTCATTGCTGCCAATGGAGGCCTTTCTCAGCCATCGGATTTCAACTAAAATATTTTAATGTGTCTGAAGATGAACCAAGGTCTAACGGGTGTCGAACAACATGAGGGTAAGTAATTAATGACAGAATTTACATTTTTGGGTGAACTAACCATTTAATTGAATGTTGGTGCAACTCACCCTATAGTGTGTTTCATGTTAAAGGGTTAGTTCACCCAAAAATGAAAATTCTGTCATTAATTACTCACCCTCATGTCGTTCGACACCCGTCAGACCTCCGTTCATATTCGGAACACAAATTAAGATATTTTAGTGTAAAGCTGATGGCTGAGAAAGGCTTCAGACAGGCCTCCATTGGCATTCAGTACATTTCCTCTCCCAAGACCCATAAAAGGCACTTAAAACGTCGTTACAAAGTCCATCTCACCACAGTGACTCTACAATAATTTTACGATGCGACGACAATAGTTTTCGTACGCAAAAAAAAATCAAAATAACACCTTTATCCAGCTTGTTCTTCCCTTCCGTGTGTGCCTCCACGACGCATGCGCAAGAATATGACGTGGCGCCAGCGTTCGGGAATCCATGAAATGCACACTTTAGTCCGATTTTGAGCACTACGCAGAGACCTAAAGCACGATCAATGTAGAATCCAAAAGCTTAGACACACGCGTCTTCCTCTGATTGTAAACAAATCGCTTCTGGGTCATGTGTCCGAACGCCGGATCTGCGTCATATTCTCGCGCATGCGTCGTGGAGGCACACATGGAAGGAAAGAACAATTTGTGTAAAGGTGTTATTTTGATTTTTTTTTGCGCACAAAAACTCTTGTCGTCACTGTGGTGAGATGGACTTTGTAACGACGTTTTAAGTGCCTTTTATGCGTCCTGGGAGAGGAAATGTACTGAATGCCAATGGAGGCCTGTCTGAAGCCTTTCTCAGCATCAGCTTTACACTAAAATATCTTCATTTGTGTTCCGAATATGAACGGAGATCTTACGGGTCTCGAACGACATGAGGGTGAGTAATTAATGACAGAATTTTCATTTTTGGGTGAACTAACCCTTTAAGCGTTTTAAAAACGTCCTGCTGCTTTTAGTGACTGAAATAGTGCAGCAGGAGCTGCCCTCCAGGGCTCGCAACAGTCATGTGACTGAAAACTATGACTAGGCATGTGTGTCCACTGGTGTGGAGCAGAGTGAGCGTTTTCATTTTCATGTTCATTTGGAAGTTGAGCTTCTCCCTCACGTGCGAGCGTGAAGCTCAGCTTCTATAGGAATTAAATGAAAACACTCGCTCTGCTCCACACCAGTGGACACGCACCATAGTATTTGGGGCGCTAAAGACACACCGTACCTTTCAGCTCGGTTTAATATCCTTGTCATCATCATTTCCTTTTTTAGAAATTCTTCATCCACAGATCACAAGACTATGGTGTTCTTACCGTGGAATAAATAATAAATAGGCTAAAACAAACCGGCACACAGTTTGCTAAAGATCAGTTCTGTCAGTAGCCTACTGTAGTTAAAGTCTTTTATTATTAGAATGGCAGCACAACACAGAAAGTATAACACTAGCTTTAGAGAGTTTAAATTACTTTGTGAATAAATGATAAACAAGTGATGGTTGCTGAAAATCGTATTAATGCTTTAAATGCTGTGAAACGAGTAATACAATATTTGCTCCATCTTCATTCAGGTGCTGTACAGCAGTCAAGCCCAGCATCTTCAGAGGCTGATATAAACAAATCATATGAAGAACTATATCTGCTCCCGACAGATATGGGGGAATGGGCAGCGATTGATCTGTGTTCAGATTCAGATTAGGTGTACATTTATCTACATCAATCATCTTTTTCCATACTATTTTAATTTGCTTTATATTGTTTCTAGATACAAAATCCTGTATTGTATGTACCACAATGCAATAGTATTTTTTACATATAAGCCTGATGAATAAATTGTTCTTACATTATTACTTTTGTGTCATTATTTTGGTGGTCGAGAAGACATCAATGTGTGGATGTCAAATTGACATCAAGTTTTTGACATCAATTTGATTTGCATTTTTGACCTGTTTTTTGACGTCAATGTTTGATGTCAATTTGACGTCGTTTTGACATCAATTGCCCGCTGGGTATGAACAGAACAAGACAGTGGATTAAAATAATGTACTATGATATCACACTGACTGTGTGAACAGAACAAGACAGTGGATTAAAATAATGTACTATGATATCACACTGACTATGAACAGAACAAGACAGTGAATTAAAATAATGTACTATGATATCACACTGACTGTGTGAACAGAACAAGACAGTGAACTAAAATAATGTACTATGATATCACACTGACTGTGTGAACAGAACAAGACAGTGAATTAAAATAATGTACTATGATATCACACTGACTGTGAACAGAACAAGACAGTGGTTTAAAATAATGTACTATGATATCACACTGACTGTGTGAACAGAACAAGACAGTGGATTAAAATAATGTACTATGATATCACACTGACTATGAATAGAACAAGACAGTGAATTAAAATAATGTACTATGATATCACACTGACTGTGTGAACAGAACAAGACAGTGAACTAAAATAATGTACTATGATATCACACTGACTGTGTGAACAGAACAAGACAGTGAATTAAAATAATGTACTATGATATCTCACTGACTGTGTGTTCAGAACAAGACAGTGAATTAAAATAATGTACTATGATATCACACTGACTGTGTGAACAGAACAAGACAGTGAATTAAAATAATGTACTATGATATCACACTGACTGTGTGAACAGAACAAGACAGTGAATTAAAATAATGTACTATGATATCTCACTGACTGTGAACAGAACAAGACAGTGAATTAAAATAATGTACTATGATATCACACTGACTGTGAACAGAACAAGACAGTGAATTAAAATAATGTACTATGATATCACACTGACTGTGTGTACAGAACAAGACAGTGAATTAAAATAATGTACTATGATATCACACTGACTGTGAACAGAACAAGACAGTGAATTAAAATAATGTACTATGATATCACACTGACTATGAACAGAACAAGACAGTGAATTAAAATAATGTACTATGATATCACACTGACTGTGTGAACAGAACAAGACAGTGAATTAAAATAATGTACTATGATATCTCACTGACTGTGAACAGAACAAGACAGTGAATTAAAATAATGTACTATGATATCACACTGACTGTGTGAACAGAACAAGACAGTGGATTAAAATAATGTACTATGATATCACACTGACTGTGTGAACAGAACAAGACAGTGAATTAAAATAATGTACTATGATATCACACTGACTGTGTGAACAGAACAAGACAGTGAATTAAAATAATGTACTATGATATCTCACTGACTGTGAACAGAACAAGACAGTGGATTAAAATAATGTACTATGATATCACACTGACTGTGTGAACAGAACAAGACAGTGAATTAAAATAATGTACTATGATATCACACTGACTGTGTGAACAGAACAAGACAGTGAATTAAAATAATGTACTATGATATCACACTGACTGTGAACAGAACAAGACAGTGAATTAAAATAATGTACTATGATATCACACTGACTGTGTGAACAGAACAAGACAGTGAATTAAAATAATGTACTATGATATCACACTGACTGTGTGAACAGAACAAGACAGTGAATTAAAATAATGTACTATGATATCACACTGACTGTGTGAACAGAACAAGACAGTGGATTAAAATAATGTACTATGATATCACACTGACTGTGTGTTCAGAACAAGACAGTGAATTAAAATAATGTACTATGATATCACACTGACTGTGAACAGAACAAGACAGTGGATTAAAATAATGTACTATGATATCACACTGACTGTGTGTTCAGAACAAGACAGTGGATTAAAATAATGTACTATGATATCACACTGACTGTGTGAACAGAACAAGACAGTGGATTAAAATAATGTACTATGATATCACACTGACTGTGTGTTCAGAACAAGACAGTGGATTAAAATAATGTACTATGATATCACACTGACTGTGTGAACAGAACAAGACAGTGGATTAAAATAATGTACTATGATATCACACTGACTGTGTGAACAGAACAAGACAGTGGATTAAAATAATGTACTATGATATCACACTGACTGTGAACAGAACAAGACAGTGGATTAAAATAATGTACTATGATATCACACTGACTGTGAACAGAATAAGACAGTGGATTAAAATAATATAATACAGCAGACTGTCCAATAATTATGTTCTCATTTCCTATATCTTTTTGTCATACAATAGAATGAGTGTGATATAGTGAATGACAAAATTTTTATATGTGTAAAATAATCTGAATTGAGAGATGTCCTAAACAGGATAAACTAAAGTTGTAACGGTCACCAGCTGGAGTGCCCTTGAGAGCCACCAGAGGGCACTCCACACATAAGACTATGATCACTCACAAACTACATTTCCCATAACTCACTGCCCGGACTCATCATCACTTATCACTGATCACATTCACCTGTACCTCATTCACTGATTGCATTCACCTGTGTCTCACCATCCTGTTAGTCTCTGTCTATTTATACCATGGTCATTCATTCACTCACCGCGAAGTCTTGTTTATACGTTACCCTGCATTTCTGAGCACTCTCCTGATTTTCTTGTTTCTTGTTTTTTGATATCTTGCCCTGTTCCCTGGATACTCTCTTGCCTCTGGTCCCTGCCTGTTTTGTTTGTTTGTTTGTTTCTTTGTTTTGACTGCCTGTTTGTGTATGACCATTGCCTGTACCTTGGATTACGCCTCTGGATTGCCCTCAAATAAAGCTGCGATTGGATCCACCTTCGAGTCTCGGAGCAGTTCGTAACAAAAGTGCTGTGATAGTGAGTAATATAAGTGATAAGCACAAGAGAAGAATGGAAATCATGACGGGTCAAACTAAATTCTTAAAATATAAAACAAAGGAAGCAGATAAGTGATAAATCCATGACAAAACTGTGCTCGTGTAGCTCGCTCATTCACGTCTGTTTACTGCTGTGTGCATTCACCAGCATGCGCTGCTGCTCCTCTCAGCCATTCACTGAACAGGGTAGACGCAGAGAGAGGTGTGACGGCAGGGAGAAAGCAAGACTTCGAGCTCGCAGGACAGTACTGGTGACATTTTTAAAATAGCTGACATTTGTCCAAAAAATCGCTAGATTTGTTGCTAGTCGCTTTTTTTTTTGTCACTAAAAGGGTATGAAAAGTCGCTAAATATAGCGACAAAGTCGTTAAATATAGCGACAAAGTCACTAAGTTGGCAACACTGGTTCTAATCGAATCCTTGTCCATCTCGCAATGGGTTGTGGGCAATATCAGCCGTTAGAGTCATAGATATACATAATAAAGGCTAAAGATATACATAATAAAGTCTCTAACGTCATCACCGGCGGCCATCTTGTCACAGGCAGGGCTCTGTGGTACCTGATGTAAGGCGAGTGATCTGCATGAACACAAATACTCTTGATCTCTTCAGTGAGATTTAATCTCACTGAAATCTTGACGGATTTACAAATGGTTTGGTTTCTTACAAACGTTATTAACATTGCTATAATTATGGATGCTTGAACAAATTATGAATAATTTTTCATAAGTATGCAGTGTCATAACTACATCTCTGACGTTTGTAACAAACCAAACAGTTTGAAAATCGGTAGAAAATTGAGCAAGTCATGGTTATTTAAAAAGTGCAAGAACCATGAAAAACATTGTTACGAGTGATCAAGCTGCCTGTGACAAGATGGCCGCCAGGTGCGGACGTCGACCTCCATTGGCCAGCAGCGCAGACGAGACATCTAGCCTTTATTATGTATATCTATGGTTAGAGTGTGCGTCGATCTGCACTTCGAATTCTGACCGGAAATAGTAGACCATCCGGGTATCTTTGGAATACTCATTTCAACAAACTACGATTTGTGACGTATTAATTCTCTTTTCGAATTGTATTTAGGATGGATAGTATGTGAATTGGGATACAGCGTCAGCTTTGCCATCACAGGAAAAACGTTCAAATTAAAACATAAAACTGCTACTTTCACAATATTACTGGGTTTTTATTTATCAAATAACTGTAGCCTTGTTGAGCATAAAACATTTTAACATTAACATTTAACATTAAAACGTAATCCTTATGCCATTTCTGCACTATTCCCTCCTGCTCTTCACTAAGCCTCTTTCCCACTGTTTGCCAAAGCCATCCTCCATAATTTTTGCTCAAGTATTGGTTTAGATCCTTTCAATAAAAACATCCGACGTCAAGACAATCCCTCTGACATTTCATATCATTGTAGTTTCACAGAAGAATGTCATAAAGTTGCTGTTTCTTCATCTCAGCTTCACTATGCACTTCAGCATAAAATGTTATACCCAAGACTTGGGTGATAAACCGAGATATATTGAGATATATAAACCGGAAAACAACAGGTTTAAGGAATAGTTCCCTTTAGGACTGTATTGAAGATGTAAAGATCTGCTTACCACATTGTTGGTGAGAAAGAATAAAGAGAAACCTGTTAAAGTTAAAATTACAGGACTGGACTGGACAAGAAAGCAAAAACAAACATCTATGTGCTTGTGAATGAGACATATTACAGATTAATTTGGTTTAATACAGCAGAGACAACAGCGAGAGAGAGAGATGTCACGAGACATAAAGACAAAATGAATCAATGTCAGACATGTCTCCAAATAGCAGCAGCACAAATCAAATGCAATGCATGTGATGATAACTAACTTTTCCAGAGGAACAGACATGTGAGCTAACCATATTTATCCAGATTGAAAAAATAAAATAAAAAAAACTACACAAACAAGCAAAAATAAATCCAAGATGGTGGAAGAAGTGAGAGAAATGCTGTTTATTAGTATAATTATTTCCACATGGAAAAGTATTGATAAAACTAGTCTAAAGTAAATCAATCAAATAAATAAATATTCTATACAAAATACCTCTTTACACAGCTGAGCTAAGGCTGCTCTGTGCCTGCTCAAAATTCAGTGTAAAGACGCAATGCAGCATAAAAGTCAATCTAAATGATGTCTGCTCTGACAACCTTAGCCCCTAGTATAACAATATGCTGTTAGAATTGTTGTATAAATGCATTTATGCCACCTCTGAGCAACATTAAATAGTCTGTGTATAGACACCTAATTGCAACATCACCTAATTGGCACTTCTGTGCCACTTTTGAAGTGTAAATTTGGCATAAAATAAAAAAGACTTATTGCATTAACTACAATAACATATTAGAGGGTTAGTTCAGCCAAAAATGAACTGAAATGAAAACCCTCAAGCCATCCTAGGTGTATGTGACTTTCTTCTTTCAGCCAAACACAGTCGGAGTTATATAAAAACATATCCTGGCTCTTCCAAGCTTTATAATGGGAGTGAATGGTGCCATTTGTTTAAGCCCAAAAAAGCACATCCATCTATTTACATCAAGTGCCTTGTTGGCAAGCGCTATTTACACTAGCTCCTACGTCAACAATGTCCAAAAAGACGCACATGTTTCAATGTCGTCAGTGGTGTAGTTGGTAGAGCGTAAGGCTCATGGAACTTGGTTTTGACACAAACGACCTGGATTTGAATCCGCCTTTTGTCAAGCTCGCTCTTCTCCATTTTCCCATAACATATCACATCGGAAAGGCATTTACTTTCAATAAAAATGAAGAAAATGTTCTACAATTCGAAATAAAGTGCCTAACAAAATGTTTAATAATTGGGTATTTATTGGGTAGGAGTAGGGGTAGGCGTAGGGAGGGCGTCTACACAAGAGCGTCTACTCTCAACTAAGCTTACGCTACTCCTACATCCTATGTCATGCATCGGGTCAGAGGTCACCCTTCTGCCAGAACTCAACTTGTGTATACGGCCATTACCGGAAACCAGTGATTATAGTTAATAAAGTTATAAATATGGAAATTTTTCTCACAAAAAATATGTGTCCTTTATTAACACCCTGGAGCCATGTGGAGTA
Source organism: Romanogobio albipinnatus (assembly GCA_023566225.1). Lineage (NCBI taxonomy): Eukaryota > Metazoa > Chordata > Actinopteri > Cypriniformes > Gobionidae > Romanogobio > Romanogobio albipinnatus. Next base: position 22,883,588 of record CM042257.1, on the reverse strand, counting down.
CTTTTATGATGGATGGATGGATGGATGCGCTTTTTCCCCCATTCACTGCCATATAAAGCTTGGAAGAGCCAGGACATTTTTTTTTTTAATAACTCTGATTGTGTTTGGCTGAAAGATGAAAGTCATATACACCTAGGATGGCTTGAGGGAGTAAACTATGGGATAATTTTCATTGTTGGGCAAACTAACCCTTTAACTATTGAGTTGTGTTTTCTTGCTCTGTGTAAATGATTTACAGACAAAGTTATCTCATCAAAACACTTCAAACTGCCTGTTAAATGACACGTTTAAATTAGCCAACAGCTAATCCTGCACCTCCACCTAATGGACACCTGCACTGCCCTTCACCCAGAAACATGTGCCAAAACATGGCAACCAGACATGATGAAAATGTCATTGAGGTGTCTTCTATCTCCCATCAGGGAACATTTCGACCACCTTTCAGCACTGGTTTAAAATGCAAAAGCATGCTCCAGACAAAACAAAGAACTGAGTTAAGCTATTTCAAGCTGCGTCCATCATCTCTCTTTTTATTTATTAATTTCAATTGTGTGAGCCAACTGCATAAACTGACGTTTTTGTGTTGATTGTAATTTTCAACATGTTAAAACTGTACAAGTTTTTGACTATGCCGCACAAAAATGAACAGCTTGCGTGTCTAAACCAATTAAGACAAGAACCATGCTCATTTTGCTGCACTGATTATGTTTGGGAAAAGTTCCATGCGTGTCAGATCATGACATACACAGAGGAGTGTGAACAAGTTACCATATGGAGAAAAGAGAGTGAAGACAAGAACTACACCAGCTCTCACAGTCCAAACTATTACAAAACATTCATTCAACTAGAGTCATTTCTTAAAATAAAATAGTAGATTTTGGTAACGCTTTAGATTACTGCCCGGAAAGTACTGCGTAAGTAAAGAGAATTTACAAAATAACTTTCGTAATTATAGTGTAACTATAAAGTAAGTACGATAATGTACTGGGGGAATAAAGGGGTAACTATCAGGAAAATTAACACATTTTTACTGTAAGTATTTTTTAATTAAGGGGTAATTATCTGTGTAGTTACAGGGTAAGTATGAATCGACTGGCTGTAAATTAAAGTGGTTCTTGTTCCCCTCTTGTTTTGTGTAGTTACAGGGTAAGTATGAATCTGCGGGCTGTAAATTAAAGTGGTGTTTGTTCTCTTCTTGTTTCGTGTAGGCCTAGTTACAGGGTAAGTACAATAAACAACACATGCAAAATCTGCTATCACTCGCAAATATTTATTTGACAAACAACTAAATCCAAAACAGATTTGACACATTCATTTTTTTAAATAAACTTTTCATTTCAAATAATAACATCCGGACAGAAAGAGGCACGTTTTGTCCCTTTTTTACTTCTCTTGCTCTTCATGTTCCTCTTCTTCTTTATCGTTATTTCCATTGATGGCTCTTAAGAGGAATCCCAGGTCTTTTGATATTTTGTATTATTATTTATTAAAATAGAAAGTACACTGTGGCGAGCAGCGCGGTCGAGGGACCGTGAGGGCGGGACGAGGCGGCGCTCATCAGGGAGGATGAGCGCCAGCTGCGCGCCACAGCGATCTCGGCTCTCGCAGAGGAGTGAGGGAGTATAAAGGAGGAGCGACGACAGTGAGGGACGAGAGAGGACCAGGCCTGGATTTTGTGTTGTGTTTTATTTTAGTTATGTTATGTGTACGCTGCAGTCGTCCGTGAGGGGCTGCAGGTTTTATTTTCATTTTATGTTAATTTGTGTTTGTAATAAATGTCGCCATTTTATTTTGATTAAATGTTTTGAATGTTCGCCGGTTCCCGCCTCCTTCTTCCCACACAAACCAACATTACTACATACACCAAGAAATGCTCTCATAATTTACTAATCTTTTCGCATCCAATCAGCTGTTACCAGCGTGTGCATGAGTAAAGAAGCTTCAAGCTTTCATGGCGTTCTCACGCAAGTTTCATCTGAAAAACACTAGTCTTCTAGTCTTGTTTGTTTCTCATTGCTATTAACATATATTATGTTATTGTTTGTATACTGTTGTAAGCATTAAAAAAATAAAAACCGACAGCATCCAACATCCGCATGACCAGAGTTTCTCGGCGCGCTCACATCACGCTTCAAGTTACGTCAAGCGTGAACTCAACTCAACCCTCTCTTTCACGCAGATGACTGCTGATCGGAAGCGATAGTCTACCGTTTAAAAAATGTAAAATATTGTTATTTTTCTTACAAACACTTATCGTTTAACTTCAGAAGACATTGATTCATCCATTGGGATCGTATGGATTACGTCTCGGTTATGGATGTAACCCTCGTTCCCTGAGGAGGGAACGGAGACGTACGTTAGTGACTAACGAATGGGGGTTTCGCTTAGAAGCCTATCATCTACGAGCATATAGAAAACGCCCAATGGCGTGCCAATGCCATGGGGCATGCGAAATTTGCATACGTAACTCCGCCTCACCGCGTGAGTGTATAAGGAAGTACGTGGCAATATCGCATTATGTTACCTGCTGAGGAGCCAAGACTGAACTCCTGCGTTCCAGGTAGCACGGCTGATGTGGCAACGGAACGTACGTCTCCGTTCCCTCCTCAGGGAACGAGGGTTACATCCGTAACCGAGACGTTCCCTTTCGTTCAGTCACTACAACGTACGTTAGTGACTAACGAATGGGGGTTCCAATACAATCCCGCCACTCAACTGTCTTCCAGTGCCCTGCGTAAGTGTGAGTTCCCTGTCGTAAGACTAATACGGACGAAGGACTCACGCTTAACACAGGAATACCAAGGTACACTGGGAAGCATATCCCAGTGAGGGAATGCCAAGATGCCTGCCCGTAGGGAGGACTTAAGAGTACACATATGACCCGCTAAGGGCTGCATATGGAAAAACTCTAGGGTACCAGCCGCAGGTGGAATTTTTAACCCTAGGGGTGGCAGGGACTTGCCAAGGGAAAGACACCTGCTCACAAGGGAGGCTGACGGTGGAAATACTCGTGTGGGGGTCGCCGGAGGGGAACCATGCACACGGGGCACCTGGCCGGACACGAGGGTCTGGGCTCGAGAGAGGGCAGACACACAGGTATCGGCGTAAGCGGTGCTGGAGGAACTCAGGGCTCTCTGGGAAACTTACCTGAGGAAAATATCGCACGTATCCAGTCCGTGGAGTGGAATGGCGAGCAAGCAATGACACCTGAGCCTGGCCCATTACTGGCCCCTCGGGGGGGCGAGTACATAGTTGGACACTGGCTCCACTCGGAGATTGTAGAATCTGGCGAATGTGTTCGGTGTCGCCCAGCCTGCAGCTCTGCAGATGTCTGTTAGCGAGGTAAGGGGACCCAAGGGGACATGGTCGACCTTGCTGCTGGTAAGCCAAAACAATGGTGTCCACTATCCAGTGAGACAGCCTTTGCTTTGAGAGAGCTCTTCCCTTCCGCTCTCCACCATAACAGACAAAGAGCTGGTCTGAGGTCGGAGGGCGCGTACTGGACAGAGCAATGCCAAGGCTGGGTCTGCCTCCTCCAAAGGCAGCGCTAGCAGGTTCACCACCTGGTCTCGGAGTGGTGGGAACCTTGGGCACATATCCAGGCCAGGGTCTCAGGATCACGTGAGAGTTAGCCGGCCTAAATTCCAGGCACGCTTCGTCAACCGAAAATGCCTGAAGGTCCCCGACCCTCTTAAGAGAGGTCAATGCGGTCAGCAGAGCCATCTTCATTGACAGAAACTTAATATCAACCGACCGCAAAGGCTCAAAGGGAGGCCTCTGCAGAGCACTTAGAACTACTGCGAGGTCCCAAGAGGGTACGAGAGGAGAGCGAGGAGGATTCAGTCTCCTCGCCCCCCTCAGGAACCTGATGATCAGGTCGTGCTGACTTGGCCCCCCCCCCCCCCCCCAAGAGATCGTGGTAGGCAGATATTGCGGCCACATAAACTTTAAGAGTGGAGGGAGACAGCCTTCGCTCCAACCCCTCTTGGAGGAACGATAGCACGGACCCGATTGGGCATTTCCAGTGGTCTTGGCGAGAAGAGCATCAGGTGACGAAGAGGTTCCACTTCAACGCATAGGCATGCCGAGTGGACTCTGCCCTAGCGGAAGTGATGGTGGCGACCACCGGAGGTGGCAGGCCACTCAAACCTGCCTCGTCCCATCCAGGAGCCACACGGGGGGGTTCCAAAGATCGGGACGCGGGTGCCATAGGGTGCCCCGTCTCTGAGTGAGGAGGTCCGGTCTCAGAGGAATTGGCCAGGGAGGGGCTGTTGCAAGGAGTAAGAGTTCGGGGAACCAGGTCCGGCCATGTCAGTATGGGGCGACCAGAAGGACCTGCTCCTTGTCCTCCCTGAGAACAGGCTGCAGTGGGAAGAGTCGTGGGAGGCAAACAGATCTACCTGCGCGTCCCCGAACTGTTCCCAAATCAACTGGACCGTCTGGGGATGGAGTCTCCATTCTCCCGGGAGTGGCTGAAGCCGTGAGAGCTCGTCGGCTGCACGGTTCAGGGCTCCTGGAATATGGACAGCACGAAGGGACCTCAGGCGCGTCTGACTCCATAAAACGAGGTGGCCGGCGAGTTGAGACATATGGCGGGAGCGTAGACCGCCCTGGTGGTTGATGTACGCTACTACGGCCGTGTTGTCTGTCCTGACAAGCACATGTTGACCCCTCAGCAACGCCCGGAAGCGGTGCAGGACGAACCGTACTGCCAGTAACTCGAGGCAATTGACATGCAGGAGGCGTTGGGGTCCTGTCCAGGAGCCCGCGGCTGCTTGTCCATTGCACATGGCAACCCAACCCGTGGCAGAGGCATCCGTCGATGCGACAACATGCCTGGAAACTCGTTCTAAGGGCACACTGGCCCATAGAAAACAGAGGTTCGACCACGGGGTGAGTGTCTGAAAGCAGGCCCGAGTCACTTGTACCCGGAGCGTGCCAGACTGCAATGCCCACCTCGGGACTCGATCGCGAAGCCAGTGCTGAAGCGGTCTCATAAGTAGCAATCCGAGCGGCGTCAGATGCCATATGCCCCAGGAGCCTCTGAAATAGTTTCAGTGGAACCGCACTCTTGCTCTCGGTTTGACGGAGGCAAGTCAGCAGAGACTGCGCGCGCTCGCTCGAAAGCTCACATGGCGACCGAGTCGATATCCATACCGAAAAAAGAGATCCTCTGCTGGGCAGAGTTTGCTCTTCTCCCAGATGTCTGGGTCTCTGTGTGTCTGCAAACCTACTCCTGAGAGTGGCCCAGTATGAGCCAGTCGTCGAGGTAATTCAGGATGCGAACCTGCAAGGGCGCCTCGGCAATCTTCGTAAAGACGCGAGGGGACAGAGATAGCCCGAATGGGAGGACCGCGTACTGATATGCCCGCCCCTCGAAAGCAAACCGTAGGAACGTTCTGTGTCGAGGAAGGATGGAGACATGGAAGTAGGCGTCCTTCAGGTCGATCGCTGCAAACCAATCGTCCGGACGAACGTATTTGAAAAGGCGTTTCGCAGTCAACATCTTGAACGGAAGCCTGTGAAGGGTTCGGTTCAAGATGCGAAGGTCCAGGATTGGCCGTAACCCACCGGTTTTCTTGGGTACAATGAAGTAGGGGCTGTAGAACCCTGACTTCATTGCTGCTGAAGGGACAGGCTCGATCGCACCCTTCGCCAGCAGGGTGGCAATCTCCGCACGCATGACGGGGGCGTTGGCCCCGATCTCGGTATAGCGGCCTCCCCTAAAACGGGGAGGAGCCTGCACGCACTGAATCGCGTAGCCGAGCCTGATGGTCCGCGCGACCCAGCGGGACAGTCCCGGAAGCTGAAGCCAGGCTTCCAAGGAGTGTACCAGCGGGGTCATATGGAGCACAGACGTACCCAGGGTGGGGCAGCGAGGCAGCGTTACCGGCCCGGACAAGGGAGGCTGTTGGGCGTGGGGCACCGGGGGCACGGTTAACGGCTGCGTCCAGACAGAGGAGACCAGGGAAGGACGCACGTTCCACTGGGGTCTGCTCTGAGGGGAGGCTGGCGACAGAGAGGGATGCGAGTGGTGGGACCCGGGGGTGGCACGCATCGTCATCACCGATCTCTGGGTGCTCAGGGATGGGATTGTCAGTTCTTTCTTTAACCACATTAGGGTGCTGCTGACCCGGGGGCCAGCAGCTGAACAAAAGATTCTCCCCCGGCCCTCCACCGGGGGAAGGAGCGGCCCTGCTGCCGTCTCCTGGAAAGAACTGCCCATCCCTGAGATGTCCGCGTCAGGAGCGCCGCTTAACCTGGCGTTTCTTCGCGGGCTGCGAGGCTGGAGCGGACTGGGACGCCTTCCTGTGGCTACCTCTGCGCGGCCCGGGCGGAGGCTGCCGCTTGGCTGGCGCAGAGGTTGTGGGAACCGCAGTGGGGCGTCCTCGGTGGCGAGCAGGCTGAGGCAACTGCGCGGGCGGCTGGGATATGGGGGCATCGAGGAAACGTGTTCGCTCGGCGTCCCGCATATCGGGCCGGGTGAGCCATAGGTGTCGCTCCTGGACCACATTTGTGGACATCACCACCCAGGGAGCATGCGGTCACCTTCGTCGCCCGGAGAGCGAGGTCGGTGGCGGCACGCAACTCATTGCTGAGTCCTGGGTCAGCTCCTCCCTCGTGCATGTCGCACAGCAACTTGGCCTGGTAGGCCTGAAGAGTCGCGATGGCATGCAGCGAAGCGGCGGCCTGCCCCGAAGCTCTATAGGTCTTCGCCACCAGGGACGACGAAAACCTACAGGCCTTGAAGGGGTGCTTAGGATCACCGCGCCAAGTCGAAGCACTCTGTGGACACAGTTGCATCGCAACAGAGCGTTCGACCGGGGGGACCCAAGTGTACCCATTAGCCACCGCTCCATCAAGGGTGGAGAAGGCGGAAGAGCTCGCCAAACGGTCGCGGGAAGACAACAGGTTCTTCCAGGACCGCGCGATCTCCCCCAAAAACCAATCATCCAACCGCGAACGCTCAGGTCGGGCGGAGGGTTCCACTCCAACCCAAGCGCAGCGGCGGCCCGAGATAGCATGGCTGTCAATTGCGGGTCCGACTCGGGCAATGCCACAACGCCCGAAGGCGGCAGCACAGCCGAATCCTCATCCTCGGATGACTCCAGCCCACCTTGTGATGTGGCGATGGACATTTCCTCGTCCTCGTCCTCCGCCGCCACAGTCGGGACAGCATGAGCCAGCCCCGATGTAGACGCCTGAACACGGGGCGGGTCAGGTGCTTGAGAAGGGGGTGTGGGCCGAGGCATGAGTGTTGGCGCATCATTCCACACCATCACTCTCAGGTCACCCTGGCCACCAGCCAAAGTGCAGCCTCGCTTGGAGACCGCAGATTGGGGTGTGGCAGAGGGGACTCTCGCTCCGGCATCAGCACGAAGCTCACAGAGTCTCGACCGTAACACCGAGATGACCATGTTCTCGCAGTGGGAACATGAGTCATCCACAAGCGCTGCCTGAGCGTGCTGAAAGCCCAAACACGTCACACAGCGCTCGTGCCCATCAGAGGACGAAAGAAATCCACCGCACCCAGAAGTGCACGGACGAAACATCCTGAAAAGGACGCGTCACGTGCAAGCTCTTTTAGGAGAGGAAGCTTCGCAGTCGATGCCGAAGTGCCCAGGGAAGCACACACCAGCTGTCAGACAGACCACTGCGCAGATCAGCAGGCAGGAAGTATGTGATCACTGGAACACGCCGTCACACCAACACCGACTGGAAAGCTGCTCATCTCAAAGAGGCTGACAGAGTCTCAGAAGGCTGTTGAGGAGTGAAGAGAGGTAATTTTGACTCCGAAAGCAGAAACATAATGCGATATTGCCACGTACTTCCTTATATACTCACGTGGTGAGGCGGAGTTACGTATGCAAATTCCGCATGCCCCATGGCATTGGCACGCCATTGGGCATTTTCTATATGCTCGAAGATGATAGGCTTCTAAGGCGAAACCCCCATTCGTTAGTCACTAACGTACGTCGTAGTGACTAACGAATGGGGGTTTCGCCTTAGAATTGTGCTGTTTGATGCTTGAAATTTTAGGAACCCAAATGAGTTTTCATTAGCAGAGATTATTTATTTTTCTGTGTTCATATGAAGAACTAAAGTCGTATGTACATCTCGGATGGCATGAGGGTGAAAGACGAGTAAACGGTGAGGACATTTCTGCGTGCACTGTATTTTCAGTGTAGTTACATAATAGGATAGCTAGAGACATGGGATTCCTTCTTAAGTTTCATCTGTGGCAAGGACGAAAAAGTAGAGGAACAAGACGAGGATAAAGCCAAGCAAGAGAAACGAATAAGTGTTGTAAATCTGTTTTAAAAAACTTTTTTTTTAAATAAAGGTTTCTGAGTGATATCAGATTGTGTATGTGTTTATATTGTGCTTACCCTGTAACTACACGAAACAAGATGGGAACAAACACCACTTTAATTTACAGCCCGCAGATTCATACTTACCCTGTAACTACAAAATTACCCCTTAATTAAAAAATACTTACAGTATAAATAATGTGTTAATTTTCCTGATAGTTACCCCTTTATTCCCTCAATATTACATATTGTTCCCTTATACCTATATGTACGTACTTTATAGTTACACTATAATTACCGAATATTATGCTGTAAATTCTCTTTACTTACGCAGTACTTTCCGGGCCGTAATCTAAAGCGTTACCTAGATTTTTTCCCAGACTGGCACTGCACAAATGGCTGCTTGTAACAAAGATTCTCATATATCTTTTGGTTTTTGTTTAACTATCTAAACAAAGAAAATGATGCAAACCTTTTAAATGAGGACTAATGTGTAACTTTCGTTTGCAACTTCTGGAAAGACCTCTGCATCTACAGTTATCAAATGAACTACCCCTGTGAAAAAGTACACTTTTAGCATACTTTATAAAAAATAGTAGGCCTATCAAAATAATATACTTCAAAAGAACAGTGTTATATAGGGGTGTAACGGTACACAAAACTGACAGTTCGGTACGTACCTCGGGTTTGAAGTCACAGTTCGGTACAGCAGTTTTACAAAATTGCTTTGTTTTTGTTTTTTTTAAACAGTGGTTTACTGAAAAAATGTGCCTGTCCTTAAAATAATTAAATTATAACTAAAAGTTTCTTAAAGATAATGCTGTAAACTATATAGCGAGCCCTTACTTGTACATTACTATAATATTATAGGCTAATAACAGAGTCCAAACTATTAGCCTAAATTCAGTTGCTATTTATTTTTTAGATCTAATAATCAACACTCAAATAACACATTGTATGCAAACACTGAAAACCTGTACTGAAACGGTTCGGTACGAATATGTGTACCGTTTACACCTCTAGAATAAATGTCAAGAATGTAATATTTCTGGGCACTTAATTGCATGTTAATCGCAATTCAATTAAAATGTATTATAATTTTAATTTATATAAAATTTTATTGCCTTTTTGGCTAACTTAAGTCTTTATATATCATTGCATAATTGCTTTCTTGTTGTCTTTGATATGGATAAGTGTACTGCTGAGTACTGTCAAGTTACTTGTAATTTCTGTTGAAACTTTTATATTATGTAACTTTAAATATATTTGTAATTACACATTTGTTATGAAGTAATAACTTTTAAATGGGTTGGCATTATTACAAAGTGCACATTTAAAAAGTATACTTAAATCAAAACTGTTTGATATATATCTTAAACCTGGTGCTCTTCATTTAGGGTTAGGGTTGTCTTCCCGGTCATAAGTGACCGAACACCTAAAAATTTAACTTCCTCCACCCCAGTAAAACCAATGCGATTTATTTTTCTTCAATAATATTTTTTCTTTTTAATTTTGTATTTTGAGATGATTTTATGGTATTTTTTTATATTTATGCAATAATTATGGTCTATTTTTGCCATTGAAAATTATACAAAAATGTGTTTTTGTATTGTTTTTTTATTTTTTATTATTATTATTGCAGTATTTCAGGTTAAAATAGAGACTAGGCCATCAAAATATTTTTTTGAAGGCAGATTAGTGCCCTCTTTTGGAATTATTTAAGAAATCATGCAACCATGAGTGTAATCACTAGAGGTCTCTATGGAGAGGCTTGAGAATTCCCTAGTTCTCTTTTGAACACATTAAATGATTTTTTTTTTTTTTTTTTTGATGGATTTGAATATATATTAAAAAAAAATCTCAAAGACTATTTATTCTAAAGTTTTAGATATTTTTTTTGTTAGAAATATAGATTTTTTTTCTGTGAATTTGTGTTTTTGCCGATTTCCCGAATCATGAGCCCAATTTGTTTGTTTGTTCACATACCTAATGCTAGAAAAGTCACCAAGTTTCATATCATTCCGATGAAGCAGTGATTTTTAAAATTTCAAAACAGAGTTTCCGGTCAGAAATGACCGAAGTGCACCAGAGGGTTAAAGTGTCCATATTATGTTTTTCCAAATATTCCCTTTCATGCAGTGTGTAATATAGCTGTTTGTGATTGTAAACGTTCTGAAAAGTTGTAAAGTCGAATATGCACAATAAATAAAGTAATTGTCTCCCAAAAGAAAGAATAGACTCTGAACCGCCGATACGAGTTGTTTGTATTTCGAATCTTAATGTGTGACTTTCACACGTCACTATGTGCGGATTCAAACGCGTACACCTTTAGATTAAAATGTATTTAATAGTTCTATGTTTATGTGCAGTGTCTATAAAACATGTAAATATTGCAAACAAATATATAATAAGAGCAGTGATGCGATACTTAGTAACGCGTTACTCCAGTAGCGCGGGAAGGGGGGTGCTGCGGGGGCTGCAGCCCCCCTCGTTATAGCATCAGCCCCCCTGGTGGGGGGGCTGTGGACTAAAATTATATTGTATTTAAAAACATGAAATAAAATAAAATAAATTAAAATAGACTGACATAACATACTGTGTTTGATATGGGATTAAAATAATGGGCAATGGATAAGATAAACTAATGATTAATTATTTAAATAATTCCTCAGGAAGTGCTTTCGTCGTCGTCACCTCGCTCACACGCGTTTGGTCATGGCTAGCAATAAGCAGCAGAAACGCATTTCGGACTTTTTTTTGACTAACGTTACAACTAAGGTTAAGAAAAGTAAAATCGGGAATTCTATTGAAATAAAGGATGTAAACAACAACAACAACAACAACAACGATGAAACGGCGACTGAATCCGCGCCAAATGCTGACCTTGACACCGACACAAACTCTGTTCAGAGTCAGACATCCGCGAGCAGCGAGGTTTGTGAACTGTCTGCTGAGGTCGGGACACATGATCGGATGGTTGCCAGGGAAGATGACAAGCCCTACCAACCCAGGATGAAATTTCCAGGCAGGAGATTTGGTGGGGAAACGTTTGAGCGTTCATTTCAATGTGGATGGTTTGACAAATGGAAATGGCTGCACTACATTAGAGAATCTGACTCTGTGATTTGTTTTATTTGTGCTAAAGCCACGGATAAAGGATTACTGCGCCTCACCAACGACAATCAAAGCTCCTTTGTAAAGATGGGTGGATATAGTAACTGGAAGAAAGCTTGTGCCAAATTTGCTCAACATGAGTTATCCGAATTGCACTCTGATTCAGTGCGTGCTTTGCAAACCTTAAAATTGACACCAATCAACGCTGTGATCTCGGAAATTGCCGCTCGAGACCAGGCAACAGGGAGGGCTGTGCTGGAGCTTTTTTTCCGCTCAATCAAGCTTCTAGGCCGCGAAGGGTTGCCCCTCAGAGGACACGCTCACCGAGATGGAGTCCTCTGGCAGTTCATGTTGGAGAGGACACACGCTCTCCCGAAAGAAAGAGAATGGATGTTACGCAGAGACAATTGGATGTCCGATACGATTCAGAACGAAATTCTCGAAATGTTTGCTCATGCCATCCAACGAGAAATCATGTCTCAAACTAGCCACTGTTCTTTCTTTGGACTCACAGCAGACGGAACAACCGATATCAGCGCGAACGAGCAATTGTCATGTTGTTTGCAGTTTGTGGATTCAGATTTGAGGGCACAAAACGTCTTTCTTGGATTTTATAACGCGAGTGACTCATCTGCAGAAACATTGTTTTCATGCATCAAAGACATATTTATCCGTTTAAACATACCTCTGGAACGTTTGGCAGGATATTGTTTTGATGGTGCGTCCAACATGTCTGGCCGTATAAATGGTGTTCAAGCGAAACTAAAAGCAGAGTGTCCAGGGTCCCTATATGTGCATTGCAGTAACCATGCTTTGGACCTCGTTCTGCAAGAGGTAGCAAGGGAAGTGAGACTCGTTGCAGACACATTGAATTTTGTTCAGGGAGTGTCTGTTGTCATTTCAGAATCTGCTAAACGTAAGCAGTTGTTCAGGTCTCTTTTTGGCTCTGAAGATGTAGTGTGCAATCTTCTGGGACTTTGCCCAACCCGATGGTGCATCCGCAGCACTGCGATTTCAAGAGTCATCTCTGCATATTCTACACTACTTGAGACCCTAAAGACTCTGGAGCGAGACAAGTCAGTTAGGGCTGAGATTCGGTCTAAAATATCCGGATTGTGCACACAAGCTAAACAAGCAAGGACATATTTTGGGTTAGTGTGCAGCCAGGCACTTTTTGAGCCTTCTGAGGCAGTGGCACGAAGTCTGCAGAGTGAAACATCAACTGCACGCGCAGCCCTTGAGTGTGTCACAGTCCTCCAGCAACATATGCAGAGACTAAGGGGGGATGACTCTTTCAAAGAGCTGATGGAGAAGGTTAACACCGCTGCAAGATGCAACAATTTGAAAATGCCAAATCCCTCCAGATTGAGCCAAACCCCAGCTCGCATCCGCAACACTTCAGAACCAGAGGCTCTGGTGTGCAAATCTGGAGAAGCACAGTGGAGACGTCAGTTCTTTGAAGCAGTAGACTTAATCCAAACTGAGCTTAAAAGAAGATTTGATCAAAATGGAATGAAAGTGGCTGCACAAAGAGAAACGACTCTTATCGAAGCGGCAAACAAAAACCTGTCTGGACTAAATGAAGAAATGCAACTCCCGGAAAATTTTGATCGATCACGCCTACAAATGCAGCTAACTCTACTGGGTGACCTAACTAAGGAGAGACGGTTCACTGCAGTGAAAGAGTTTGCGGAATTCATTTCGTCATTGCTGCCTCAAACTAGAGAGCTATTTAAAGAAGTCGAGGCATTCGTTGAGCTTTGCTTATGTCTACCTGTGTCAGCTGCTCCATCTGAAAGATCATTCTCAGCACTCAGACGACTGAAAACTTGGACCCGAAGTACCACAAGCCAGAAGAGGTTGACACATCTGGCGCTAATGCACATACATACTGACATTCTGGACAGGCTTGATATACCATATCTTGTTCGGAGCTTCATCAGCAACACACCTGAACGCAAGGCCATGTTTGGTGCACAGTCCCTTTAAATTGAGGTTAGAAATGGTTTTTATGCCTTTTACTGCCACCAAGCATTTTAGCGTTACGGTATTTTTTTCTGTATGCTGTTGCCTATTGTTCGTAGTAGCCTACCGTGGCTGAAGAAGCCTAGGCTAACATAAAGGCAGGATATCACAAAATAATATGTATATATTTTTTGTTCAGTGATTAAATATAATAGGCATGTGTTTTTTGTTCAGTGATTAAATATGAAATTAGTTAAATTTAATCTCAAAATCAATATTATTATAAATAAAACATTTTATTTGACTTGTGACTTGGCCTCTCATTTTACCTGATTGATGAAGTGGGCATCAATGGATGCTGCATGCTCACTTTCATAATCAACATTGATTAAATAAAAAAAAATAACACTATAGCCTATAGCCTACTATTTAAAAACGGTTCCTTTTTTTTCATTTTTTTTTTCGAAAATACGAAAAACAAGAATTCAGCTAGGGTTTGTGAATCATGAATCATAGCTATCATTCGTTCAGTCGATTATTGCTTTAATATTGAAAGTTGAAAAATGAGAAAACAGCTCGTTTCTCATTTTTTCGTTTTTTTTTTTCTCCAGAAAATGAGCTTTAGCCTACGAGTGATGATTAACGTTTTTTTCAGAAAAAACGAAAAAAGAGATTTCGTAGGCTATACGTGTATATATTATTCTACCTCTGAACGAAAAAACGAAAAATCAAGTCAAAATCTGAAAAATGAAAATGAAAAACGAGCTGTTTTCAAATTTTTCAACTCAATATTAAATCAAAAATCGACTGAACGAATGATACACGGATTCTTGTTTTTCGTATTTAAAAAAAAGACAAGAAAAAGGAACTGATTAAATAAAAGGAATATTAAATTAAGGAATATTAAATCAAATAAAAAACGACATTAATAATATTAAGACATACACGGATTTAGCATCCATACTGTAAACCTTCTTTGTTCCTATAATAACAAAAATAGAAAGGAAATCACACACAAACCAGATATAGCCTACTTGAATCCTGCATTTATTAGCTTCTTGAATCAGATAATGAGGAAGTGTACACAGGAACACCATTCTGAATCACAGCCTTATGGTCGCGTTGGATCATGTGAGATGATTGACAGCTTTACAAGCTAATGATATCACAGCTGCCGGATCAGAGGGGAGTCTGTTTGAGCTCTTCAGATCGCATAATTCAGCAAAATGAATAGAAATGTTATTCTGTATGGCGAAATATTTTACAAACGTGATTATGAATCATTATTTCTCCAAATATGCGCACATGGACTAAGAGCCCTGGCAGATGCTGGATATTGTATGTAGCCTATGAACACAAATAAATAGAATTCTTTATGAGTGATGATTAACCCTTTGTGCAGATCAAGTAAGAGTGTGTCTATGATCAGGTTTTAACAAGTAATTAATTTTAAACAACAATAATCTGCGGCGGTGGGGGCCGTCTGTGCTCTTTGACGCGAAAGGGGTGGTACTACAACACCTGTCTGGTCGCTAGCGACAACATAATGACGTCACACATTTTCCGACCCAACTCTCAGCCCCCCTCGAATGAAACGGCTTCCAGCGCGCCTGCGTTACTCTAATTTGACCACTTTTTTCAGTAACGAGTAATCTAACGCGTTACTATTTCCAAACCAGTAATCAGATTAAAGTAATTTATCCAAGTCACTGTGAGTTACTTTTTTTGTCATTTTCCTTAGTAAAAATATATATTTTTGCTTTCTTGTTTAGTCTCAGCAGGGTTTTTCCTGCATAGAGAATTACGAGGCGGCTGCTCCGTCAAATTTCTTGCCGCCTCCGTCTGTCGACAAAACTCAAGACAGGCAGTCACTTGCTCAGATTAGGCATGTCGTGATAATTAAATAATCATCAGAAATATATATTGTCACATCCTTCAGCAACCATTATTAGTATATTATGATTTGCTAGTACAAAGTCATCTAAAGCCATTCCATAGCTGAATGTCTTTCCTCCGCTGTAGCTGTCAATCATTCTCCGTTCAGCATTCAAACTGCGCGTCGTTCGGTTCCAGTCAGCAGCTGCACGGGAAAGCTCACTCCATATTATATATTCCCGTTATAATACTTGATATGTTGATAAAATAATTTATCTTCCTGGAGTTAATCTAGCGGTTTCTGAAAGATGTTGTGCTCGCTACTCAGGTGACAACACAAGGACTATTATAGCATCACACGCACAATAACCAGAATTAAAAACTGTGAAGAAACAAATAATAAATATTTGGACCGCTATAGGCTACATAGTAGACTAGGATTTGTGCGCTCAACGCTCATCTTCTCTTTATGCCGTGAACTTTTCAATGTGCACTCGCGCTGCACTGCACTGTGCACACTGACTCCATGTTGCTTTAAGCACATCATTCTGCACCCGGGATGCGCATAAGCGCTTTGTTGCCGCTCTGTTTTGAAGCGTTTCATATATATACACGGGTTTCCTGTTTACAAACATTACAGGGTGCGTGCGCATCCTGGAGGCAGAAAGACAGATCGCTGAGCTGGTCCGCTACTGCAACAACCTTAAAGGAACTGTATGTAAGAAATGTATTTCAATGAATCATAAAATGGCCCTAATATGTCAATAGACATAAAAAAATCATGTTAATTTCAAATACTTATATCACTGACAACAGTTGTCCGGCCAAGATATTGTCATTTTAAAATTGAAGTTGCAGCCCTCAACTGATGTTGATGTTGACATGTTGTGTTTTGGCCTGAAGCGCCGCCCTCCACCTATCTACCAATCACGAAGTCAGTAGTGTTTCTGCATTCGGGTTGCCAGCTCTGCTAGTTACCACAGCTGCAGCTACAAACTTTTTGGATAAACAATGTCTAACTTTACGAAACCTAAACGACCTCGTTATGAATAAGAAAAACGTCGTGACAGTGTCCGAAATAAAACAAGGATTTGTATAGGAGATGCCTTTGAAAGATGGAGACGGCTGAAAACGGAGAAGAATTTGAAGACTGACGCCAACGTTGCTAATTTTCTCCTGGACAGGTAACGTTAAGGTTCATCTATGTTTGGCTAACTTGTACTTAATGTAAATGGACATTTCAAATATTCACGACAGTCGAACAAAGTTGTGCATGTTCATGCAAAGTAACGTTAGGTTAGCGCAGATGGAGGAGGTGGGTCATTGAATTGAAAAGGTAACGTTAAGGAATTGTTTGGTAAATAAAAATGGCGAGTCGTCATTGCTAACATTAGTAATGCATTATCAGAGCCCGTTTCTCTGTCATTATGTTTTGGCCACAGTCCTACATACAGCTCCTTTAAGTATTGAAGCTTTCCTTATTGTTTGTATATAACTGCTGACTCAATAAAACGTGATTTTAGTTGTATCTGTTTGTCTGTCTTTAATTTTGCAGTGTTGCTGTGATACATGTATGAATGATCATGTCAGGCTGGTAATGTAAAGTTACTAGCCGCATCTGGACAGCGCGAATTTGTTTTTATTTACCTTAAGCTTGTTTACGTTACTTTACGACCTGCCACATTTCATGACTGCACATATATACACAAAATACTAAACTGTAAATAAAATATTTAACAATGGATTACGTGGGAAGCCTTAGTACCTCCGACCGTGCCGATTATATAAAAAAAACTTACTCTCAGCAATGGTGAGATCTTGCCAGATCCTTACGCTATACATGACGATCTGTGGATTGTGGGTGACAAAAAATGGCCAGCAATTGAATGGCCTGATATATATAATTATCTAATTCATACACCAAGTGTGTATACTAGAGAAAGTATTAGAGCGTACAAATCCCTCGATGCATACAACTACGTGCTATGTGGTCATGTGCAGCTTGTTAAATACTTTGATGCTGCACCGGATTTTTGCGTGTTGAGGTCAGGTGTGCTCCCTAGTCAAAGGCAAGGGATTAAAGCCAAGCCTTATGATGCCTGGGTGTATGTTCACAAGGCCCTTGGGTACATCCTCTCGGCTAACTGCAAATGCATGGCAGGGTTCAACTGCAAATGTATGTTTGCCAATTGAATATTTGCGATTTCATGGTGTGGACAAAGCACAACAGCATCACCCGCCGGATATGGAGAGATGACCACTTCCTTGAAGAAACCCTTTCAAAGAGTGACGTGTTCTTCATGGACCACCTCCTTCCCGAGCTGGTCTGCCGCCGCCAAGACCCCCTGTTGGCTGAAGAGGTCAACTGTCCTCGTTGCAAAAGACCCAGCTTTGGCAAAATGATCACATGCAAAGAGTGTTGCCAACGGTTCCACTACAAATGTGTGAACATTGTCAGAATGACCAAAAGCTGGAAATGTGGATGTAACGACATGTAAATATAAGCCTAGGTGGATGCACATGATGCCCCAAAAAAGTCACCTCAAGTCATACATCTTTGTTAAATATATATTCATTAATTTAATTTAGTTTGGTACATTACATCATATTACAAATATCATTAATTAATCAAACATCACAGATAGTTATTAATAACACAACATAAAGCAGTGGTTCTTAAACTAGGGGTCAGGACAAGTTTTTTTTTTTACATATATACATACAAATGCTGCTGTCTATTTCCGGGGGACCACAGACCTCTTCAGATTTGTGAGACCTGCACAAATGGTGACAATGTGATCCAGCATGTCAACCTGGCTTATTGGTATGGTGCGGTTCAATATTTGAAAATTCTTCAGCTGACCAATTACACGTTCTACATGTATACGAACCCTCGATAACTGTCGCGACGTGTCAACGCATGAACCAGACAACTGTGACTTACCCTTAGTGAAACTAGGGATTTTTAAAGTTGCTCCCACACTCGCCAGGTCTTCTCTTATTAGGAAACCTCTGTCTGCAAGTGGGTCATTCTACGAAAATGGTGGCTTTTTGAACAGACAACTTTTAAAAAATGTAATTCTTTTTTTTATACCAAAACTTATAGTCAGATAATAGTTAACCTCTTAACATTATAAATCAACTTAAATGACAGCTTAATGTATTTTGATTTTTTTACTACATTACATTAAAAAATGCTTGTGCTGCCTTTTTGTCACTGGTGTTACCTATATTTTATATGACAATTCAGGCTTTCCAGAATGTAATTTGACAATTTAATTTGCATATATAATCAAAGACAGAAAAAGTTAATGATAATATTAAGAAATTGTCTTGATTAGTATTAATTTACTTTAAACAGGTATGTGTAAAGTTCTATTGTGTGACATTTTTCTATTTCTACCATTGTGTTTTTGTTGTAACATTAGAAATAATTGAGGTTGAGTGATCAAAATTGAATGATCATATCCTTAAAATGCTTACTAATGAATGCAGCAACAGTTAGGTAGAAACAAAAACCATATTCTATGAAACTGGGCAACTCTGATGCCAGAACACCAATATGCCATGCAGTAACACCAGTGACGCAATGTAACACCAGTGACGCAATGTGAAACCAATGACATAACATAAGATTATTTCAAACAAATGTTATCAATTATTATCAATTTATTAGTAATATTTTACATTACAAATAATTTCAGATTTCATAAAATGTGTTAATCTAATATGAACAATAAAATGAAGGTTATTGGTCAGATTAAGACCAAAAGATGAAGCCTATTGACTAAAATGTGTCTTTCATAACACAACATTGTCATACAAACATATAAAACATGTCCACTAGAACATTAGAAACACTAACATTGAACGCAAACTAAAACTGTTTTCCCAACAGCACTGATACGAACATTTTGTATGCAGTAAAACATGTTCATGGAATATTTCCTTCGCTCCTGTCTTTTTTCCCTTTCTGTGAGATCCTTCACTCTCTTTTTTTTTGACTCTCTAAATCCTTTAAGTAAGTCTGGTGTTTTTGTTTAAGGT
This sequence comes from Romanogobio albipinnatus, assembly GCA_023566225.1. Classification (NCBI taxonomy): domain Eukaryota; kingdom Metazoa; phylum Chordata; class Actinopteri; order Cypriniformes; family Gobionidae; genus Romanogobio; species Romanogobio albipinnatus. Next base: position 22,864,275 of record CM042257.1, on the reverse strand, counting down.
AGGCTGCTCTGCGGTCTGGGTCAGCATCCCTGCGCTGTCTGTAGAGTCTTTGCTTTTCAGCAGCACTTAATTTCGCCATATCTATCAAAAGGAAAGCCATATTATGTGTTTACAATATTGAAACAGTAATAAAATGCTAATAAGTCTTTATTAATATAATTGTTGAGGCTTTTATGAAACCTTATGTTGAGAAAAAAGTTAGTGGTGTTATTGATTGTCACTGGTGTTATCGTCATGTCACTGGTGTTACCAGCAGGAACAGTAACACCAGTGACGATAACACCAGTGACAAATCTGCAGACAAGATGGCATATCTAAGATGGCGGCCACAGTAGCTCAAACCGCACTTCTTAAATTGTAAATAAATCACTTAATCATGCAATTTGATCAATTATTTTAATCAAATTTCCTTTCCCCTTACTATAAACTGTATAACACCAGTGACACATCTTAAGTCCTCGCATGAAATTATCAAATTAATTATCAAATTGCTAAAAGATGAAGAGAGAGTGCACACTCACCATGTCCTTTTCAAAACAGCCCCGCCTCCAATTAACCTTTGACCCAGGAAGAAGTTGGCAAGGATGTTGCATTTTTTCAAAGTGGTGGTTTTTATAAATTTTAACACCAGTGACATGAAATTGAGGGACAGCTATTCCCTGTAAATTATTTATAATATTTAGTTGATATTTTAGTTTTTTAAGCAGTCCACTAAATAACTATACTACTTTCCTTTGTATTATGACATTTAAAGGGGGAGAAAAATATATTTTTTAACTCAAAATATGTCACTAAACCACGACTCCTGACCCGAGGGACAAGCCAATTTCATGGTACTGACTGTGTTATACAATATATATAAAAAATGGTTTGCAATATAACTGTCTTACATATGTTTTATTAACAATAAAACACTTCAATTAAAACAAAAAACATATATTTTGTGTCATTATCTGACACTTTTAAGTGTTTTTCCTGGTGGTTAAGGCCGGGACAGGAAAGCCACCATTTTCGTAGAATGACCCAAGTATGACATCACCATGGTCAAGTTTGTTTAAAAAGTTAGAATCTAATGTAATTAGTTTGTCTGAGGCCCGACCACCCCACCCATCGGACAGAAAGGATATGGAGCCTGCAGGTGTTATGCCAATTAAATATTTGATTGTGTTCTGGTGTTTGTAATTGGACCAAGTTTCAGCTCTGGCTTTCAGATTGTATGTTCTCTGTATAAAAATTTCAGTACAGTCAATTATGCATCTACAGTTTTTGAATTTGGGTTTAAATGATTTAGGCAAGTTTGCTCTCACCGCTTCCTTACTGGGCCAAATGACTAGTGGTTTTAGGACGGCGGACAGCAGGGGTACCCACTCCCTTAAAATTTTGGAAACAGTGGAGAAGGGAAGGCAGAATCGATATGCTATGTCCTTGTTGGAGAGGCCAAGCCTGAATTTCATGAGCACTAACAGGAGGTGGTTCTCCCATGTTAGTCCACCCTTCAGTGTGATCGCTGAGCTTCTTTTGAGAATGCTCAAAAGCCATAAAAAAACCTGTACTTTTTGGAGACCGGTGAAGAAGCAAAGCGCAGAGTCTGAAATAGAATTGAACCCGAATTTGGACTTCTTCAGTTTCTCTTTCAGCTGCCGGTTTTCCTCTTGTACAGTCTCCAGCTCTCTTTTCAGTGAGGAGTAGTCCTCACGCAGCTCTCTATATTGTATTACGAGTGCACTCTCAGGGGAAAGCTCATCTAAAAGGGAGGGAGGGGGAGGGGGAGAGAGAGAGAGAGAGAGAGAGAGAGAGAGAGAGAGAGAGAGAGAGAGAGAGAGAGAGAGAGAGAGAGAGAGAGAGAGAGAGAGAGAGAGAGAGAGAGAGAGAGAGAGAGAGAGAGATTTTACTAAGGAAGTGCAAACACATTGTGTAACAAACTAAAAGTGTCAGTTTATGAATTAATCAAAATTAGGACTTTGGCATACCTGCAGCTGATTCCAGATCAGGCATGACACTAGGTCTCTCATCAGGAGTCCTAGACTCCTCCCGTCTTCTCTGTCGTTCATACCTATGACAAACAGCAGAGGAAGGCATATCAATATAAAAATATCAGCAAACTACTACAATCTAGGTTGTTTTTGAGAGCAAACAAGATATACAAACAGGACACAGAAACTGGCAGAAAAAAAAGTGAAACAAATGAGGTCAAAATATTTAAAATATTGAATAGTAAAAATTACAAATAAATAATAAAAACAGACAGACCGTGCCAACTTTCCAGTAACGTCTCCATATGCTATGAGGGAATATGGAGGGTACAAAGTCTGGACTATCACAGTCAAATGATGGCTCCCCTAATAGAAAAAAACATGACAGATTAACAATAATTACTTTCTTAATGTTTTATATTAACATTTACTCAATGACAGAGTGAGACAGAAATCCAAACCAGTTAGCACCTAACGTTACGTTAGCTGCGCGCGCGCTGTTAGCTAACGTTAGCGGTTACCAGATTCACTGAATCTCACTCACTTTGTTTAATGATAATTGATGAATGAACGTGAACATGGACGAGCATGTAGTGCTAACTCAAACTCATAGATAGATAATTAAGATAGCTATAGAAAAAAACACTTACCAGTTATGAAGTGTGCACTGCAGACAGTCTCGCCTCCTCTCGGACCATCCGAACCCCAATCTGCCCTTCTTATGACTTGAAGCCATAACCTCCGCCGGTTTTTGGCAAACGCATGCTTCCCCCTAGGTAAGTTGAACATCAGGCACCCAGCACTGGCTCTGTTGGTACAATTGACCACGCAGCAACTCCTTGGCATTTTGATTTTCAGACACGCCGCTGCTAACCTACAACACGCGAGGTCTCTTCTTTCTGCCTCTCGGTTGCGTGCGCAAGCAGTGATGACGTCGCCGAGAAATCCATGTATATTTTCATAGTTTTGTGCACTTAAAGATTATTAAAAATATATATTGTTCTCACGGATCGATCATATATTTGTTGTCCCTTTACAAGGCTGCACATTACGTTTACAATAAAATATAAATCTTGTAATTTTATATTATTTGTGTAGGCCCATATAATTATTTACATTCATATATAAATATAAATTAAAAATTAAATATAAATTGTTTTTCATAAATGTATTTAATAAGAACACAAAGTAATTTGTACCTTTTCATTAACATGTTTAGGGTTTTATGTTTAGTGTTTTATGTTTAGTGTTGGCAAAAACGGTTGTCATTTTTATGTTGAGGCTGCAGAGGTGTTGTCGGCAACTGATGAATGTAACTAATAAAGTAACTTGTAATCTAACTTAGTTACTTTTAAAATCAAGTAATCTGTAAAGTAACTTAGTTACTTTTAAAATCAAGTAATCTGTAAAGTAACTAAGTTACTTTTTCAAAGTAACTGTGGCAACACTGAATAAGAGTTATTCTTTCCATCCAGTTAATTTAATACATATATTAATTGTGTATATATTTAAAATTTTACTTAGGAAATTGTATGGTTGGTTACTTTAATACATATTTCTATACCCAAAATTTTGTTTTTTCAGTGAATACATTTGCATAATGCCCACCAATGTTGTACGTTGTCCGCCCGCGAATAACTTGACCAGCCCTCAAACGTCATTTGACTGACGACAGCTTCTCAAATCTCGGAGTTCAACGTGGGATTCACAAAAAGCTTGCTCTTGAAAGATAGGTCAGTACCCAGTTTATTTGGAAAAGCATGCTCCTTAGAATCACAGCCCTTAAGTAAGAATAATTATTGATTTATATATTTTCTACCAGGTGTTCAAAATACGTTGTTTTGTGTTTTATAATGTGTACGTTTCCAGCTAACTCGCGTTATTACTGTCTTACGGAAATAACCGCTATTGATACAGTTCCCGCATGTGCGCTGCAATAAATTAGAACTATATACATGGGTTTGTTGATGGACATACACTTGTTAATGCTGATAATGAGGAATTACAGTTGCAACATCTTATAATGTACCTCAAAATGAGTAGCGTATCACTGAGAAACGTCCTGCTCAAGTAGTTTGACGTCATTGTTACTGTCTTTACAGTGTGTACAATTGCTAAAGTTCAGTTATGGTAATAGACGTTAGCTTACGAAACGCACTGTACGCTGTATACCAATCACAACAGACTGGGCCATCTGGCCAATCAGAGCAGAGTTGGAAATGAGGGGTTTAGAGAGACTGGAGTCATTTAAGAATCATTGGAAAATGTGGTGATGTGCAATGTATATTATGAGAAAATTAAACAGCTTTTTGACCTTTTATGCATGTAAACCTGTTGTAAGAGAAAAACACAATTAGGAGGCTTTAAAATAGCATCATACGGGCACTTTAAAGGGTCATTCATCACATTGTAAGATTTTCATTGACACATGAAATTGAAATAGTATGGCAAAAACCCAGAGGCTAAAAGTCAGAGGTTAAGATTCACAGTGAAGGTAAAATCGCACAGTGCATACTCAGCTATTCCATTCAGTCCACTAGAGAGGAGATAAACAACAGGATGTCATGTTTCTCATGTAGAGGATTTCAGAGCACTGCCTTATCATGTGACAGCAGGTAACCCAATTATGCAGTGCATGTTGTGTGTAACTCGACACATGCTTTTGGCAGGGCAGAGTGCCCACAGTCACAGGGCATAATCTCATTACAGCAGCACATGTGTGACAACAATATTCTGATTTAAGGGCAGAGGGTGCATAAAAAGATGATCATTGACTGTTTCACGGTTTGTTAATAGGACACCGACAACTTCAACATGGAAAAAAAGGGAAACTGATTGGAATGCAATTATGGTCTCTGTCATAAGGTAATTAAAAGTGATTAAGAGTTGATTTGCTGTATTGTGTGTATTTCTTCTTTAGTCTTTCTTATTGGTTTTAATGAAGTACAGATGTTGTTGTAGAACGACATTTCAATAGTTCAGTAATTGTTGTCCGTTGTCCGCATCCGATCCAGAGCCCACGGCTATGCTTTCCTCGGGCTCGAGTGAAACCCTCCACCATGTCCCGAACCCTCGCGGCTGGACGATTGGTATCTCGGGATGGACCGTGCTGGTTCTCAGCGACCCGCCCCAGTACCATTCTTTCCGGAAGTGCATTAGGAGCTCACGAAGTCGTGGAAGGCACCCTACAGCGCCCGTGCACGATCGACTGACTCCTCCGTCCTCACTACCCTCGATGATGGCGCAGCTAAGGGTTAAGTGGGGGTCCCCCCAGTGGAGCAGTCGGTTGCGATGCAACTGTGTCCTAAGACCGCTACCGACTGGCGGGGTCACCGACGTCTCCCCTCGCCCTAACGGGCAGAGCCTACACAGCCTGCGGGGAAGCTGCATCATCTTTGCATGCCATGGCGCTCCTGCAGATCTACCAGGCCAAAGCGCTTAAGGAATTGCACGAGTGTAGTTCCGACCCAGGGGTTAGGCAGGAACTGCGTACCGCGACGGACCTCGCCCTCCGGGCGACGAAAGTCACCGCAAGCACCCTGGGTCGGGCGATGTCCACTCTGGTGGTCCAGGAACGCCACCTTTGGCTGAACCTGGCGGATATGCGTGAGGCCGACAAAGTGCGGTTCCTCAACGCCCTTGTCTGCCAGGCCAGCCTCTTCGGCGACGCCATCGAGAACTTCACACAGCAGTTCTAGGTGGCCCAGAGGCAGACGGAGGCCATCAAGAACATCCTGCCCCGGCAACCTGCTGCTGCCTCCACCCAGTCGCCAGCCACAGCACCTCCGTCTGCTCATCGCCGAGGGCGTCCTTCTGCGGCCGCCTCCGCCCCTGCTAAACCCAAGCAGCAGCCTCCACAATCAGGGAAGCAGGGTGCCGGTCGCAAGGGGGGCGCGAAGTCTGCAGGCAAGCGCAAGAGTAAGCGGCCCTGACACGGGGAGCCCAGGGAGAAGAGGAGCTGCTCCAGGGGAGGAGGTATCCGCACCCCTCCTCCTCCCGGAGGAGGACCAGGGGGAGAATGTCTTTGTGATAAAGGTTTGTGTGGGTAAGGAAGGAAGAAGACAGGGGTCGGCGTGACTGGGACACTTGCTTTTTATTATACTCAATACTTGAAAACAAACAGGTTCTTAGATCGCAACAGTCACTCAAAACTTCTCTCAAACAGGCAATATTCTTGGCACAGCTCGTGGACGTGTCAGCAGTGGTGTCCCAGTCCCTCTCTCTCTCCATCTCTCTCTCGCACCGGCTTTATAGCTCTCTCCACGCCAATTACTGTAATCAGAGACAGGTGTTTTTAATCAGCGCTCAAGCCGCTTACTCACCGCTCGGATCCCCTCCTTCTCTCCGCCCGCAGACCTCGCGAAAACCACGCCCACCTCACCACATACCCCCACCGCACGACTCAGGCCGGGGAGCCATCCGGCCTGCGCACGTTGTCTGTCCTGAGCCTGCAACAAATTCTCCATTGACAGCCGCCCCAAAGTGTGGAGTTTTGTTCTCAGGTCCAGGACATACTGAATTTCATTTTTGCTTTCTGAAGGTCCGTCCTCCCAAGTCTCCCTAAGGACATCCAAAACCCCGCGGGGCTGGCGTCCATAGAGAAGCTCGAAGGGGGAAAACCCCGTGGAGGCTTGGGGGACCTCCCGTACGGCAAACAACAGAGGTTCCAGCCACTTGTCCCAATTTTTGGCGTCTTCCCGCACGAACTTCCGAATCATGGTTTTCAACGTGCGATTAAATCGTTCCACAAGACCGTCCGTTTGTGGGTGATAGACGCTCGTGCGGATCGATTTAATGCCAAATAACTCGTATAGTTCGCGAATTGTCCGTGACATAAACGCCGTGCCCTGATCAGTGAGAATCTCTTTCGGGATTCCCACCCTGGAGATTAACTGAAACAGTGCCGCTGCGACGCTCTTAGCGGAAATATTACGCAACGGCACTGCTTCAGGGTACCGTGTTGCGTAATCCACAAGGACCAACGCAAAGCGGTGCCCACGTGCAGACCGTTCTAATGGCCCGATGAGGTCCATACCAATTCGTTCGAAGGGGACCTGCATTAAAGGAAGGGGGCACAATGGTGCTTTTGGGGTGGCCGGTAAATTCACCAACTGACATTCACGACACGACGCACACCACCTGCGCACGTTCTCGTGAATGCCCGGCCAAAAGAAACGGGCCATGAGACGGTTTAGTGTCGCTGTCTGACCTAAATGTCCGGCCATTGGATTAGAATGAGCCGCCTGGAAAAGCATTTCCCGACGGCTCTTTGGAACTAACAGTTGGGTTGTATCTTGTTTCGACTGGGCATCCTGGGTTACCCGATACAACCTATCTTTGATGACTGTAAAATACGGGTAGGAGAGCTGCTGGTCAGGTCGGAGAAGTCGGCCGTCGATGGAGCGGACCTGATCGAACACATGTTTGAGCGTTTCATCACGGGACTGTTCCAGGGGAGTCATCGCGCTCAGAGAGAATAGTTCTCTGTAGAGCGCTCGTTTCCCCCGAATCAGGTTCCCGAGGTCCCGAGGTCCCGGCTGAGCTTCCCCGAGCTGAACCACCGCGGTCCTGCCTCGGTCTCTCTTTCCCCAAGAGGCACCCGAGCATAAATAACCCAATAGTTTATGAAATGCCGGCCAATTGGTCCCCAAGATAATCGGGTGCCGGAGGTGCGGGTTAACTGCAACCTCAATGCTATGCTTTTGTCCCCTAAAATGAATCTGAACAGGCAGCAGCGGATAATTCACCACCTCCCCGTGCACACACCGCACCTTAACCACGCGGCTGTTAACCAATGCCCGGGGTTGAATCAAACTCTGGTGGATGGAGGTCTGGTTACAACCTGAATCCACCAGTGCATGATACGTACCCCCCTTAATACTCACTGGTATTTGGTACAGGCCGGCCTGATCGGGGGCGGCTTGCGGCTCATCGGGGACCCGGATCAGTGTCCCCACCTCCATTACCGGACAGCGATCCACGAAGTGTCCGGGGTCCCCACAGCGCCAACAAGCCGGCCCAGACCTCACCGCCACCCTGGTGGCAGGAAGCGGCTCGAGCGATTGGCGTGGAGAGAGCGGAGGGGAAGAGGTAGCCGCGAGAGAGCCGGTGGGGATCCCCGGTCCTTTAGGCGGAGCCCGTGACATCACCGGAGGCTCGGCTGGGGATCCCATCCTCCAACGGGGCGCTGGTCTTGATGCGGGGCCCCCTCGCGACCTGGGTAGAGAGACAGGTTTAGAGAGAGAAGGGGAAACAAAAGGGGGAGAGAGAGAGGAGAGAGAGGCAGATGGTAGGGGTTCGCCGACCCCCGGGCACGCCACCATTTGGTCCTCCGCCAGCTGGATGGCCTGGTCTAGCGACGTCGGACGGTGGCACTGGACCCACTGGGCAGTTGACTTCGGCAGCCGGGTGATGAACTGTTCCAGTACCACGCGATCGATGATTCCCTCGACGTCACACCCATCGGCCATCAGCCATTTGCGGCAGGAGTCCCGGAGCTGTGGGGCGAAGACGAAGGGCGCTAGATTTTATAACCTCCGTGTAGAGCCGGTATCTTCCCGCATCCTCGCCCCCAGGGGCCAGTAGCGCTAAGTACCCGTTCTAGTGTCGGCTTGCAACGCCACTCCCGCCCTCTGGGCCGGATACGTGCGTCTATTGTCTCCAGTTGTGTTCCCCGGAAACGGCCAACCCTGTGACCCCCTGCGGTGTCAGACGCTGCGGACCGTCTGACGCTAGACCTGCACCCGTATGCTTGTGGAACGTGTGTGTAGGCTGGGTTCCATATGTTGCGGTCCCCTAATGGCTACCCCATATGTGTATTTTCCATGGTACCAGCTGCCCTACTCGGCTAGCCCCGTGTCTTTCCCTCGACAGAGCCCGCTCTGTCATCTCTGGGTGTTCTTCCCCCCCTGGGACCAGGTTGGGTCCACCCCAGAGACTTCCATATGTTGCACTACCCTGATAGGTTAGTCCTTATGCGTATTTCCACCTCTCCTTCTATTGAAGGATGTGGTTCCGCAGCGTACCATCTCCCAAGACGGGCACGCTTTCCCAGCATTATCCAATAGTCACGCTGAGTGGGTCTTGCAGGAACAGCAAGTGACTGTCCTTTCCTGCCGGGAGCCCTGACTCCCACTCCAACATAGGAGTGGTCCAGCGAGCTCAGGCAGGGCGCTGGAAGGGCCAGCATCCCTGGCGTGTTGGTAGGGATCCCAATTCGTCGGTCAGTTCCGACGTACGTCGAACGTGACCGACTGAAAGGGAACGTCTTGGTTACGTATGTAACCCTCGTTCCCTGAAGGAGGGAAAGGAGACGTACGTCCCGTCGCCAGGTGCTGTGCTTCAACTGAAGGCCCGAGCCACTTATCTCGGCGTGGAATGCGTGAACCACATGCCAATGTTCATTGGCTCGTTTCTAATACACTCGAAGTAGATTGGTCTCTGAAACAGATCCCAATTCGTCTGTCAGTTCCGACGTACGTCTCCGTTCCCTCCTTCAGGTAACGAGGGTTACATAAGTTACCGAGACGTTTTAAAAAGTTGCTTTTTTTTTCTTTTTTTATTAAACAGTAGTTTACTGAAAAAAATCGTGTCTGACCTTAAATTAGTTCAATTTTAACTAAAAGTTACTTAAGGATAATGCTGTAAACTATATAGGGAGCCCTTACTTGCACATTATTACTATAATATTAAAGGTTAACAACAGAGCCCAAACTATGAGCTTATTTTCAGCTGATATTCATGTTTAGATATAAGGGTAACACTTTACAATAAGGTGCATTAGTTAACATTAGTTAACTACATTAGTTAACATGAACTAATAATGAACTGCACTTATAAAGCATTTATTTATCTTTGTTAACGTTAATTTTGACATTTACTAATGCATTATTAAAATCTTGTTAACATAACATGAACAAACCATGAACAGCTGGATTTATATTAACTAACGTTAACAAAGAATAACTAATGTTGAACAGAGGTGTTGTTCATGGTTAGTTCATGTTAATTAATGCATTAACTAATGTTAACTAATTCAACCTTATTGTAAAGTGTTACCGATATAATAATCAACACTCAAATAACACATTGTGCGCAAACAATATGTGTGCTCGTAAGCGATCGTTTGTCTTTTTGTAGTTTGAATAATAAATAACGCATGCATGGATCCAGCTGTTCCTGTGAGCTGGTTACGACTGTGTTTACGTTAAAACCATAGGTTAAAACTCACCAAGATGGGCATTGAGACATTTTTGAGTGTATTTGACCATTAATAAGCTGGAAAAAGGAGCTCATTTTTGCACTTGTATGTCAGAAGAAAATTTATTACGGTATGTGTGTGTGCGCTTCAGATGTGAGTGCGAAATCTGCGGGAATTAGTAGAATTAACGCTTTGTGCAAGCCCTCGCGAAATTCAGACCGGTCACACAACCGACAAGACTCGTTCTCTCGCCCCCTACAGTGCAATTATGTGCAAAGGTATACATCGGCGCTAAAATATCAAGGTGAAAGTCATCATAGCTTGCGTAGGACCCAGCTCCCAACCCAACTTTGAGAATAGATTAACGGCGATATTTTTTTTATCGCCCGATAAGAGTCTCACGTTAACGCCAATAATGGCCCACCACTAATATATATATATATATATATTAGGGGTGTAACGGTACACGTATTCGTATTGAACCGTACAGGGATTACAGTACGGTGCACACGTGTACCGAACGGTTATGAATGTAATCTTTAACAGTTAACAGTCGGCTTGTTGTAAGCGCGGAACACACTTCAATCCGAGTTCCCACACGAACATGTTAAGTATTCAGTCCATTTTATCACGAAATTCAAACGATAAATGCCGTTTTAACCCTCTTTAATGTGATGTGACTGATAGACGCGTATCAGTTCAACTTAAAGCGGCAGCGCGCGGCGCGCGAGTCAATGCGATCATCTCTTCCTAAAGAATAAACATAAATTAATACATCTTAAAGTATGTTGAAGATACATTACAACTTACTGAAATGTATCATATGTTGTGTAATCGCTCCATCTGTGTTTCAACCGCGGAAAGACAATAAAACTGCTTGTAAACAATGTCATGCAGAATCACGTTTACTCAGAAGTCATTCAGTGTCTACAGCTGTTAGCTCACTAGAGAAATCAACTCTTTCACTGAATACATGCACTATATTAGCCGTTATATTCATTATATTAGCCTATATATATATTCATTATATACTACTTAGCCTGTTAGTGATGTCTTGTTTATTTAATGTATGTTTAAATAAACCTGTCATGAAAATTACAGCCACTAAATGATTATATTTCAACAACGAATAAAAATAATTTGATTTAGAAGTTTTAATGAGTGTTGATTATTATATCTAAAAATAAATAGCAACTGAATTTAGGCTAATAGTTTGGGCTCTGTTGTTAATCTTTAATAGCTATATGTAAGTAAGGGCTCCCTATATAGTTTACAGCATTATCTTTAAGAAACTTTTAGTTATAATTTAATTCATTTAAGGACAGACACAATTTTTTTCATTAAACCACTGTTGAATAAAAATTAATAAGCAATTTTGTAAAACTGCTGTACCAAATCCATACCGAACCGGGACTTAAAAACCGAGGTACGTACCGAACCGTCAGTTTTGTGTACCATTACACCCCTAATATATATATATATATATATATATATATATATATATATATATATATATATATAGGCTAATATTGAGCATATATTTAGTGAAAGTTGATTTCTCTAGTGAATTAACAGCTGTGGACACTGAGGTAAATGATGCTGCGACATTGTTTACAAGCTGTTTGACGTCTTTCCGCGGTTGAAACACTGACTGAGCGATTACACGACATATGATACCTTTCAGTAAGTGTTAATGTATCCTCAACATATTAATTCATGTTTATTCTTCTGGAAGAGATGATCGCGTTTGACCTATACAGTGATCAGTCGTCACATTAAAGAGCTTCAAAACGGCATTTATCGTTTGAATTTCGTGATGAAATGGATTGAATACTAATATGTCTGAGTGGGAACTCGGATTGAAGTGTGTTCCGCGCTTAAAACAAGCCGAGTGTTAACTGTTAAAGATTGCATTCGTAACCGTTCGGTTCACACGCACACCAAACCGAGAGCCCTGTACCGAAAAGGTTCCGTTACACCCGTTACACCCCTAAAATATATATGTATATATAAAAAAATGATATGATTTTTGTGTTTAAAGATGTGAATGTGTAATATCCATTTCTGTCCATATACAGCATATATCTACAAAAATGCCGGCTTATGAGGCTAATAAATGGGCTAATAAAAAGTCCAACTGGGTGAAACTTTATATAACCACATGTAACCATATGTGAACGTAACCATATGTAGCAGTAAAACAAACTAAAAACTATATTTTATGTATTTGCTGTATGAGTGTAGCCATAGCTGCATGACTATTTTAGGTTACAACAGCAATGAAGTTGGACAGATTCCCCTAAATATTATATATGTAGTGATCAAGCAGTGACTGAATGCGTTTGGGGGAGTCTGCAGACCAGACTTTATCAGAGACTATCATTTGCAGCGCATTTGCTAAGTCTAACGGATGGCGTTTTGGTACAAGTTTAAGCTGATAAAATGAAATTTGTGTGTTTTTCCTGGAAGGAGCCGCATGTCGGAGGCAAGAGGTCAGTATGGGGTTACATTAATGGATGTGCTTGTGTGTTCAGTACCATCTCCACTTTCATCAGCAGTGCTGAACTTTACATAAACAACACAGTAAATGTATTACACCAAATGTAGACTGGACGTCAGAGAGTCACATTTTCGTCACCAGAGCACTTACTGTTCAAAACTAATGTTTTCTATTCATAATATTATATGAGTCGGCACAGTTAGTTGGTGATGGGTTCTATTAAAAATCATGTGTCATGTATTTAAATATATTTGTACACATTTGTAATGATGAAGTTGCAGTTTATAACCTTTAAATGTAATAATGAATAGCACACTACAGTTAAAATTATAGTCAAGTACTTTATGTGCTTTAGCATGTTAGTCAACACATCAATATTTAAAGCGTGACAAAAATAAACAATGATTTCAAATGTAAAACATTTAATTTGGCATCATTACAAAGTGCACTTTTTAAGATTGTAATTAAGTGTGTTAAGAAAGTCATTAAGTAGCCTTTTATTTAATCAATTTATGGAGTTGAGGAAGAGTGCTTAGACCCTCCTCGTGAAACAAATTTGACTGCAACGAATCAATAAGACATAGCTGGAGTCTGCAGGGAAGCAATTGGAGATCCAGAGGTCTGCGGTCAGGCCAAACCCTCACCGGACCAGGGCAATGAAAGCACCCAGCTACTGAAGAACGGCGGAACAGAGAAAAGCAAAAAGAAGTGATGGGGGGCTGGAGGAATATTTACTGAAATCTACTTGGCTCCAGCTTCATAATAATTCAACTCACAAAGATGAATGCAAAACAGTATCCAACAGAAGAAAATGCCTGCCAAGAGAAAAGAAGCCTTAAGACCAAATATATGCACTAGAGAAAGACAAAGGGACACAATAAATAAGCTGGATGAAAATATAAAAGACAGAGAAAGAAAGAGAGATTATTTGTTTATCTTTTGGCATAGAAGCCGTGCAGATAGATGTGGGATTCCAAAGGGACTCGTCTCAAGAGACCGAGATGAGAATTTGTGGTTAAACACTTCATGAAGATGTTCTGTTTGTTATCAAAACCAGAACAAACATGCTATTGAAACCTAATATGTGATAGTTTGAGGTCTCTCTGGTTGTCATGTCAGATTTGAGTTGGGATGTGTTTTAAGACCAGGCCCAAAAATTCCCTGAGTTACTCAACGCCTTATTCGATCACAACCTGTACAATAAGCATCGTACCATAAACACATGCCACATAACGGTAATCCAGAAACGTCCTAAATGTAGCTTGAATCATCTCCGGGATCAAGGCTGCGATATCCTCCAGCTTAAAGCGCATTCACTCAAATCAAAGACAGCCAGTGTTCGGTGCTTTGTCTCGCCCTTTTTCATTCTCTCTCTCGCTCATCTCGCTAAATGAAGAACATATGTATCCCCACCCCATCCCCCCTGGAATAAAACTTTCTTTGCTTGCATTCATTACTTCCTCTTTTTCATCAGTCCATTCCCTCTCCATGCTTTCTGGTCTGTTCTGTTCATTCCTCTCGGTTCCATTCAAGCTTTGATGCTAAACTCCAGAAAGAGGTAAAGAGAAAAGGGAAAAAAAGAGAAACCTATGATCATGAAAACACATTTATTAATTATGCATCTTTATTTTATCTGAATGGATGCATTATAAGGGTTAAACACAAAATAGACAAAAAAATGCAACAAATAAAATATTTTTAAATTAAAATTAAGTTTAATTGAAGAATTGCCCATAGTAAAGGTGACTCATGACTCACTGAAACAATAAATTATTAAAATTTTGGAATAATTGGTTACACTTTATTTTAAGGTGTCATTGTTACAGTGTGATTAATATTAGTTATATTAATTAACAACATACTATAGGGTAGTTGAGGGTCAGTTGCATGTAATTATGCATAATATATTGTTATTACTGTGGTAAGTACATGTAACATATGTAACAAGGACACTGTAAAATAGTGTTACCTAAGATGCCAAAAATATGTAAGCATAAAAAAAACACTCCTCTGACACATTTCTTTCAGATTGTTGTGGCAGTGACCACCCCCCGAACAGTTACTAAATGAAAAAAGCATGTGATGCTTCACTGTTCTCATGGCAACCAGCGCACAATACAGGAAGCTGGGGTAAGGTCAAAGCAGAGTCAGGCTGTCAGCTCTTCATCTCTCCTCTTCCCCTCGGGTCACACTGTGACACCTCTGATCCGACGGCTGAAAAACACTCTGAGATGAATATAAAGCAAGTCTCTGTGGGTTTCTCTTAAAAAAAGCACATGGATGTGTTTGCTTTAAAGCTTATTAGGTCAGGAACTGCTTGAATTATACGTCATGTGTTAGATTTGAAGCAGGGGTCCAGGATGGTAAGCCAGCATGAGGCCATTTCAGAGCCACAGTGTATAAATGTATGTGTAAAGTTGACTAAAAAACACAATACACTAATTTGTAAAGTTTAATAAACCACTATTAAATCAAAACGACAATCTAAGTATTGCTGTACACCATATTTATCAGCAAATAACATGTTTCTGAAATAAAATAAAATAATATAATCAATACTGGCAAAATAAGGTGATGAAGAATAAATCCATTTCTATGAGACTTGATGTTTAATGTTTTCATACATCCTCTCAAGGTCAGGCCTGTAAATCCATTAAAAAAATATTAATGTTGCACTATTACAGTTATCTGTGTAGTGACTGGACTGATCAAACACACAAGCTTTACCCAGACAGGCTCTGTGATGGCTAGTTGCCCCACCTTGAATTCACACCCTGATGCGAGTTCATGCATTTCAAAGACACTTGGGCTGTGTTCTCAAATGAGAGAACAGTACAACCTCAATCCCCTATAGAAATGGAATTCTATCCACTAATTCATTGACAATCTGTTTAATGAAGGAACATCCATTTTCCCCAGTACATTTTGTGTATCATTACTGTTTGTATATTGTCTTTTTTTATACTGTATAATGTTATGCATGCTTGATGATAGAATTACTAGTTAATGTTAGCCCATCTAGCTGGTGTCTCCTATCAAAATCACTTCATTTTCTTATAGGATGCTTTCCCAAACATGCGAATGAGTCAGCCCTTTGTTCAAACAAAGGAACTCTCCCGCCTGAGAACGCACCTTTGTCATTGGTCAAGCCAAACCTCAAAGGCGTGACCTCTGTGGAACTTAAAAGGTCAACACAAAGTTCCCTCCAGAGTTGGACGGAGAACTCGCTGACATCCCTTTCCCGAACGCTGTTCATGTGAGACCTCATCCGGCGCCGCTGCCGCAGCTGCACCAAGCCATGTGGACCTTCTTCGACCCTCACAGAGTCTCTGTAAGTTCACTGTCGTTTCCTTCACTCAACACGGAAGGCATTTGTGTTATGTGTTCGTGTTTTAGTTAAATAAACTCTTGTGCACATTCGTACGAGTTGATTCTGGTCTGCTTATACAGTAAATAAATTGTCACTTTAACGAATCGATCATAGCTACGAGCTAAGAAAGAGTTATTTTTCTGTGGCCAAAGAGAATATCCTTTCTGAAGAGTTGATAGACAATCAGTACTGAATGTTCGCTGGACGAACAGTTGTAATATTAATTCAGTTACATTAAGTTAATTTAGTTAACTGATCCAAAAATTCATAATTAATTGTAACGAGTTATGATTACGTGAGATCGAGGGCCAAACCCCCCAGATCATTGGGGGTTACAAATCGGGCCCAAAATCAAGTGTGTGGCCAGCCTAAGACCTGTGTTTTGTTCAATTCATGGCCCATTCTTGTCCATGTGTTTGATGATTGTTCTGTTCCTGTTCATAAGTTCATAAGTTATTTGTGAGAAAATGAGTATTTTGTTATCTTTGAATTTTGTAATTAAATCTGTACTACTGTGCTTATAGGGATAGTTCCCCCAAAAATGAAAATTAGCCCATGATTTACTCACCCTCAAGTCATCCTAGGTGTATTTGACATTCTTCTTTCAGACGTTATATTACAAAAGTCCATGCTAATCCAAGCGTTATTATAGCAGAAATAGTTGCTCTGTTTTTGAAGTCCATAAAAAATTGCATCTGTCCGTAACTATCAGTAACTGTATAGAGTTAAAATTCACTTGAAAAAACACTTGCATTTGTTGTAACCATTCAACCGGCCACTGATGGAGAACACTTGTGCTGTGATGAATGACATAGCTGAAATTCTAAATCAGTAATATAATTATTTATTTATTTATTTTTTAATCACAAACCATGTACAGTACAGATGCACAATGTCTGATGCACAGAAGAGAAAAAAAGTGATCCTCCTAGTCTAACAGCTCAGGGGAAAGAGCTCCCCGTAAAGCCATGCCGCAAGGGATTTCACAATCAGATGCACTGCCATTTTCCATTGTAATGCCTGCAAAGAGAGGAGAATATCAGGCCAAGAGCACAACCTTGAGCTGCAAGACTCATTTCTACGGTTTACCTGAGGTAAGAGTGCATTCTGGCCTGTGTGTGACATTCAGAAGAACGCACGACATTCAGTCAAATCAGAAACAGTAGGAGTGGGGTTGGGGAGGGTCTTCGTTCCATCGGTGGCTTGTCACTCCGCGTTCATTTCATTAATGAACACAGGCAGAGACCAAAAAAGAGCACATTCAAGACTTTGATGGAAGGATTAATGTTTGGAGATGAAGGGAGAAAGAGAGAGAAGAAAGGAGAGAGGGAGCAAGGGAGGGAGATAGCACAGTGCCAGCAGCACATTTGGGTAGATTACCAAGGTATATGCGGTTCACGCAAATTCATAAAGCTAATATCAAAGCAACAGCTGCAGGAGATTCTCCCAGGCTGAGGGGAGAGAACATGTCAGGACAGAAGCTAAAAGCAAAAAGATTAATGAAATCATCTTAATGGCAACTGGAAGAGAATATCAACGTGTGTGTGTGCGTGTGCGTGTGTTTGTGTGCGTGCGTGTGTGTGCGTGTGTGTGCGTGTGTGTGCGCGTGTGTGCGCGCGTGTGCGTGATGTCAGGAAAGGTTGGTATGATATACACATCTGCCATTTCTACCTCGCTCACATGCTGAAATAATAATTCCTGAGAAGCTCTTGGTGCTGTCTTCAGGGGCTAATATTTTATACAGTAGCTATCTAAAAACTCCAAATGAGTTCTGGGCCTCCCCTTTAGATTACTTTTCAAAAACATGTTAAAAAATGCAAATGCCTTCAAAGAGCCACATGAAGTGAGCACCAAAGTGACTTCCTCCTCTTCAATCTTATTTGAAAATCACTGTGATGATGGAGCAAAGGCTTGGGATGATTAAAACTAAACTAAAACTAAAAAAATACTTGCTCTGGTCAGCCTCCATTTCCTGTTATTTCAAAATGTCTCTGTATTCATTGAAAATCTTTTAAATCAGGTGCATTGCGAAACTTGTATGAGATTTGAACATTTAAAGGTATAGTTCACCCAAAATTTTTAATTATGGCATCATTTACTCACCTTCACGAAGCATTTTGAAAACTGTTTTTGTCCATACAATGGAAGTCAATAGCAGTGTTTCCATTACCCTTCAGATTGCGCAAATTGAAATTGCCAATTGTAAATACGACCAATGGGAACATGTCAATTTCACCAAAAATCCCATATATCTCACATGAGGTGGTTTTTCAGGCAATTCGAAAAAAGGAATATTTCACAAAACTGCAATTGAAACAGTTTTTCCGCATTTACAGGTCACCTGGCGTACATAATAGTCGATCATTCCTTAAAGATGACGTGGCTTGTTTGGACAGAAGACGAGACAGAGCTCTTCATTAAACTCATAAAAGACAAAAGAATTACAGGAATACTGGAAACAACAAAGAAATGCCACAATTTTTTCAAGACCTTGAAGCAGATAGGAGGGAGAAACACCCAGAAACACCTCATACTTGGCCGCTCCCAAGAATAAGGGCTTTCCTTGCCATTAATGCTTAGATAACAGGCCTATGAATCCTTCGATTCAAAATAATGGCTAGTTCAGTTGCTGCAATATGGCTTCTCAAACAAGAAAAAATGTAGGGTGGGAATTTTTTCCCATAGGAATTGATTGATGTCATATGAGTGACAGATTGTCTCGTCCTTGCGCCAGTAAACACGTCATCAGAGAAGTTGTTAATTTGATTAAAGATCACTGGGGCACATGGAAAAATAGATAAATCATAACCAATCATAATAAATACTGCAATATTCCATAAAAAAATAGGAATTGCCCATTTTGATTTCATGGTGATTTTAAAGTTATTAAAGTAAAGAACTATACATAATATCATCCACTAAAAGACACTATGAAGACATGCTTAAACTTTTGAAAGTGCCAGAGAAAAAATATATCTTAATTATGTTTTTTTTTTTTTTTTTTTTTTTTTTTTTAAGTATGGTATGGTGTAAATGGTTTAAACTGTAAACCTCTCATCAGACAGATCAGTTTTCTCAAAGCTTTCTGAGTAACTTTCCCAGTAACTTCTGCCCATCAGTGCCATATATGTCACTGTCAGATATTGAGGACTGAGGGAGGAAAAGAGGGAGTGGGGTAGCCGTAACTTAAAGCATTAAATATGAATCACGGATGATGGGACCAGCGTGGCTCTTGGCCAGACCCTCCCTCCTCCACCTGCAAGGACATGACACAAATTAGGTGCTGTGTCCTCAGGATGTAAGACGATGCATTAAAAAAGTGATAGAGGGACCAGGAGAAAGGGTGGAGAAGAGGTGGTATTGAATATATATCCATAATATTTAATCCAATACATAGTATAAGATGATAACATGAGATGCATTATATGCAATATGTAATATTTTCTTGCATTCAAACACACACTCAGACGTACTTCTTAGAGTCATAACATTGCTAGAAAGGTAATGGTCCAAAGACTGCATATGTCACAGAGTCACAGCCAACATCCACCAACAGGCATTCAGATCTGCAGGTCACCAGATCTCCACGCTCCGCCCACTCTTTCACAATCCCCGGAGTACTGATCGCCTGCACCTGCACCCCATCATCACAGACACTTTATAAACACACTCTCCCGGCATTTCTATGTCTGGTCTTGTCACATGTACCTGGACTCCTTACCTATGGATCACATGAGATCCCATCGTCTTCCTTCTACACCTTCCTCGTCTCTAGTTCCTCATTCCTCATGTTCTCCAGTTCCCAGCATCCTACAAACTCTGAACCCCCCAGCTAAGTGACTATCTGAAGTGCTAGTGCTCATCATTGCCTGCATTACCCATTACCTGTGTCCGTGTCTCTGTCTTAATACACATCCTAAGTTTACCTCATCCTCTGCTTCCATCTGTGTCCTGACAGCATAACAGTCTGGGCTCCTCGGCTCCCCTTATCTACACAGCCTTTGAGGTCGCTACACTGCTGATAACCCTTCTGAAAATGCAATGGAACATTAGACATCACCTGAATTCAAATTAAATAGCTGATTTTCATTCTGCAGATTATGTTGCCTGTTGCTGTGGGCTAAAATAAGATTTAATAAAATATGACACGTCGACACAGCATGCTCGCAAGGTTCTGGCTGAGGGGCACCTAAAAACAGCCCGTGTGTGAGACAGAATCAGATAAAATACTAATTAATTAAATCAGTTTAGCTTTAATGTAAATTAAGATTATTTTAAGACCATAATTCAGGCATTCATAGGGTAAATTCTCTTTAAAGGGATAGTTCTCCCAAAAATGAAAATTACCCCATGGTTTACTCACCCTCACACCATCCTATAGGTGTCAGTGGTGTGCACAAACCTCCTAAGGGGCAGGGGCAGAATAATAAATTAATAATAAATTAAAATAATTATTACTTCAAATAACAGAATCAAATGTATTTTTTTCAGAATTTAAATGCATTTATTTATGACATAAATCACCTGTATTTAAAGCAGTACGCGTCTGTCTGTTGCGTTTTTAAATATTTGAACAAAAAAAGGGGGGGGGGGTCAATTTTGTTCCCCACTGGCATTCAATATATGGTTAAAACCATTCTTAAAAATATTCCACAGAAGAAAGTCATACAGGTTTGGAACTGCATAGGGGTGAGTACATTTTCAATTTGGGCGAATTATTCCTTTAATAAACACTTGTTATTTTCCTTAAGTATTAACTATTTTACTGTACTACTAGTTCCCTTTCAGTCGGTCACGTTCGACGTACATTGGAACGGACCGACGAATTGGGATCTGTTTTCAGAGACCAATCTACTTCGAGTGCATAGAAACGAGCCAATGAACATTGGCATGAGGTTCACGCATTCCACGCGCCGCCCCGCGTTGCGGGTATAAATACGGCAGTGGAAGTACCGCATATCGCTTTCAACTTCGGAGCCGAACATTTCTATGTTCCTATGAAGAGTGTTTTGTCTACGAGTCATGAGAGAGAGAGGAAAACTGCCTACCTGCTTCCAGTGTCGGTGTTACGGTGCCTTACAGCAGTGGTCGCGAGCAAAGAAGAAAACAAACAGCTGTTCTCACAGCTCGCTGGGCGTTATCCTTTGAGTGTTCACAGCAGGCTTGCACCTTTGAACTGCTGTGAACCGCGGCCATTTCCCCTGTGTGCCTCGGCACTTCTCAGAGTGGTTTATTCCTCTACTAAAAGAGCAACACGGTTTGAACCTGCGTCTTTTTCAAGATGTCATTCAAACCGTGTGTTTCTGGATGCGGTTGTTTCCTGTCCTCATTTGACGGCCACGGTCTCTCTCACATATAAAAATGTGAGATTGCTTTCGTGGGTGATTCATGCTCTCTTAGGAGAGCATGGTCACGTCGGCGCATTGTTCGTCTCACCTTTCTCGTAAGGGCTTGAGCGTTCAGCGCGCCGTGTGCCATCGAGCGCCGGCTGACAGCGAGGGTTGCCACGGCACTCTCTAGATGCGCGGTCCAGACTATGAAACCTCAAACGGGGTTGAGTCCCTTTGCTTATTCCCTGATCTAGTTTCTTTTCTGGTGCACCAGAAAAGGGCTACTTTGGCTAATAAGCCTTGGTGACCCCCGCTTCGGGCCCCCACTTCTCTATCGCATCATGAGCATGCTGAGACTTTGTTCGTGTGTGGTTCATGTTCTCTCATGAGAACATGGCCACGTCGGTGCGTTGTTCGTCCTGCCCCTTTCATAGGGGCTTGAGCGTTCAGCGTGCCGTGTGCCATCGAGTCTGGCGGCCATGCCCACTGTCTCTCATGCCTGCTGGTAGCCCAGATGGGATTGCTGGTCCTTTTTTGAAAAAAGGGGGGATCTAGCGTTTCATTTGTGGCTCTGGCAGAGGACAGATGTCAATTGCTGCATCGGAGAGAGGGCTGTTATGCGCTGGAGATGATGATGCTGAGTTTCCCAGTATAATAGTGTGTGCTCATGGTGAATCAGATTCAGTGTTGACAGCCATGCCTTCCTTGGTGGCTGCCCGGATGTGCATCGGAAAAATTTAGCAGTGTGGAACTATTTGGTGTCAAAATATGGAACACCAAAAGGGCCATAATCTGTATAAATTTTTTCCCTCTCTCACTACCCTCTGTCCTGCATGCACGAGGGTAGTCCCGACTCAGGGGTTATACAGAAACTGCATGCAGTGATGGACCTCGCTCTCTGGGTGACAGAAGTCACTGCATATCGCCATCTTGAGATCAAGCTCAAGATGGCGCCGAGGATGGCCGCTACGTCGCAAGCTCCGCTGAATCATTGTAGTTTTTTGTTTGTTCTGTTTACAGTTTTTGTGTTTTTTGTCTTGGATGTTGTCTGCCTTACTACGTACGACAGACAGACACTTTTGGACATTGGTTCGGCAATCGCACACCGAAAACCGGACTTTAAATTCATCAACGACGACACGCTGCTTACAAACACGGCAGCGGAACCTTTTGTATGGGCGGCCCGACCGCGCAAACGCGGCCGGAGAAGGGGGAAGAGAGCCGGCGTGCTCATCAGAGTAAGACGCCGCGCAAACCGACCCCCGCTTCCCAGTATTTTACTGGCTAATGTTCAGTCTCTGGACAATAAACTCTGCGAGCTGAGAGCACGGATCTCTTTCCAACGAGAGACGAGGGACTGCTGCATTATCTGCCTTACAGAAACTTGGATGTCTGCTGAGATTCCAGATTCGGCCATCGAAACCACGGGGTTCTCCGTGCACCGAATGGACAGAGAAAAAGATTTCTCAGGGAAAAGCAAAGGCGGGGGTGTGTGTTTTATGATCAACAGATCCTGGTGTGATCAGAGGAACGTGCATTCTATCAAGTCTTTCTGTTCTCCTGATCTGGAACTTCTCATGGTTCTGTGCCGACCATTCTGGCTACCGAGGGAATTCACAGCGGTCATCATCACAGCTGTGTATATTCCCCCACAAGCCGACACAGACCGGGCACTAAAGGAACTGTATAGGACAGTGAGTGAATAGGAAACCGCGCATCCTGAGGCTGCGTTTATTGTAACTGGGGACTTTAACAAAGCCAACTTCAAACGCATTGCACCCAAATACCACCAACATGTTAGCTTCAACACGCGAGGGAACCGCGTCTTAGACCACTGCTACTCTCCCTTCAAGGATGGTTACAAGTCCCTCCCACGCCCACCATTCGGCAAATCAGATCACGCTTCCATTCTACTTTTGCCCGCTTATAGGCAGAGGCTGAAACAGGAAGCACCCGCCCTCAGAACCATCCAGTGCTGGTCGGACCAATCGGACTCTATGCTACAGGACTGTTTTGATCACGCGGACTGGGAGATGTTCCGGTCGGCCTCTGATGACGAAATCGAGGTCTACGCTGATAGCGTAACGTGTTTCATCAGGAAGTGCATAGAAGACGTTGTTCCGACCAAAACAATTCGGCTGTACCCAAACCAGAAGCCGTGGCTAAATGGGGATGTTCGCGCGGCACTCAATGCGCCGACCTTCACTTTTAACTCCGGTAATGCGGAGGAGCATAAACAAGCAAGTTATGCCCTCCGGAAAACCATCAGAGCAGCAAAACGCCGGTACAGGGACAAGATTGAAGGACAGTTCAACACCACCGACTCCAGAAGCATGTGGCGGGGAATTAACACCATCACAGACTACAAAGGGAACACAAACTCCACCGTGAACACCGCTGCCTCTCTCCCGGATGAGCTCAACACCTTTTATGCTCGCTTTGAGGGAACTAACACTGCCCTCGCGGAGAGAGAGCTCGTGGCTGAAGATGCAGAGGTTAGTTCACTCTCCGTATCTGTAGCGGATGTAACCCGATCCTTCCGGCGGGTGAACATCCGTAAAGCCGCGGGTCCAGACGGCATTCCGGGCCGTGTGATCAGAGCGTGCGCGCACCAACTGGCTGGAGTTTTTACGGACATCTTTAACCTGTCCCTCTCCCTGTCTGTGGTCCCCACATGCTTTAAAACATCCACCATTGTTCCTGTACCTAAGCAGTCAAAAATCATCAGCTTAAACGACTGGCGTCCTGTTGCTCTGACCCCCATCATCAGCAAATGCTTTGAGAGACTAGTCAGAAACCACATCTGTTCTGTTCTCCCCCCTCACTGGACCCACTGCAGTTTGCATACCGCACAACCGCTCCACTGATGATGCCATTTCATCAACAATTCACACTGCTCTCTCCCACCTGGAAAAGAGGAACACGTATGTGAGAATGCTGTTTGTAGACTACAGCTCAGCATTCAACACCATTGTGCCCTCCATACTTGACATGAAACTCCGGGCTCTAGGCTTAAACAGCTTGTTATGCAGCTGGATCCTGGACTTCCTGTCAAACAGATGCCAGGTGGTCAGAATGGGCAGTAACATCTCATCACTGACTCTCAACACTGGAGCCCCTCAGGGCTGTGTTCTCAGCCCACTCCTGTACTCCTTGTACACACATGACTGTGTGGCAACCCACAGCTCCAACACCATCATCAAGTTTGCTGACGATACGACAGTGGTAGGTCTCATCACTGACAATGATGAAACGGCCTACAGAGAGGAGGTGCACACTCTGACACGGTGGTGTCAGGAGCACAACCTCTCCCTCAACGTCAGCAAGACCAAGGAGCTGGTGGTCGACTTCAGGAGGAATGAGAGAGAACACCGCCCCATCACCATCGATGGAGCACCGGTGGAGAGAGTCAGCAGCTTCAAGTTCCTCGGTGTCCACATCACAGAGGAACTCTCATGGTCCGTCCACACGAGGCCGTTGTGAAGAAGGCTCATCAGCGCCTTTTCTTCCTGCAACGGCTGAGGAGGTTTGGAATGAACCGCCACATCCTCACACGCTTCTACACCAGCACCATAGAGAGCCTGCTGACTGGCTGCATCACACCCTGGTATGGCAACAGTACCGCCCGCAACCGCAAGGCCCTGCAAAGGGTAGTGCGCACGGCCAGCTGCATCATCGGAGGTGAGCTTCCCTCCCTCCAGGACATTTACGCCAGGCGGTGTGTGAAGAGAGCTCAGAGGATCATCAGAGACTCTAGCCACCCAAACCATGGGCTGCTCTCACTGCTGCCATCAGACGGTACCGGCAGACGGTACCGCGGCATCAGAACACGCACCAGCCGACTCCAGAACAGCTTCTTCCCACAAGCAATCAGACTACTTAACTCTTGATCCATCAGGATCATAACACACACTGGACAGAATATCACTCAGCACAAACCACTGGAGATACACACACATTATATACACATTTATTTATCATACAGCATCTATTGCACTTTGGATTTCAATTTGTGAACATATTGTAAACTGTACATTGTATATTATTACTATAGCTTAATGTATACTGTTATTGTTTAATGTATGTTTAGTGTATATTGTTTAAAGTATATGTATATTGTAAGTATGTGTTTATTGTTTAAAGCTGTGAGAACTACACTCACATTGTGTAAATTATTTATTGTTTATTGTAGTGTATACTGTGCTGTGAGTAATTGTGGGTGCATCAGATGTGTAATCTGTTGTTGCTTAAATGTTGTACATGTCATGTCATCACTACTATGTTTGCTCGGACTGCACCTAAGAATTTCACCTACTGTTGCACTTGTGCATATGGTAGAGTGACAATAAAGTGATTTGATACTCCCTGGGTCAGGCGATGTCCACATTAGTGGTGCAGGAACCGAGGGCTAACTTGGCAGATATGCGTGAGCCCGACAAAGTTTGGTTCCTCAACGCCCCTGTCTGTCAGGCTGTCCCATCAGTTCTAGGTGGCCCAGAAGCGGATGGAGGTGGTTTAAAAAAAACAAAAAACATCCTGCCCCGACGACTAGCTGCTGCCTCCACCCAGTCGTCGGCTGCAGCGCCTCCGTCTGCTTGACGCCGAGGGTGCCCCCCCCCGCGTCCGCCTCCGCCCCTGCTATGCCAAGCAGCAGCCTCCACCCGGGCAGGCACAAGCACAAGGGCAAGCGGCCCTGGAACGGGCAGCCCAGCGAGATGGCAAACTGCTCGGGGAGACGGTATCCGCACCCCTCCCTCCCCCGGGGGAGGACCGGGGGGAGAATATTTTTCGGTTTTCTCCGGAGTCCAGCAGTACCCACATTCTCAGAGCAGTTTCCTCCCTCCCTGGGCCCTGAGAGGGTCAGGTTGGCAGTGTGTGACGCCCCAGACCTTGCCACTTCTTTCCTCCCCTCTCCCCCTTCGCCAGGGGGCAGCAGTGTGGGCACCAAGGACGCATCCGGGCCTTCTCACCCATACTCTGCCCCACTTGGAATACTCAGGCAACACTCTGGGCCGCCTCCGGGCCTCCCGAGTTGGGTCTGCGTACTCCACCTCACTGCCCCACCCCGGGTACGTCTGTGGTGCCGTTGGTCCCACTTGTTCGGTCCCTGGGGGCCTGGCTAGGTCTCCCCGGACCGTCTCACCGGCTCATCCATACCATAAGACTCAGCTACGCGATTCAGTTCACTCTCCGGCCTCCCAAGTACAGGGGCATCCTCTTCACCACCGTGTGGAGCAGCGATGCCCATGTCTTGCGGTCAGCGATCGATGTCCTGCTGGCGAAGGATGCGGTCGAGCCGGTTCCTCCAGCCGATATGAAGTCAGGGTTCTACAGGCCTTACTTCATTGTACCCAAGAAAGGTGGTGGGTTAAGGCCAATCTTGGACCTGCGCATTCTGATTCTGGCCCTGCACAAGCTCCCCTTCAGAATGTTAATGCAGAAAGGCATTCCCGAATGCATCCGTCCCCGAGATTGGTTGCAGCGATCGACCTGAAGCCCTTCAGGCTGTCCCTGTCGCCTCACGGCTTCACGAAGTTGTGTGAACACAGGGACATGGTGCTCTGTCACCTCAGCCGGTTGGGCCTTCGGGTCAACCGAGAGAAGAGCAAACTCTGCCCCGTGTAGAGGATCTCTTATCTCGGTATGGAGCTGGATTCGGTCAACCGGACTCTGCACCTCACACCAGAGCGAGTCCAGTCAGTGTTAAACTGCTTGAATACGTTCAAGGGCAGGACAGCGGTCCCTCTGAAATTCTTTCAGAGGCTCCTGGGGCATATGGCATCTGCAGCCGCGGTAACACTGCTCAGATTGCTTCATATGAGACCGCTTCAAAGCTGGTTACACGACCGAGTCCCGAGATGGGCGTGGCAGAGTGGCAAGTACCGGGTCTCAGTTACACCTTACTGTCGCCAAACCTTCAACCCGTGGGCGGACCCCTCGTTTCTCCGGGCCAGAGTGTCCTTAGAACAGGTGTCCAGGCATACTGTGGTCTCCATGGATGCCTCATACACGGGCTGTGGGGGCCACGTACAATGGGCATGCAGTTTTGGGTCTGTGGACGGGGCCCCAACTGCGTTGGCATATCAATTGCCTAGAGTTCTGGCGGTACGTCTTTCCCTGGCCCGGTTCAAGAAGCCACTTTGGGGTAAACACGTACTGGTCCATTCGGACAGCACTGTGGCCATTGCGTACACCAACCAACAGGCTGGTCTACAATTCTGTTGCATGCTCCGGCTCGCCCGCCATCTCCTCCTGTGGAGTCAGAAGTTTGTGAGGTCACTTCGTGCCATTCACATCCCAGGTGCGCTGAACCAGACAGCCAACAAGCTCTCTCGTCAGTTGACACCTCCGGGCGAATGGCAACTCCACCCCCGGAGCGTCCAGCTGATATGGGACCACTTCGGAGCCGCACAGGTAGACCTGTTCACCTCTCCGGAGTCAACCCATTGCCAGTGGTACCATTCCCTGACCGGGGGTACCTTAGAAACAGCTGGCTCTGGGACCTACGCAAATATGCGTTTCCCCCAGTGAGCCTTCTTGCACAGACTCTGTGCAAGGTCAGGGAGGACGAGGAGCAGGTCTTGTTAGTTGCGCCCTATTGGCCCAACCGGACCTGGTTCGCTGAACTCACACTCCTCGCGACAGCCCCTCCGAGAAGACCCCCGGAAGTGTTCGATTAACGTTGTGCTTTCCTTCCTGCAGGATGGGTTGGAGCGAAGGCTGTCTCCCTCCACCCTCAAAGTATACGTCACAGCAATAGCGGCGTATCACGATGCAGTAGACGGTAAATCCTTAGGTAATTACGGCTTAATCGTCAGGTTCCTCAGAGGTGCGAGGAGACTGAATCCTCCTCGTTCAACCACGGTACTCTCTTGGGATTTAGCCCTGGTGCTTAGAGCACTCCAGGGTCCACCATTTGAGCCTTTGCAGTCGGTTGAGCTAAAAATCCTGTCCATGAAGACAGTCCTCCTGACCGCATTGGCCTCAATCAAGAGGGTAGGGGACCTGCATGCACTTTTGGTCGACGAATCGTGCCTAGAATTCGGGCCGGCCAACTCTCACGTTTCGGGACCAGGTGGTGAACCTGCAAGCGCTGCCTTCAGAGGAGGCAGACCCAGCCCTAGCTTTATGTCCCGTCCGCGCTCTCTGCACTTACGTTGACCGGACTCAGAGCTTCAGATCCTCACAGCAGCTCTTCGTCTGTTATGGAGGCCAGCAGAAGGGAAAGGCTGTCTCCAAGCAGAGGTTGGCCCACTGGATAGTGGACGCCATCATCTTGGCTTACCAGTCCCAAGACGTGCCTTGCCCGTTCGGGGTGCGAGCGCACTCCACAAGGAGCGTAGCTTCATCCTGGGCGCTGGCTCAAGGCGCCTCGCTGACAGACATATGTAGAGCTGCGGGCTGGGCGACACCTAACACGTTTGCTAGATTTTATAGCTCCGTGTAGAGCCGGTATCTTCCTGCATCCTCGCCCCCAGGGGCCAGTAGCGCTAAGTACCCGTTCTAGTGTCGGCTTGCAACGCCACTCCCGCCCTCTGGGCCGGATACGTGCGTCTATTTGCTCCAGTTGAGTTCCCCGGAAACGGCTAACCCTGTGAGTTCCTCCGTCACCCCTGCGGTGTCAGACGTTGCGGACCGTCTGACGCTCGGCCTGCATCCGTATGCTTGTGGAACGTGTGTGTAGGCTGGGTTCCATATGTAGCGGTCCCCTAACACCTACCCCATATGTGTATTCTCCATGGTACCAGCTGCCCTACTCGGCTAGCCCCGTGTCTTTCCCTCGACAGAGTTC
This sequence comes from Romanogobio albipinnatus, assembly GCA_023566225.1. Classification (NCBI taxonomy): domain Eukaryota; kingdom Metazoa; phylum Chordata; class Actinopteri; order Cypriniformes; family Gobionidae; genus Romanogobio; species Romanogobio albipinnatus. The sequence continues at coordinate 22,835,110 of CM042257.1, read as the reverse complement.
GCTCTGTCGTCTCTGGGCGTGTTCTATCCCCCCTGGGACCAGGTTGGAACCACCCCAGAGACTTGCACTACCATATGTTGCACTACCCTGATAGGTTAGTCCTTATGTGTATTTCGCCACCTCACCTTCCATTGAAGGATGTGGCTCCGCAGCGTACCATCTCCCGAGACGGGCACGCTTTCCCAGCGTTATCCAATAGTCACGCTGAGTGGGTCTTGCAGGAACAGCAAGTGACTGTCCTTCCCTGCTGGGAGCCCTGACTCCCACTCCAACATAGGAGTGGTCCAGCGAGCTCAGGCAGGGCGCTGGAAGGGCCAGCATCCCTGGCGTGTTGGTAGGGATCCCAATTCGACGGTCAGTTCCAACGTACGTCGAACGTGACCGACTGAAAGGGAACGTCTCAGTTACGTATTCATTGGCTCGTTTCTATGCACTCGAAGTAGATTGGTTTCTGAAAACAGATCCCAATTCGTCGGTCAGTTCCGACGTACGTCTCCGTTCCCTCCTTCAGGGAATGAAGGTTACATATGTAACCGAGACGTTTAATTGCTTATTGGTTTCAACAAAATGTTATTGAAACATTACCTGCATTTTTATTCTCTCTTTTCAGCCAACTTGTGAGAGGGATGCTTCCTTTGGCTGCATCAGAGAGTTTCTTGGGGTTTTTTTTCTTTTTAATCCTTTCTTTCCTTGGCATTCTATGAAAAGACATTGATACAAATAGTCATATACTACATACTATATTCTATCTTCTTTCAGACGAACACAATCAGAGTTATATTAAAAATACCATTGCTCTTCCAAGCTTTATTATGGTAGTGAATAGCAGTCCTGATTCTGAAGTCCAAAAAAGTGCATCCATCCATCATAAAAGTAATCAATTTGACTCCAGGCCTTCTGAAGCAAAGCGATGGGTTGTTGTAAGAAAAATATCCACATTTAAAACTTTGCAAACTAAAATAACTAGCTAGAAGTCAGCTAGACGGCCAAAGCAAGTCGACTTGTGTTAAAAGAGTAACCCCTGATGCGATGTAGGATGTAGCGTAAGCTTTGAAGCATCTCGTTATTCAATCAAATAGGCCTGGGCAACAAACCTAAGCTCTTCTCTTATATTGAAATCCTACGATGTTTCTTTTTAAACATTCTCCATTTAGACTTCTAATTTATGACCGGTGTTTTGTTTTGCTCTATCCTCTGCGCGTGTTCGTCAATATGCCATGCGTCAGGGCAGGAGTTATTCTTTGCCGTAAATCGACGTGTACGGCCATCTGTTGAAAGCTAGTTATTTTAGTTTAAGTTTTAAATATGGATATTATTAGGGGTTCAAGCACGAAGTGCTGAAACCCTATTGTATTTGTGCTGATTTTTAGGGGTTCAAGCACGAAGTGCTGAAACCCTATTGTAATTGTACTGATTTTTATTATTATTAGGGGTTCAAGCACGAAGTGCTGAACACCTATTGTATTTGTGCTGATTTTTATTATTATTATTATTAGGGGTTCAAGCACGAAGTGCTGAAACCCTATTGTATTTGTGCTGATTTTTATTATTATTATTATTATTATTATTATTATTATTATTATTATTATTCAGCCGTAAAACGCATCGTGCAGACCAAACTGTAAGGGCTAGAGACTTGAAACTTGGCCAATAGGTACTACAAAAATCGAGGAGAGGTTATCAAATTATGAGCCAGATTGGCCTATAGGTGGCGCTATAGCAATCAATTGCGCGAAACTGCTCATAACTCCTAAACCGTTGATCGTAAAGGTCAAGTTTTTTATATCATTGGAAAGCTGAGCTCATGACGAACAAAATGTATATCTCCGAATTCATTTCCGGTATGCAAATTTTCCCGCCATTTTGAATTTTGTCAAAAATCTACTTTTGCGAACTAGTCCTAGGTTTTTCGCTCAATCGGAACCAAACCAGTAAAGAAATATTCTCTGGTGTCTGAATATTAATAATTATCGAAAAAAAGTTGAAATTTCGATTCACAATCGCTAAGGGGCGGAAAATTAATGTTGTAGGAGGAGCCTATTTTACTAAAATGGCTATAACTCAAGAACAAAATGAGATATCTTTACCAAACTTGGTACACATGTGTATAGGTTGAGTCTTTGGTCACGATAAAAACATAGTGACGATTGAACACTTGGTGGCGCTATAACATGAAAAAAACATGAACATGGCTATAACCACCCGACCGCTAGTCCGATTGACTTGAAAATTGGTATGCAGTGTCTTGGTCCAAGGTAACATGTATGTCTATGAGGACATTGGCGTATCTAAAAAAACATGGCCGCCATCGGCCAATGAAGTTTGAGCACCTCTAAGACAAGGTTATCGGAGGCCGATCGGAACGAAACTCAGTGGGCATGTTTGGCTGATGGTCCTAGAGGTCTGTAAGAATTTTGAAAGAAATCGACCACTAGTTGGCGCTAACGAGTTTTATGGCTCTGTAATCACGTGGTGTTGCACACATTAACAAAATATACATATCATATGATAGGTATCCTCATGTTGAACAACTTTGCCTCTAAAAGCATTGCTGTCAATCAAATCGTTCATTAAATATTCATCATTATGTTTAAAACCTACTTTTGCGAACTAGTCCCTGGATTTTTGCCCGATCGGAACCAAACCAGTCTAGGACAATTCTCTGGACACTCTAGATCAATAATTATCAAAAAAAAGTTGAACTTTTTCCTTTGGCTGACTATAACAGGGTCATTTAGAAGAGGGGCATAGCAAAATACACTCAAAAGCCTATAAATCCTAAAGGAAAACTCAAAACTTCACGAAAATTGTTATGTATATGTGACATAACATGCTGAAGAAGCAGGCAAAGTTTCATGGATATCGGACCATAGGTGGCGCTATAACTGTTAAAAAGCTTTGAAAACCATGTATTCCCTATGGTGAATGGCCTGTAGTGGCTGTAAATGGTATTTTCCATCTCTGTAATCAGGTGGGGTTAAAAACATTCACATAATATGCATATATTATGATAGATCTCCTCATACTGAACAACTTTGCCTCAAGAACCAATACTGTCAATCAAATCGTTATTTAAATATTCACAATTGTGTTAACCTCATTTTGCAAACTAGTCCTAGTGATTTTGTCTGATAGGAACCAAACCACTGCAGTACAATTCTCTGGACTCTCTTGATCAATAGTGGTCAAAAACATGTTGAACTTTACACTTTGGGTAGCTATAACCGGGTCATTTAGAGAATAGGTATGGCAAAACATGTTCAAAAGCCTATTAATCCTGAACGAAAACTCAATACTTCACGAAAATAGGTGGGCACATGCAGCATGTGACTCTAAAGAAGCATGCACAATTTCATGGAGATCGGGCATTAGATGCCTTTATAACTGTAAAAACAAGTTGCCAATGCATAAATGCCATAATACCTAAAATTACCACCAGATGGCAGCAGAAGACCACTCATTGGTTCATTCTGTACACTAAGCATATTTCAAACTCTAAAAAAACATTATAATAGCATTGCAAATTACATTTTGTCAATGTTTATCAATTAATTTGTTCATTTGATGTATGTTTTTACAATAATTATTATATTAAAATTAAAATAATGCCTCAAAAGATGTTTTAAAGGGGAAAGCTTGGAATAAGCAATTTGTTACCTCTCATTTATTTCAAATATCTATATCTGCAACAAAATGTGCGTGCGTGTGAGCAGGTTTGAAGGCATTAACTTGGAAAATGTGCCATTAAATACAAAAACAGACATTTAAAATGGAAGTGAGCCAATGAGTGGTTCTCTGCTGCCACCTGCTGGTCAAAAAAGTAATTTTGTCATAATTCTTAGTAATTTTGTGCTTTAATTCATATTTACAAATGATAAAATCAATTATAATAACATTGCAAATCAGATTTTGTCAAGGTTTACCAATTCATTTGTTTACTTGAGGTATGTTTTTGCAATAATATTACTTTACAATAAGACAATACATTGTTTTCTATGGGAAACCTGGAATAAGAACCTATCATTTATATAAAATATCTATATCTATATACCCTTTTAAAATTAAAGTGAGGCAATGAGTGGTTCTCTGCTGCCACCTGCTGGTCAAAATAGTTATGTCTTAATTCTTAGTAATATTGTTCTTTAATTCATATTTGGACATTATAAAATCCTGATTATAACATTTACAATCACATTTAGTCAAAATAAATGTATTTCAAATATCAATATTTATATTGCAATAAAATGCGTGTGTGTAAGCACATTTAAAGGAGTTCACATGGAAAATGTGCCATAAAACAAACAGAAATGAAAGTGAGGCAATGAGTGGTTCTCTGCTGCCACCTGCTGGTCAAAATAGTCATTTTGTCATACTACTCACTAATAAGGTTCTATAATTCACATTTAGACTTTATAAAGTAACTATTATAACATTTACAATCACATTTTGTCAGTTTATCACTTCATTTCACCTAAGCTCTGTTTTAACTAATTTACTGCTTAAAGGCCTTAAATGCAAATGGCGTTAAATACTTAAAGGCCTTCATTGCTTGAACCCCGATAAATGCTGCCTGCAGCTTTAATTATTATTATTATTATTATTATTCAGACCTAAAACGCATCGTGCAGACCAAACCGTAAGGGCTAGAGACTTGAAACTTGGCCAATAGGTAGTACAAAAATCGAGGAGAGGTTATCAAATTATGAGCCAGATTGGCCTATAGGTGGCGCTATAGCAATCAATTGCGCGAAACTGCTCATAACTCCTAAACCGTATGTCGTAGACTCAAGTGTCTTATGTCATTGGAAAGGTGAGTCCATGACGAACAAAACGTATATCTCCGATTTCATTTGCGCCATGATAGATTTTCCGCCATTTTGAATTTTGTCAAAAAACTACTTTTGCGAACTAGTCCTAGGTTTTTCGCTTGATCGGAACCAAACCAGTGCAGAAATGTTCTCTGGAGTCTGAATATCAATAATTATCGAAAAAAAGTTGAAATTTCGATTCACTGTCGCTAAGGGGCGGAAAACGAATGTTGTGGGAGGAGCCTATTTTACTAAAACAGCTATAACTCAAGAAGAAAATGAGATATCTTCACCAAACTTGGTACACATGTGTATGGGCTCAGTCTTAGGTCTCGATAAAAAAATAGCGATGATTGAACACTTGGTGGCGCTATAACACGAAAAAAACATGAAAATGGCTATAACCACCCGAGCGCTAGTCCGATTGACTTGAAAATTGGTATGCAGTGTCTTGGTCCAAGGTACCATGTATATCTATGAGGACATTGGCGTATCTCAAAAAACATGGCCGCCACAGCCAATTAAATTTGAGCACCTATTAGACAAGGTTAATGGAGGCCGATCAGAACGAAACTCGATGGGCATGTTTGACTCATGGCCCTAGAGGTCTGTAAGAATTTTGAAACAAATCGGCCACTAGTTGGCGCTAATGAGTTTTATGGCTCTGTAATCACGTGGTGTTGCACACATCCACAAAATATGCATATCATTTGATAGATCTCTTCATATTGAACAACTTTGCCTCTAGAACCATTGCTGTCAATCAAATCGTTCATTAAATATTTGCAATTATGTTAAAAACCTACTTTCGCGAACTAGTCCCTGGTTTTTTGCCCGATCGGAACCAAACAAGTCTAGAACAATTCTCTGGACTCTCTAGGTTAATAATTATCGAAAAAAAGTTGAACTTTTGCATTTGGATGGCTATAACGGGGTCATTTAAAAGAGGGACGTAGCAAAATACACTCAATAGCCTTTAAATCTTAAAGGAAAACTCAAAACGTCACGAATATTGTTTTGTATATGTGACATAACATGCTGAAGAAGCATGCAAAGTTTCATGGAGATCGGACCATAGGTGGCGCTAAAACTGTTAAAAAGCTTTGAAAACCATGTATTCCCTATGGTGAATTGCCTGTATTGGCTGTAAATGGTATTTTCCATCTCTCTATTCAATGAATGTTCAGATCTACTTAAAAACAAGTCAGAACATGTATCCTATGCCTCTAAACAAGCATGAAAAATTTCAGACAGATCGGACAATATTTGCCTCTATAAAAGTTAAAAAAGGTTAAAATTACAGAGTTCATTTGATAATAATGGTATATTAAGCCAATAAGTGGTCGTTTGCTGCCCCCCGCTGTTCATTTTATTGTACTACACACAAAATAATATTATTCTGCAGTAAAACACATCGTGCAGCCCAAACCGTAAGGGCTAGAGACTTGAAACTTGGCCAATAGGTAGTACAAACATAGAGGAGAGGTTATCAAATTATGAGCCATATTGGCCTATAGGTGGCGCTATAGCAATCAATTGCGCGAAACTGCTCATAACTCCTAAACCGTATGTCGTACACTCAAGTGTCTTATATCATTCGAAAGGTGAGTCCACGACGAACAAAATGTATATCTCCGATTTCATTTGCGCCATGATACATTTTCCGCCATTTTGAATTTTGTTAAAAAACTACTTTTGCAAACTAGTCCTAGGTTTCTTGCTTGATCGGAACCAAACCAGTGCAGAAATGTTCTCTGGAGTCTGAATATCAATAATAATTGAAAAAAAGTTTAAATTTCTATTCACGGTTGCTAAGGGGCGGAAAACGACTGTTGTGGGAGGAGCCTATTTTACTAAAATGGCTATAACTCAAGAAAGAAATGAGATGTCTTCACCAAACTTGGTACACATGTGTATGGTCTGAGTCTTTGGTCACGATAAAAAAATCGCGACGATTGAACACTTGGTGGCGCTATAACACGAAAAAAAACTGAAAATGGCTATAACTACCCGACCGCTAGTCCGATTGACTTGAAAATTGGTATGCAGTGTCTTGGTCCAAGGTCCCATGTATGTCTATGAGGACATTGGCCTATCTCAAAAAACATTGCCGCCACAGCCAATTAAATTATTTCAGTGTTTAAAATCTTGCTAAATAAAACTTAATGTATTTTGATGCTTGTGTGCTTAAAGGCCTTAAAGGCTTGAACCCCGCTAAATGCTGCTTGCAGCTTTAATTATTATTATTATTATTATTATTATTCTCCGCTAAAACGCATCGTGCAGCCCAAACCGTAAGGGCTGGAACTTTGAAACTTTGTCAGATGGTAGTACACAAAACGAGGAGAGGTTATCAAATTATGAGCCAGATTGGCCTATAGGTGGCGCTATAGCAATCAATTGCGCGAAACTGCTCATAACTCCTAAACCGTATGTCGTAGACTCAAGTGTCTTATATCATTGGAAAGGTGAGTCCCTGACGAACAAAACGTATATCTCCGATTTCATTTGCGCCATGATAGATTTTCCGCCATTTTGAATTTTGTCAAAAAACTACTTTTGCGAACTAGTCCCTGGATTTTAGTCCGATCGGAACCAAACCAGTACAGAAATGTTCTCTGGAGTCTGAATATCAATAATCATTGAAAAAAAGTAATAATTTCGATTCACGGTTATTAAGGGGCGTAATAATAGACGTTCAGGGCGGAGCCTATTTTACTAAAAAGGTTATAACTCAAGATTACAATGAGATATCTTCACCAAACTTGGTACACATGTGTAAGGGCTCAATCTTTGGTCACAATAAAAAAAATGCGATGATTGAACACTTGGTGGCGCTATAATATGAAAAAAACATGAAAAGGGCTATAACCACCCGACCGCTAGTCCGATTGACTTGAAAATTGGTATGCAGTGTCTTGGTCCAAGGTGCCAAGTATGTCTATGAGGACATTGGCGTATCTCAAAAAACATGGCCGCCACAGCCAATTAAATTTGAGCACCTATTAGACAAGGTTAACGGAGGCCGATCGGAACGAAACTCGATGGGCATGTTCGACTCATGGCCCTGGAGGTCTGTAAGAATTTTGAAAGAAATCGGCCACTAGTTGGCGCTAACGAGTTTTATGGCTCTGTGATCACGTGGTGTTGCACACATCCCCAAAATATGCATATCATTTGATAGATCTCCTCATACTGAACAACTTTGCCTCTTGAACTATTGCTGTCAATCAAATCTTTCATTAAATATTTGTAATTATGTTTAAAACCTACTTTTGCGAACTAGTCCCTGGATTTTTCATTGATCGGAACCAAACCAGTCTAGGACAATTCTCTGGACTCTCTAGATCAATAATCATTGAAAAAAAGTTGAACTTTTGCATTTGGATGGCTATAACAGGGTCATTTAGAAGAGGGGCGTAGCAAAATACACTCAAAAGCCTATAAATCCTAAAGGAAAACTCAAAACTTCACGAAAATTGTTATGTATATGTGACATAACATGCTGAAGAAGCATGCAAAGTTTCATGGAGATCGGATCATAGGTGGCGCTATAACTGTTAAAAAGCTTTGAAAACCATGTATTCCCTATGGTGAATTGCCTGTATTGGCTGTAAATGGTATTTTCCATCTCTGTAATCAGGTGGGGTAAAAAAACATCCACATAATATGCAGAAATTATGATAGATCTCCTCATACTGAACAACTTTGCCTCAAGAACCAATACTGTCAATCAAATTGTTTTTTATTTATTCACAATTATGTTCAAAACGTATTACCTAAAATTACCACCAGATGGCAGCAGAAGACCACTCATTGGTTCATTTTGCTTACTAAGCATATTTAAACTTTATAAAATCATTATAATAATGTTGCAAATGACATTTTGTCAATGTTTAGCAATTAATTTGTTCATTTGATTAATGTTTTACAATAATTATTATATTACAATTAAAATAATGCCTGAAAATATGATTTAAAGGGGAAAACCTGGAATAAGCTATTTGTTACCCATCATTAATTTCAAATATCTCTATCTCCAACTAAATGTGCATGTGAGTTAGCACATTTGAAGGAATTAACTTGCAAAATGTGCCCATTAAATGAAAAACAGACAATTAAAATGAAAATGAGCCAATGAGTACTTCTCTGCTGCCACCTGCTGGGCTTAAATAGTCATTTTTTTCATACTATTTACTTATCATGTTCTATAATTCCTATTTAGACATTATAAAGTCACTATTACAATATTTACAATCACATTTTGTCAAAATAATTTATTTCAAATATATCTGCAACAAAATTAATGTTTAAATGAGTTAACATGGAAAATGTGCCTATTACATATTCCTTAAAATTACAAAACCACCAAACATTTAATAAGCATATTTCAAAATGTAAAATACCCATTTTAGCTGTAAATGGGCATTTTCTCTCTATGATTTTAAAGGTTACATTTAATGGCTAAATAAAACACAATAACTTTTTATGCAAATGTGCTTAAATGCCTTAATTGGCTTGAACCCCGATAATTGCTGCTTGCAGCTATATTTATTATTATTATTATTATTATTATTCAGACCTAAAACGCATCGTGCAGACCAAACCGTAAGGGCTAGAGACTTGAAACTTGGCCAATAGGTAGTACAAAAATCGAGGAGAGGTTATCAAATTATGAGCCAGATTGGCCTATAGGTGGCTCTATAGCAATCAATTGCGCAAAACTGCTCATAACTCCTAAACCGTATGTCGTAGACTCAAGTGTCTTATATCATTGGAAAGGTGAGTCCATGACGAACAAAACGTATATCTCCGATTTAATTTGCGCCATGATAGATTTTCCGCCATTTTGAATTTTGTCAAAAAACTACTTTTGCGAACTAGTCCTAGGTTTTTCGCTTGATCGAAACCAAACCAGTGCCGAAATGTTCTCTGGAGTCTGAATATCAATAATTATTGAAAAAAAGTTGAAATTTCGATTCACGGTCGCTAAGGGGCGGAAAACGAATGTTGTGGGAGGAGCCTATTTTACTAAAACAGCTATAACTCAAGAAGAAAATGAGATATCTTCACCAAACTTGGTACACATGTGTATGGTCTCAGTATTTGGTCTCGATAAAAAAATAACGATGATTGAACACTTGGTGGCGCTATAACACGAAAAAAACATGAAAATTGCTATAACCACCCGAGCGCTAGTCCGATTGACTTGAAAATTGGTATGCAGTGTCTTGGTCCAAGGTACCATGTATGTCTATGAGGACATTGGCGTATCTCAAAAATCATGGCCGCCACAGCCAATTAAATTTGAGCACCTATTAGACAAGGTTAATGGAGGCCGATCGGAACGAAACTCGATGGACATGTTTGACTCATGGCCCTAGAGGTCTGTAAAAATTTTGAAACAAATCGGCCACTAGTTGGCGCTAATGAGTTTTATGGCTCTGTAATCACGTGGTGTTGCACACATCCACAAAATATGCATATCATTTGATAGATCTCTTCATATTGAACAACTTTGCCTCTAGAACCATTGCTGTCAATCAAATCGTTCATTAAATATTTGCAATTATGTTAAAAACCTACTTTCGCGAACTAGTCCCTGGTTTTTTGCCCGATCGGAACCAAACAAGTCTAGAACAATTCTCTGGACTCTCTAGGTTAATAATTATCGAAAAAAAGTTGAACTTTTGCATTTACATGGCTATAACAGGGTCATTTAAAAGAGGGACGTAGCAAAATACACTCAATAGCCTTTAAATCTTAAAGGAAAACTCAAAACGTCACGAATATTGTTATGTATATGTGACATAACATGCTGAAGAAGCATGCAAAGTTTCATGGAGATCGGACCATAGGTGGCGCTAAAACTGTTAAAAAGCTTTGAAAACCATGTATTCCCTATGGTGAATTGCCTGTATTGGCTGTAAATTGTATTTTCCATCTCTCTATTCAATGAATGTTCAGATCTATTTAAAAACAAGTCAGAACATGTATCCTATGCCTCTAAACAAGCATGAAAAATTTCAGACAGATCGGACAATATTTGCCTCTATAAATTTTACAAAAGGTTAAAATTACAGAGTTCATTTGATAATAATGGTATATTAAGCCAATAAGTGGTCGTTTGCTGCCCCCCGCTGTTCATTTTATTGTACTACACACAAAATAATATTATTCTGCAGTAAAACACATCGTGCAGCACAAACCGTAAGGGCTAGAGACTTGAAACTTGGCCAATAGGTAGTACAAACATAGAGGAGAGGTTATTAAATTATGAGCCAAATTGGCCTATAGGTGGCGCTATAGCAATCAATTGCGCGAAACTGCTCATAACTCCTAAAGCGTATGTCGTACACTCAAGTGTCTTATATCAATGGAAAGGTGAGTCCATGACAAACAAAATGTATATCTCCGATTTCATTTGCGCCATGATAGATTTTCCGCCATTTTGAATTTTGTTAAAAAACTACTTTTGCAAACTAGTCCTAGGTTTCTTGCTTGATCGGAACCAAACCAGTGCAGAAATGTTCTCTGGAGTCTGAATATCAATAATAATCGAAAAAAAGTTTAAATTTCTATTCACGGTCGCTAAGGGGCGGAAAACGACAGTTGTGGGAGGAGCCTATTTTACTAAAATGGCTATAACTCAAGAACAAAATTATATGTCTTCACCAAACTTGGTACACATGTGTATGGTCTGAGTCTTTGGTCACGAAAAAAAAATCGCGACGATTGAACACTTGGTGGCGCTATAACATGAAAAAAACATGAAAATGGCTATAACTACCCGACCGCTAGTCCGATTGACTTGAAAATTGGTATGCAGTGTCTTGGTCCAAGGTCCCATGGATGTCTATGAAGACATTGGCCTATCTCAAAAAACATTGCCGCCACAGCCAATTAAATTATTTCAGTGTTTAAAATCTTGCTAAATAAAACTTAATGTATTTTGATGCTTGTCTGCTTAAAGGCCTTAAAGGCTTGAACCCCGCTAAATGCTGCTTGCAGCTTTAATTATTATTATTATTATTATTATTTATTAATCCCCCATTGCTGTGTGGAGTTCTTTTATGATGGATGGATGCACTTTTTTGGGCTTCAAAATCTCAGCCCCCATTCACTGCCATTATATTAGCCAGGGCATTTTTTTATATATCTCCGGTTGTATTCGTCTGAAAGAAGCAAGTCATATACACCTAGGATGGCTTGAGGGTGAGTAAATCATGGGGTAATTTTCATTTTTGGGTAAATTATCCCTTTTAATAGTGTAAATGCTGTGACTCTTTGGTGCTATCAGAACATTGCTGTTTGTTTGATTGGCCTACATGTGTCAAATTCTGGCTTAAACAATGGCGTGAGTTTAGGGTGGCACTACCTGTTTGTACAGTTTTATGGAACAGAAATTGCTTTTAAAATTCATTACATAATCATGTATGTACTATATCATAAAATGTTTAGATCAACCTGAAGTCAAAACATGCACACAGAGGCTGTAAATGGATTTCAAGGTCAGACAGGTGGCTGTCAGTATGATTTTTTTTTTTTTTTTCTCTCTTGGCCTGCATGTCATCTTTGTGACAGCACCTTAAATGATGACTGTGCTAAGAGCCTAGAGGTGATCTGAAAACCTTGAAACTGTGGATCCGTGTGTCATCTGTCAATCCCACCTCTAATACACACACATACACATACACATGTGCGCACAACACTTTCTCAAAGCCCTGAGGGTATGAGAAACAGACAGCATGGAGCACCTTTAAACTTGACATGAGACATTATGTTCTCAACTTAGCTAGTATTTTTAACTTAAAGGGGACATAACACACACAGTTTCTGCCCATATCATGTTAATCTTGAGTACCTATAGAGTAGTATTGCATCCTTCATATCTCCAAAGTGTCTTTAGCTTTATCAGATTTATAAAAGATATGCTGTGCAGATTCTTTCCGAAAACAGTCAGGCTCCCAGAGGCGTGCCAGGGGCGGAGCTAAAGAGTCACGAGCGCACATACACAATACATCCTTGCATTATCCCTGGACAACTTTCGATTCACTATACGCTTGCATTGTTTACATTCTATGCTATTATGTGCCGATTGCCAACAAAACAGACATTTGATGCTGTTTTACTCACCACCTGAGGTTTCAACTCATGACCGGGACTTGTTTATAAAACATTTGTCACACTTGCACAACTCCATTGCTGCCCCGGAAAAAACAAATTGCATCCACCATTTTCTTAATGCTGGGTTCTTTGGGAAGCTGAACAAGGTTATCTTTCCCTCACAACCAAAAACACACTTCTTTGGTGATATTGTTGATTTTGTGGTCTAAAAACAAAATGACAAATCTTTCTCGAGCAGGTCCTATGCAGCGTTGTGGACGACCTCCATAACCCAAACGATCATGCGTCCAACTTGTTTTTTGTTATTATTATTATTATTTTTTACTTTGCACATGTTTAGCATGAGAATCATACTCTTTATCAGTGTAAATGAGTCGAAATGCATGAAATAGCATTAGACCACCCCCATATACCAAACTGTATATTTATCCTCGCTATGAAAGATAATGTGGTCATATAGGGTGTTTAAACTTGGCAGGGGGTTTTTTCCAGTTAAAATTCATTCTGGTGCAATTGCTCTGTTACTGCTGGTTTATTTTAATAAACATGAATGCTGCCATCCAAACTTTGCAGACTCCCGTTTACTCTGGTGAGGTTTGAATATGAATGTAACATGGACCAAAGTCAAAATGAACCAAAAACAAGATGTAATGTCACAAGATGCGACCCTAAAAAGGGCAAAATGCCCAAGCATACCTGGCTCTTCTCATCATATGAGCTACATTGTCCATTACAGTTTGGTACAGGAGTCGGAACTGCCATTTCCTTGCAGCAGATCTTCGTTTTTATATGCAACACAGGAATTCCTGGTGCTGTTTTGATTCCTTTAGACATTAGAAGTCCTCAGTGAGTTCTCATCTAGCAAAAATGCCACTATATATACACACAAACAATGAGCACACTTAACCCAGCACACAGCATTGTTTTGGATGTTCAATAAGTTCCATTACAAAATGTAAATTCCAGCCAGCTATTTTGCATTTAAAAGTCGTCTAATAGCCACCCAAACACAGTCCTGACTTCTAGGCTAAAACAAGGCAAATTTTGGGCTGTCAGTGGAAATTTATTAGATGTTTAACCATAGTCATAGACTAGTCATCTACATGAACACATAAAAGAAATGAAACCAAACACCTTGTAATCACTGTTGACTTTGCTCACATGATGAAATATCATACATCTCGCACATCACATGTTGATCATACATCAACATTATTTTGGCAAAAACAACATGTTTCAAGGTTATTTGAGCTAGAAGTTGGTTACTCGTAGCCGGACTATATTGGGTCTATTAACCGAGATGGTGAAATGACAGTTATTGCTTGCTGGGTATCATAAAAGCTGTTTTTTGTTTTATATCTTTTAGGTTCTATGTTAAAATTGACATTGTGAACACTAAGCAAACCAGGACTAAATGTAAATATTTTCTTTTTGGGCCCAGAACAAAAGAACCAAGAGAACCAAGTGTGAACAAACCCATACCCCATTGACTTTCATTGTATGGATAATAAAATCACTGAGACATTTTTCAGAATGTCCACAGGAATATATCTATATACTGCATGGGCGTCGGAACCATTGTATGTGGGTGGGACAAGACCCACCCACTTTTTACGATCAATGATATTGGACCCACTCACTTTTATCGTCTCTAACATTCAGCACATGTCTGTTTACCTACCCCTAATCGATAAACACTTATTATTAAACACGTTAGACGCTTTATTTCCACTTTTCTAATATTTTCGTCCTTTTTATTGAAAATAAATGCCTTTCCGATCTGATATGTGATGGGAAAAGTGAGAAGATTGAGCTCGGCGAAAGGCGGACTCGAACCGCGAGTCGATTTGTGTCAAAACTAGATGCCGTGTGTCTTACCCCTACACTACTGCCACTCTCAATGATATGGCGATTCCCGTAATTTTGTCTTTCCGAACTATACGCTTAGCAAGCAAAGTGGTATATTTATACTTATTGGCATCTACTCCAGTAAAAAAATTCTGAGGACCCACCCACATTTATTTTGCTTCCGACGCCCATGATATACTGAATATATCAGAGTACATGACAGAATTTTCATTTTGCAGTAAACTGTTCCTTTAAGATTAACTTGAACCTTTGGCAAAATCTTTCCCTTCACCCTTCAACCCAATCAAGATAACTATTATGGTAAATATAACAAAAACTATTCCTGTGTTCACATGAACGAATGATAAAGTTTTGTTTATTATAAACTCGCACTGTGAAAAGCAAACAATATAGGGTTATCATTATATACACAAGGATACACAAGAAATGCATGATTTAAAAAATATATATATATATATATATAAACAGTGACAGTAATCAGACCTGAAACTCAGAATTTGCTAAACATACTATGCATTGTCAAGGGAGTAATCACACTCATTTCCAAGCCATTGAAAGGATTTTTCCAAATCCAGTGTGACTATTGAGGTCAGTGAAGACTAATAAAGCCCTGAGACCTCATGTGAAAATCTTTCATCTTTTTGATTAATCATTCATGTTAAGTGTTTAGTGAGCATCTCTTTATTTGTGCTGTGGCTCTCTGTAATGATGCCTTATGTCCCTGAGGCCCATAAAACACGCTTCATAATACCATCACACACACTAACCGTCATACATATCACTTACCCCTCTGAGTGCAGACAGCACATCCTTATGAATACTGCTCTTAGACTCCACATTCTTTTCAATAATGAACTAGTGTTCATCAATAATACTTAGTTTAGTCATAGTGTCAAGTGCTCAAGTGGGATAGCAGTGAAATTATCAAGTAAAAAAGTACATACAATTAATACATTTTATACACACTTTTTTCTCACTCTGTTCCTTGCACAATACTATGATATGACTTCAAAAAACTGATGAAACAGTGACATCATACATAGATTGTAAACTAATAAATTTTTATGTTGCATCACATAAGCTCAGTGGATCACCTGGTACAATATTGCAGTCCCTTGAAACACGACTATTGCACTATAAGCTAAAATTGCACTGTTGCTTCAGCAAATACACTCTAAATAAAAATGGTGCTATATAGCATTAAAAGTGATTAATTGGCTTGTAATCGGGGAACCACTTTAAGTGCTATGTAGCACCTATCTTTAAAGGGGCTATACAGAACCTTTGTCAAATGTAGAACCTTAAAGGGGTGATGAATTGAGAAATCAACTTTCCCTTGAGCTTTTGATATATAAAAGGTCATGGTAATATAAGAATATCCTGTAAGTTTCAGAGCTGAAAACTTCCTTGTTAGTCAAAGAAAAACTTTTATAGACACCAGGCCCAGCAAACGACAGGTTTTTCAAAGTGGGGATCTATGATGTCAAAGGGAGGCAAGCACCGCCTCAGCAGAGGAATATTAACGTCTACTTCATCACTGCCTGTTTAGCCCCGCCCACCGATTTGTGCATGTAACATAGGCCTAGTGTTAAACCTTCGAGCTACAAAGCAAAACACATGCCGTTGAGGATTACAAAATATTGTGCAGTGACTGGCTTCAACAGTAATGCAACATGTTCATTCTAATGCCTGATCTGAAATGTGATGATTCATGTAGTCAGAGGTTCTGTGTGTCAGACCAGTGACTAAACATCAACTTGCATTGTTTCTCAGTGGGTGTTTACACTGAAGTCTCCCAGCGGACACGCCCCTTAAAACAGAGCGTTCAAAGCAGAAGGCTAAAATCAGGGTAGGAAAAATGCCTTTTATTTATAAATTATGACGCATTTATGATTATTGATGTAAAAAGCAGTCTAACATTATAAGTGCACCCCAGGAAACATAATAAAACAATAAAAAAGGTACATTCATTCAAAAACTATACAGTCAATCACCATGTCTTATCGTTCTATCATGCTCCAATACCCATTTTCCACCAGAATGAACCGGGTGCTAGTTCAGAGCCAGTGCTAGTCCCAGTTCATAGTTGGTTCGACTGAGGAGCCTTCTAAGAACCGTTTGCTTTTCCACATGCTGAGAGCCACAACAGAGCCATGTCTTATGCCACTGTATACGTCTCATCTTTCTCAGCAACGCTAGCAAGGCAGCGGGAAACACAAACACACCAGGCTTGTTCAAGATGCATTGGCGCTGCGCAGAGCGATCCACGTATGATATTAAAAAAACGCATGAGTGAATCAAAAGCATAAGGAGTCATATGCTCTCGCTGGACTCGTTGTCATACAGCAATCGGTTCTTACTTCTAGCCCAGCAATGTTTTGGTGCTACTTAAGAACCACTTTTCCTGGCTCGGAGCTGGTGCTTTTGGTGTGGAAACACAAAGAACCGATTTGAAACTGGGCTCTGGCTCCGAACTAGCACCAGCACTGCCTTGGTGCAAAAGGGGTACAATTGTATCCCTCCATCCACATAATTGAAACTGCAACTGACAGCTCTTGGTATCCAAATTGTCTTGTTGCATCCCACCACCACCCCATTCTCCTCCTTAGATTTTAGATGTTATTCCACTCTCATATGTTTGCTATGAATGGGAATTTATAACCATGGCAAAAGCTGTTTTGAATTATTTGTATGCTTTTCTAAGGTCAAAAAGTGTCGTCAGGGGGCCCTGGAATATTTCCTTATAGGGGGGATTTGGGGGCAAAAAGGTTGAGAATGTCTCGGTTACGTATGTAACCCTCGTTCCCTGAAGAGGGAACGGAGACGTACGTTAGTGACTAACGAATGGGGGTCTCGCTTAGAAGCCAATTACCTTCGAGAATTCCACAGCGCCCAATGGCGCCCAATGCCAATGCCATGGGCATGCGGAATTTGCATGCGTAACTCCGCCCCACCTCATGGGTATATAAGGAAGTACGCTGGCAACATCGCATTATGTTACTGCTGCAGGAGCCAAGACTGAACTCTGCGTTCCAGGCAGCACAGCTGACGTGGCAAAGGAACGTACCCTTTCGTTCAGTCACTACGACGTACGTTAGTGACTAACGAATGGGGGTTTCAATACAACAACGCCACTCAGCTGTCATCCAGTGCCCTGCGTAAGTGTGAGTACCCTGCCGTAAGACTAGTACGAACGAAGGACTCCCACTTATCACAGGAATACCAAGGTACACTGGGAAGCATATTCCAGTGTGGATATGCCAAAATGCCTACCCGTGGGGAGGACTTAGAGAATACACATATGACCCGCTAAGGGCTGCATATGGAAGAACTCTAGGGTACCAGCCGAAGGTGGATTTTTAACCCTAGGGGTGGCAGGGACTTGCCAAGGGAAAGACACCTGCTCGCTGAGGAGGCTTACGGTGGAAATACTCGTGTGGGGGTCGCCGGAGGGGAACCATGCACATGGGGCACCTGGCCGGACATGAGGGTCTGGGCTCGAAAGGGCAGACTGAACTGATGTCAGCGTCAACAGTGCTGGAGGAGCTCAGGGTTCTCGGGGAGCTCACCTGAGGTAAAATATCGCACGTATCCAGTCCGTGGAGTGGAATGGCGAGCAAGCGAAGACACCTGAGCCTGGTCCATTACCGGCCACCTGTAGGGGCGAGTACATAGTCGGACACTGGCTCCACTCGGAGATAGTAGAATCTGGCGAATGTGTTAGGTGTCGCCCAGCCTGCAGCTCTGTAGATGTCTGTTAGCAAGGCGCCATGCGCTAAAGCCCAAGAGGAGGCCACACTCCGGGTGGAGTGTGCCCTAACCCCAAGGGGACATGGTCGACCTTGCTGCTGGTAAGCCAAAACAATGGTGTCCACTATCCAGTGAGACAGCCTTTGCTTTGAGAGAGCTCTTCCCTTCCGCTCTCCACCATAACAGACAAAGAGCTGGTCTGAGGTCGGAGGGCGCGTACTGGACAGAGCAATGCCAAGGCTGGGTCTGCCTCCTCCAAAGGCAGCGCTTGCAGGTTCACCACCTGGTCTCGGAACGGAGTGGTGGGAACCTTGGGCACATATCCGGGCCGGGGTCTCAGGATCACGTGAGAGTTAGCCGGTCCGAACTCCAGGCACGCTTCGTCAACCGAAAATGCTTGCAGGTCCCCTACCCTCTTAAGAGAGGCCAATGCAGTCAGCAGAGCCGTCTTCATCGACAGGAACTTAATATCGACCGACCGCAAAGGCTCAAAGGCAGGCCTCTGCAGAGCACTTAGAACTACTGCGAGGTCCCAAGAGGGTACGAGAGGAGAGCGAGGAGGATTCAGTCTCCTCGCCCCCCTCAGGAACCTGATGATCAGGTCGTGCTGACTTACCTTTTTGTCTCCCAGGAGATTGTGGTGGGCAGATATTGCGGCCACGTACACTTTAAGGGTGGAGGGAGACAGCCTTCGCTCCAACCCCTCCTGGAGAAACGATAGCATGGACCCGATCGGGCATTTCCAGGGGTCTTCTTGGCGGGAAGAACACCATGTGACGAAGAGGTTCCACTTCAACACATAGAGATGTCGTGTAGACTCTGCCCTAACGGAAGTGATGGTAGCGACCACCACAGGTGGAAGAATACTCAAACCTGCCGCGTCCCGTCCAGAAGCCACACGTGGGGCATCCAGAACGCCGGACGCGGGTGCCAAAGGGTGCCCCATCTCTGAGTGAGGAGGTCCGGTCTCAGAGGAATAGGCCAGGGAGGAGCTGTTGCAAGGAGTAGCAGTTCTGAGAACCAGGTCTGGCCGTGCCAATACGGGGCGACCAACATGACCTGCTCCTTGTCCTCCCTGATCTTGCACAGTACCCGTGCAAGAAGGCTCACTGGGGGAAACGCATACTTGCGTAGACCCGACGGCCAGCTGTGCGCCAGTGCATCCGTGCCGAGGGTGCCCTCGGTCAGAGAATAAAACAGGGAGCAATGGGAAGAGTCCTGGGAGGCAAACAGGTCTACCTGTGCGTCGCCAAACCGTTCCCATATCAGCTGGACCGTCTGGGGATGGAGTCTCCCTTCTCCAGGAAGAGGCTGAATCCATGAGAGCTCGTCGGCTGCACGGTTCAGGATTCCCGGGATGTGGACAGCACGAAGGGACCTCAGGTGCTTCTGACTCCATAGAACGAGATGACGGGCGAGTTGAGACATACGGCGGGAGCGTAGACCGCCCTGGTGGTTGATGTACGCTACTACGGCCGTGTTGTCTGTCCTGACTAGTACATGTTGACCCCTCAGCAACGCTCAGAAGCGGTGCAGGGCGAACCGTACTGCCAGTAACTCGAGGCAATTGACATGCAGAAGGCGCTGGGGTCCTGTCCAGGAGCCCGCGGCTGCTTGTCCATTGCACATGGCACCCCAGCCCGTGGATGAGGCATCTGTTGACACAACAACATGCCTGGAAACTCGTTCTAAGGACACTCCGGTCCGTAGAAAACTGAGGTTCGACCACGGGGTGAGAGTCTGTAAGCAGGCCCGAGTCACTTGTACCCGGAGCGTGCCAGACCGCCATGCCCATCTCGGGACTCGATCGCGTAGCCAGTGCTGAAGCGGTCTCATATGTAGCAATACGAGCGGTGTCACCGCGGCTGCAGATGCCATATGCCCCAGGAGCCTCTGAAATAGTTTCAGTGGAACCGCACTCCTGCCCTCGAGTTGACGAAGGCAAGTCAGCAGAGACTGCGCGCACATGGCGACCGAGTCGATATCCATACCGAGAAAAGAGATCCTCTGCACGGGGCAAAGTTTGCTCTTCTCCCAGTTGACCCGAAGGCCCAGACGGGCTAAGTGTTGGAGCACTAGATCTCTGTGTTCGCACACCTGCGCTCGAGAGTGACTCATTATGAGCCAGTCGTCGAGGTAGTTCAGGATGCGAACCCCTTGCTGCCGAAGGGGCGCAAGGGCTGCCTCGGCAATCTTCGTAAAGACGCGAGGGGACAGAGATAGCCCGAATGGGAGGACCGCATACTGATATGCCCGCCCCTCGAAAGCAAACCGTAGGAACGGTCTGTGTCGAGGTAGAATGGAGACATGGAAGTAGGCGTCCTTCAGGTCGATCGCTGCAAACCAATCGTCCGGACGAACGCATTCGAAAAGGCGTTTCGCTGTCAACATCTTGAACAGAAACTTGTGAAGGTAACGGTTCAAGATGCGCAGGTCCAGGATTGGTCGTAACCCACCGATCTTTTTGGGTACAATGAAGTACGGGCTGTAGAACCCATAGTTAATCTCGGCTGGAGGGACAGGTTCGATCGCACCCTTCGCCAGTAGGGTGGCAATCTCCGCTCGCATGACGGGGGCATTGGCCCTGATCATGGTGAAACGGACTCCCCGGAAGCAGGGAGGAACCTGCGCGAACTGAATCGCGTAGCCGCGCCTGACGGTCCTCGCGACCCAGCGGGACAGCCCTGAAAGCTGAAGCCAGACTCCCAGGAACTGCACCAGCGGGGTCATTCGGACCACAGACGTACCCGGTGTGGGGCAGTGAGGCAGCGTTACCGGCCCAGACATGGGAGGGTGTTAGGCGTCCCGGTGCGGGGGCACGGTTAACTGCTGCGTCCTGACAGAGGAGACCAGGGATGGATGCACGTTCCACTGGGGTCTGCTCTGCCAGGAGGCTGGCGACAGAGAGGGATGCGAGTGGCGGGACCCGAGGGTGGCGCCCACTGTCATCACCGATCTCTGGTGGCTCAGGGATGGGAGTGTTAATTCTTTCTTTGACCAAAATAGGGTGCTGCTGACCCGGGGGCCAGCAGCTGAACAAAGGATTCTCCCCCGGCCCTCCACCGGGGGAAGGAGTGGTCCTGCTACCATATCCTGGAAAGAATTTCCCATCCCTGAGCCGTCCATCTCAGGAGCGCCGCTTGGCCTGGCGTTTAGTGGGGCGCGGGGCGGGCTGAGCGGACTGGGACACCTTCCTACAGCGACCTCCATGACCCGGCCCGGGTGAAGGCTGCTGCTTGGGCCGGGCGGGAGCCTTAGGAGGGCGTCCTCGGCGTGGAGCAGGCTTCACGGAACTTCCAGGACCGCGCAAGTTCCTCATGCAGCTCTGGAAAGAAAGGTATTGGGGGTGGGGACTGACGGTTGTCAGCGCACGCTCCCAAAAACCAATCATCGAGCCGGGAGCGCTCGGGACAGGGCGGAGGTTTCCACTCTATCCCGAGACTCGCGACTGCCCGAGACAGCATGGCTGTCAGCTCTGGGTCCGACTCGGGCAATGCTGGAACACCCGAGGGCGGCAGCACAGCCGAGTCATCATCCTCAGAGGACTCGAGCCCACCTTGTGATGCGGTGACCGACATCGCATCCTCCTCTGGAGCGCCAAACGAGATACACGGGGGGGCCAAATCAGGCCCCGCGATCTGCGTCTGAGCACTCGCGGGTTGCAGTGTGCAAGAGGGGGGTGTGGCCCGAGGCATGAGCGTCGGGGCTTTGTTCCACACCGTAACCCTCAGGTCACCCTGACCACCAGCCGAAGTACTGGGCCTCTGGGACTCAGTAGATCGGGGTGTGGTAGAGGGGACTCTTACTTAATTACGAAGTTCATCGAGTCTCGACCGCAACACCGCGATGGTCATGTTCCCGCAGTGGGAACATGACGTATCCACAAACG
Source organism: Romanogobio albipinnatus (assembly GCA_023566225.1). NCBI lineage: Eukaryota > Metazoa > Chordata > Actinopteri > Cypriniformes > Gobionidae > Romanogobio > Romanogobio albipinnatus. The sequence continues at coordinate 22,812,667 of CM042257.1, read as the reverse complement.
CTGCCTGGGCATGCTGAAAGCCCAAACATACCAGACAGTGCTTGTGCCCATCAAAGGAAGATAACGACCGGCCACACCCAAAAGTACACGGACGAGACATCCTGAAAAGGACGCGTCACATGCAAGCTCTTTTGTGAGAGGAAGCTTCGCAGAGAACGCCGAAGCGCCCAGGGACCACACACCAGCCGTCTAGTGGACCACTGCGCAGATCAGCAGGCAGGCAGTATGCGATCACTGGAACGCGCCATAACACCAACGCCTCTGGAAAGCTGCTCATCTCGAAGGCTGACAAAGACTCAGTAATAGGCTTGAAGGAGTGAAGAGATCCTCTTGGCTCCAAAGCAGAAACATAATGCGATGTTGCCAGCGTACTTCCTTATATACCCACGAGGTGGGGCGGAGTTACGCATGCAAATTCCGCATGCCCATGGCATTGGCACTGCCATTGGGCGCTGTTGAATTCTCGAAGGTAATTGGCTTCTAAGCGAAACCCCCATTCGTTAGTCACTAACGTACGTCGTAGTGACTGAACGAAAGGGAACCACGTTATCTTCAGGAAATACACTGCATTTTAATGTAGTTTTAATTCTTTCCCCAACTAAAGACTAAGGGGGAGTTAGAGAACCTTTAAAGAACTATACAGGGGCTTAACAGGTTATCTATATGGCAGTGGTGCTATTGAGCAGCTTGACCACCCCAAAGAACTGCTGAAGAACCATACTGGGCTTTACAGGTTCTTTATACGGTAGCTGTGCTATTTAGCACCTCAACCACCCCAAAGAACCAACGAAGAACCAATTTGTTTTGTTGTGACAGTGGAACTTTTGGGGACGTTTATTGTGCAGAAAAAAACGCACCCTGAAATAAAGCACATACAAACAGTATTACTTCAATTTAACATGAATAGTTCGTTTTTTTACTGCCTTGAAAGCGATAACGATTTTTCTTTTTATATTTGACGATAATGGCGCTCTGCTCTCGTCCACGTTTTTCTTTTCTTTGTTTTATTTTTCATAGTATATTCAGTTTTGCTCTCGTCCATCTTAAGTTCTTCATGAAGTAGCGACGTGCAATAAATTAGAGTCATCATAGCTCGCAGCGCCATCTGTTGATGTTAATCACTACACGATTGCTCCTTTAACCAACAGTCTGCTGTATGTTGGTCTGGCATTTTTGCAATGTATTTGCGGGCTGTTTTGAATGAGCTGTAAAACGAGGACATTTGCGGGGACAGAACACCAAAAACCGTGGATGTTAGGTCACCTTAATTCATTTCCAAACTGCCACGATACATACAACAATATTCAATATTCAATAGTTTGTATAAAATGTAAAACACTTTTAGTGCTAATTGCTGAACAATTCACTTTGAAAGTGTCGCAAAACAAACAAGAAAGCAACACAATAGCATTTTGCAGAGCTTCTGTTTCATGAGCAAATGCTCATCAAATGAATGTTTTAACCTAACAATGCCAAGCCCAGCATTACGATTTCTCTATCTGACAAACTGTTTCATTTAGTAGCCTGCCACCAAGTTGTCAATTTACCTTTAGAGTACAACATTATGGTATGATAGCACCCTTTGAAAAATGCTCACAAGCTTTTAAAATCCAAAACCCAAGTCTGCCAGCCGCCCCACTCAAATACAAGGGCACTGCCATGTCAGTGTGGACTCCGCCATGCAAATGGAACCACTTAAATGAAGAGAGGACTGGTAATGAGTCTGGAGATGAGGAACAATTTTGCGTGAACAGCTAATCGATGCGAGCCTTTGTGATCATTACTTTTTAGCACTCACTGAGAAGCACTTCTCTCTTGAGGTAGGTGCCCTCCGAAGCAAATGAGGAAAGAGCCCCCTAAAGTCTGACACACACATATGCACCTCCCGTCCACAGCCCTTAATATGAGCTATCCATCCTCCTCCATACTCTATGAAATATGCCTGTAAATTACCACTAATAGGACCGCAAATGCAAGCTCGGCTCTGACTGTCAGGGTGATACATGCAGGAAGAACAGACGGACGACCCCTCCTGTGACTGTGCTGTGGAGTTTTGTTGCTGGTATTAGATACCTTATGCTTAAGTCATTAGCTTAGCTCCACTAATAGCACACATAGCACACAGTTTCCCTGGCACCATATTTGTGGAAGCTACATTACAACTTTGAAGCTTAAAGCTTTAAGCTTTATAAAGTTGTTAAACTATACTTTGAACAAAATAGACAAATACATGTTATTTAAGGAGGCAATATATTTTTAAATATAACAATGTCAGAAGATGCAATTCATATTCATATATGAGCTGTTGGAGAAAAATAAAATTATACAAACAAATAAAAAATATCAATAGTAATAACTTTGACTGTGAACATAAGGTAGCTACAAGTATTATGCGATTAAATCTCAACATAATTAATATATCATACACTACACTACAGTTAAGTGTGATCTGCTGTGATATCACAATCAAGTTGAATTTTGGGATATAGAGGTACTTGAAGTGTACATCAGAGTAGACTCGCTCCCTCTGTCAAAATCGAGGGGGCGAGGGCCAATCCACATAAACTTTCCTCATACACTTGACAAAGTGGAACTCATTTCAAAATGGTGGCAGGGATTCCCACAAGGGGAAGTGCTTAGGGAGTGTATGTCTAAAGCAGGCTTTATTTGAGGGGACAGCCATTTGTATTGGTGTCCGAGGCCATAGGCTAGTGGACTTTATGGAGTGCACTCATTCTATTCCAAATTGCACCGCGATAATGAGTGTACAGCCGATGTACGCTCAACGGCTGTCCAAATTCGCTCACTTGTTTTCATTCACTCCTTCAAGTGAACTGTATATCAAGTGATTGAGGGTTTAGGCCATCAGATTCAGCCATAGGCTGCGTCCGAAAACCTAGGCAGCTCACTCGTTGCCTCGTTGCCTTATCAGACAATGGCTTGTAGGGCAGCGTTTGTGAATGAAGGCACCTCACGAAATTGATTTCAGACAGACTTCTTAGGCAGTGTAACAGTTTAATGATCTACAGCAAAATAGAGAGAGCTTTGGTGAGAACTAAACAAATATTGAATTACTACATTAGTAATTTCTCGCTAGAAATGACATCAGAAGTAGAAAATGTTGGTAAAAAACATACATTTACAGACAAACTGACGAGCAAACGCAACTTTCGGACGCCATCTTTTTTTTCCAGCTCAACTGTCACAGAATGGAAAGCACAGGATTGTGGGATATCAAAGGCAGCGAAGGATACAAATATGCAGCCTTCAAAAATCATTCAGATGAAGGTTTCTAATGTTAGTGAAGCTAACATTAGATTCGGACGTGCCTTGATGCCTTCCTGCTTTGAAATGTGTCCTCCGAAGGCAGCATTTTCCAGGTTTCGGACGAAGCCCTAGTCTCCCGTTGCCAGACCGTTGGCAGTAGGTCTTCTTCTTTAGGGCTTTATGGCAGTTGGTAAACAAACCATAGGTGCAGAGTGTGTACCATTTATGGAATGGGAAGAAAAAATAAAATTAAACAAACAAACAAACAAATAAAAATAGAAAGCCCAGAGGCTGCCTGACTGACATGTAAAGCAACCAATCACAGTTTGTTTTTTTGTTCAGTGTTTAGGTGTGTGAAAATGTAACGTCAATGTCCCTACATTAATACACCAGCTTGTAAAACTCTTGGACATATTTTAAAACGTACTTGCAAGCTTCACATACCTTTGAATAAACGCTCATTATCAAAATTGTAAACACGGTGGCTTTCATTTTCCATGAGGTGGTCTGGCATCACAATCAGACTACTTCAAAACTCCGGAAATATATCCTATTTTGTGTGCCATATGCATCCAGCATTCTGTCAATGGTCCGTCGGTGTGAGGCTTAGACTAGTAACAAACAGGATCATTTAAATGAAAATTTGGATGGTGAATTATTCTTTAACATGAGTCACTTGAACAAATCAATTCACACAAATTGGACTTCATTGTGCTTCATTTGAACTCTGAATCAGTTCATTCATTTTGAAAAGCAATTCACTTTTTAAACAGAACAAACTGATTTATATGAGAGTTCAATAGAGTGTTTGTTGATTATTACCTTGAAGGGGTGGATTCTGGAATTTATTGCCGCTTCAATCTATATCTTTTGAGTGATTTATAATCAAGTTTTTAATCAATATTTATCCTTCTAAATATTAAATTATTTGAATGATTCTTCAAGCTTATGAGATTTAATTACAGAAATGCAAGTCTGTTTACTGGAATGTGCTCTCTCTCCGTGGTTTTGAGAGAGGCACCCAACATGTGTTAAAATATTCCAAGGTGAATGGGGTCACTGCCTGTTCGCTTACAAGACCAATTCTTAGTTGAAGAATAAAGAATATTGTCTGTACCTCTTACTGATATAAAGAACATACTATCAGTTTGTTTTATGTATCTGTGTATCAGTATGTGCGCTAGTGTTCTTTGTTACAGATCAGTATTGGTGAGGTGGACAACTTGAACCCTGGGGAGATGGAATGACTTGTTTTCCCGACAAGCAGGAGCCTAGAAACGCAGTTCTGTGACCTAGGAGGTGATTAAACCAGGGTCTTGGTGTCATCCGGATAATCAATGGAGATATGCTTCTTTATATCAGTCCATGTGTGGAGATTTTCTAAGTTTATCTATTTCTTAACCAATCAGAATCATTCAACCTGTCATGATGACGTAACTTAGTGACTGTGTGAGAGTATAATTGTTTCTGTAATGAGTGTGTATGAAGCCAAGACAGCAACATAGTGTCGACCCAGATCCGGGCCACATCTTGTACACATCCAGATGTGGCTGGATCTGGGCAGACACTATGTTGCTGTATGGGAGAGCGGCCTACACTCTAAAAAGTGCTGGGTTAAAAATAACCCAAGTTGGGTTGAAAATGGACTAACCCAGCAATTGGGTTGTTTTAAGCAAACATTTAACATTTTCAACCCAACTTGGGTTATTTTTAACCCAGCATTTTTTAGAGTGTAGGCCGCTCTCCCAGACAGCAACATAGTGTCTGCCCAGATCCAGCCACATCTGGATGTGTACAAGAGTGTTTGAACTCCTGGCTGAATATTGAAGCTGACTTCTGCTGATAAAACTGCAAATTATCTTTAGTACATTTTTCTTCAATTGACTGCACTTCTGACTCCTAGTCTTCACTCATCATATCTGGTCCTTGGGTCTTTAACTGTAAAATCATTTCCCTTTCCCTTTCCCCTTATTGGAAAAGCATTTTTGCCTATCACTTTGCAATAGCATTTGCAATAAAAATGAAGCTTATGCGCAAGTTCTGGCTGGAAGATTCAATGTTACGTCACTTATCGCATTCAGACCTGTCCAATCAAGTCATAATTCTCAGAGTATAAAAGATCGGTAATTAACACATGTCTGAGTTCACAGATGCTGACGCCAGCATTACAGTGACGATCCGGACGTTCCGTAGCGGTCGATTGCTGGTCCTATTATAAAATTAATAATGTGAAATACAGTGGCGTTCAAAGTCCATGTCAGCTTATCATTCTGTTCATTGGGCTGTCGTGGCAACAGACACGCATCTAGATCCGGAACAATCACTTTCAATGGAGGACTCTCTGGGCATGTTATCAAAGACACGGCTGTGATCTTCATCACCATTCTGGTGTCATCACTTCATCAGCATTCATCACAGTGATATGTATATGATTATGCATTTCCGATATCGATCGGGTGTAGTATTTTACTCTTTCTCAAATTGTCAAGCATGCATGCACGAGACGCGCACCTGCTCGTGCAACGTTGCTCGTTATCGCTTGCTCGTGTTGTAAACTATCCACAGTGCCTCGTAAATGATTCGCATGACACCGGTTACCGTTAATGATTGTATTTTGTTTAGAAAAGCTGAAACAGAACAGCTGGCACAGCATATTAGCCTCTATCATTCTCCCCACGAATGCAAGGAAACCAACACGGGTTTTAAAGCGACATGCACCCCGTTAATCGGGGCTTCATGATACACAGAAGTTAAGCTGAAATCGCAAATGGGTTCAGTGTTATCAGATCGCTAAAGTTGAATTAACTATGCTAATTTGCTCAGCATAGATTTTAAAGTACAGCACTGACATCAGTGCTTTATCCGTTCTCATTCATTCGTGCTATTCATCTTGCAAGCGCTGTGAGTTCGTCACATACAAAATGCACTTGAAACTGACACAATAGTTTCAAGCTTAGAAGTGTTTTGGGCTGTCATCCAGCAGAGTACATATTTTGCTCAAACATACGGGGCACCCAGTGTTGAAATGGCTTCCTTGTGTGATTCGACATGGCTTCCTTTACTATGAGGAAGAACCGCGTTCTGTGCTCATATAAAGGTGCCGTTGCTTATTGCTTTATAAATATACGCTACATATGAATAAATTAGTTAATAAAAAACAAACATGTATAGTAATTGTGCTTTTGTCTTTGCGTTACTCCAGTTAATTTGACTATATTCGTGTTTTATTCCGCTACTGATATCTGGATGCCTCTGTCTATTTTAAGGAACTTTAGAATTTAGCGTTACGTCTCATTTGGTCCTTCTGTACTACGACGCCATGGCTACAATTATGAATTAAACAAAGTGTATCTCGCTAGTATTCAAAGCACCATATGTCAAGTAAGGTTTGCATAAAAAAACAAGGTTTAACTGGATATTCGATAGCAGCAATAATTTAATTCCGTACTCAATCCGACCCATTTTACATAAAGATTGCATCCTGTACAGCAACTAAATCGCAGCACGGGAATACAATAATTCAAATATTTTATGAATATAGTAAGTGAGCAGAGTGCGCTCCCTTTATGAATGCATGAAACCGTCAAATGCTTCAGTTCAACTAAACTCGGACACTAGTGGAAACCGTTTCGATCAATCTGACTACACCAAATCATGAATCTATAGCATGTTTTACTCTTCGTTGGTCAAACGTATGCACTAGAAGGCAGAATTGGTCAGTGAACAAGCACTGAGCCATTCAATCCTGATTGTGTATGTTCCATGTTGTGTTGGCTCCTCCAATTGGCCATTGCATTCAAGCTCTCCACAGACATTTACATTTACGCATTTGGCAGACGCTTTTGTTCTGGGTGACTTGCATCGTATTCAAGGTGCACATTTGGTATTTTGTCGGATCTTGCTTTCCCTGGGAATCGAACCCATGGCTTGGCGTTGCTGGCGCTATGCACTACTGTTTGAGCTACAGTAAAGACGTGTCTGTGATTGGCTACGCTCGCATTGAAAACACCAACATTAGTCAGTCTATCGAGACTAACACAATATACAGGGGAGTAAATATAGTGTGACTGTTTGACAAAGTCTGCACATGCGTACTGATTCCTGCAAATGACGAGCTCTCTCGCAGTGAGCTTTTTATTTTTCCCGTCACCAAAGCTGGCACACACGGTGCGGCTTATAATCATTGTGATTCGTTGCTTTTCAGACTGTGATCCTGATGTCACACTGTGGGAACTCCGCTGCATTAATGTCAGACTGTATGATAATCAAACGCACAAGAATTTGTCTGGAGGTTACATCAACCCACTCACATTTGTTTAATTTACTTCAGGTTACAATTTTATCATGGCTGTTGGTGAGTATGTCAAAGATGCTATCAAAGACAAAAGATTTTAACCTATGGTCAAAAGAATTTAGGATTGCGATATTGTCTCAGACTGCCAAACGTGGACAAAAAAAAAAAAAAACCTTGGCTCAAGTTATCAAACGATGACTCTCACATTGATTATTGTTTTTCATTGGTTCGGTTGCTTTGCAGGGTTCTATAGCCAGCTATGGTTTATTAACTAGTAAAGCGTCTTCTAAAACATTCTTATCCTTCTGCAAGGGCATTGTTTGGTTTTCAATTGTCGGTTATGTATTTGTTATGCCGTTCTGGTTTATTTTCTTCTGGGGGTTCTCTCAACAGGTTCTGATGGTTAGATGGTGTTCTATCTAGCTGTGAGCCGGAGTCACGCCCAATGGTTTCGAATCCTCCAACTGCAGATGCTAAGAACTGCAGTTCCCCAACTCCTCTATGCCTAGGTCATTCTTCGTATTGGGGCTGCTACGAACGCAGCTCAATGTGTGGATTCCGCATACTCTATCAAGGTGCTGTGTACATGGTCATCCTCAGCATTATAGTACAAGCAAGATCTGACTCAAACACTCAGCATCTTCAAGTAATAATTTTCATGCAAATACTGGTGGTGGCATGTTTTCTCCTTTATTACTACTCATCAATCCTGTTTTTGTCAGTCTCTAAGCCTTTCATGAATTTCTCTGTGGCCTAACGTGGTCTCTGTCCAGGTGGCCTATTGTAGCCTTCATCTCTGTGGCCTACTGCGGCTTCATCAGCGTGGCCTTCATCTCGGTAAAAGAGGATATCTCAAAGCACATCCCTGCACCCCTAATCATTCTGCAATTTTTATATTCCCCAACGGGTCTCCCATATCAAGGTGGTTAACTCACCTAGAGACAGACCTACAGAACTGCAGATCATCTCATCAGTATACCGGACATTCATTCAGGGTTATGTGCTGCTACAACAGCATCTGAACGCAGGATTGTTTTGTGGTCAAGATGGTTGTCAGCATTCTAATATTATAGAATGCGCAAACCTTCAGGTAATCTAAGATTACCTATGTGTCTTAACAAGCATCAGGTAAGTTACAGTTTATCATTTAACTCCTAATACTTTTTCATGGGGTCTATCGAGACCAACTCATGCACCCACGCTGTCTTCTCCTCACTATGGGCTATCGCAGCCTTCTCTGCACACCGGCTTATCATTCTCAGTCGCCGCGTCTTTCTTGTACCCTCTCCTATCAAGGCTGTATACACGGCCTAACCTGGCAGTCATACAGCCTACGCAGCTTGTCGCACCCCGGCCTCTCGTGGCAGTATATACGACCTAACGTGGCAGTCCATACAGCCTACGCAGCTTTTCGTACCCCGGCCTCTCGTGGCAGTATATACAACCTAACGTGGCAGTCATACAGCCTACGCGTTTTTTCGTACCCCGGCCTATTGAGGCAGTGAATATATGGCCAACGTGGCAGAACATACAGCCTACACAGCTTTTCGTACCCTGGCCTATTGAGGCAGTATACACGGCTAACGTGGCAGTCATACAGCCTACGCAGCTCTCTGTACCATGGCCTATTGAGGCAGTGAATATATGGCCAACGCGGCAGAACATACAGCCTACGCGGCTTTTTCGTACCCCGGCCTATTGAGGCAGTGAATATATGGCCAACGTGGCAGAACATACAGCCTACGCAGCTTTTCGTACCCCAGCCTCTTGTGGCAGTATATACGACCTAATGTGGCAGTTCATACAGCCTACGCAGCTCTCCGTATCATGTCCTATTGAGGCATTGAATATATGGCAAACGTGGCAGTCCATACAGCCTACGCGGCTTTTGCAGTAGCATAACAATTCCCTCTGTTTATTGGTTAACACCTATGTCAATATCCATATCTATTGCATGTTCAATGTCCATATTCTAAGTAATTCTTATGCAAATACTGGTGGTGGTGTCACAGCGTCACATTCTCAGATTATTACTCATCCCGTTCGTCAGTCTCTAGCTCTTATTCTTCGTCAATTGCCTAACGTGGCCTTTGTCTCCAGGTGGCCTAATGTGGCCTTCGTCTCCAGGTGGCCTAACGTGGCCTTCGTCTCCAGGTGGCCTTCGTCTCCAGGTGGTCTAACGTGGCCTTTGTCTCCAGGTGGCCTTCATCTCCAGGTGGCCTAACGTGGCCTTCGTCTCCATGCGGCCTAATGTGGCCTTTGTCTCCGGGTGGCCTAACGTGGCCTTCATTTCCATGCGGCCGATCAAGGCTCTGTCTTGTGGCCGTTCAAGGCTTTCGTCTCTACCTGGCTGATCAAGGACCGTCTGCGGCCGTTCAAGGCTTTTGTCTCTACCTGGCTGACCAAGACCCGTCTGCGGCCGTTCAAGGCTTTCGTCTCTACCTGGTTGATCAAGACCCGTCTGCGACCGTTCAAGGCTTTCGTCTCTACCTGGCTGATCAAGGCCCGTCTGCGGCCGTTCAAGGCTTTTGTCTCTACCTGGCTGATCAAGGCCTGTCTGCGGCCGTTCAAGGCTTTCGTCTCTACCTGGCTAATCAAGACCCGTCTGCGACCGTTCAAGGCTTTCATCTCTACCTGGCGGATCAAGGCCCGTCTGCGGCCGTTCAAGGCTTTCGTCTCTACCTGGCTAATCAAGACCCGTCTGCGACCGTTCAAGGCTTTCGTCTCTACATGGCGGATCAAGGCCCATCTGCGGCAGTTCAAGGAATCGCAGCATTTACGACGGGCGAGTATACAATTCTTTCACAATTTTGGGGGGTGAGTAGGTCCCGTCCTGGAGGAACTAATTTCCTCTACCAATTCTTGGGGGGGTGGCTGCACCCCTGCCTTCATCTTCAGGCAGGAAATGCAGAGTCCGTTACCCTCGTGACGAGCGCTACGGACGGGGCCTACGCCAAAGAACCTCTAATTTAATACTTGCTGGTCTGCTAATAAACTTGTGGTGTTATCATACTTTATCTGGTCTCCCGAGTCTTCCTGGTAGAACTGAAAAATTGTGCGATAATTCAAAGACTAGGAAGTTGTGACATTAACTAATTTTGTCTTGTAAACTATAATCAACCATTGTAGTGCATCATTAGGTCTTCTACGGTTTTGTAACAGCCATTAGCAATAAATTGTACAAATTGAGAGCCTTGCTACACTGAGGCATATTAGTCACCCACAAGCGGAGACAGAATATCTCTCCTGCTTAATGAGATGTGATGGACTGCCTTTATGTTCAATTTTTGCACATACACACATCTAATGCATTGCATTGCCATCAGCTGATCTGAGGAGGTTAAGTTCTTATCAGAGAGGGGGATGGTTCATATAACAGAGCATGCTGTGCTCATACAGGCCTGTTTGTATGTACTGTATGATCTGCCAGTGCTGATCAAACACTGTCACTGTCCCTTAGCTCTGTATAAGGGGAGCCATCTGGAACCGTATTTGGAGCAACTACCATGTGACTTTAACATTCCAATCCTCACATTGGCAGACACCATAACTGAGTCGACAGTAAAGGTGAGCTTGAGGACTTGCCTTTAGTCAAACCATAGGATATCCATAGTTGGTGTGGATTTCTCTTGAATTGAAGGCTTAGTGGCTCTAAAGTAGATTTTCACCAAATGACTACTAAAGGCAGGAAAGTCTGTAAAACAAGATAAAAACGAGAGTGGAGTTGTAGCGACAGCTCACTCCGTTGGCTCAGATTCATCAGAGGCTACTGGGTAATTCAGGTTAAGCATGAAATCAGACATGCAGTGGTGCATAGAAATGTTAAAACACATTGTATAATTGTGCCGCACACAGAGCATGATGTGCCATTTCCCTTTAGATGGCCCATATGACATATCACTATAATAGATTAATCCGGTGTGTCTCCGGGTCCCACATACATCACCTTTTTGTATGCCACCCTGGAGATGAAATAATGAAATTCTCTAATGTGCAGATGTAAAGGCATGAAGGGCATTAGAAGAACCATGTTAACCCCAATAAAAATTCCAGTGATCACCAGGCTTCCACTTGGCAGAGACAGCTTCATGTGCCTCCAGAACCATTTCAAAAATCACCTTTTGATTATAATGTATGACTCACCAAAGTCCCACAGGCCACATTCACCTTTACTTCAGTGTTATAAAGACAAATTAAAAGCTTAATACGATTCAAATAGAAATACAAATATACCCAGGAAAGATAAGTGCAAAAATGTATACAATTGTGAGTCGAATAGGATTAGATCAGGATTGGTCAAGTTTAATATGCATCCTTTGTTTGTTTGTTTGTGTATATATATACACTCACCTAAAGGATTATTAGGAACACCATGCTAATACTGTTTTTGACCCCCTTTCGCCTTCAGAACTGCCTTAATTCTACGTGGCATTGATTCAACAAGGTGCTGAAAGCATTCTTTAGAAATGTTGGCCCATATTGATAGGTTAGCATCTTGCAGTTGATGGAGATTTGTGGGATGCACATCCAGGGCACGAAGCTCCCGTTCCACCACATCCCAAAGATGCTCTATTGGGTTGAGATCTGGTGACTGTGGGGGCCATTTTAGTACAGTGAACTCATTGTCATGTTCAAGAAACCAGTTTGAAATGATTCGAGCTTTGTAACATGGTGCATTATCCTGCTGGAAGTAGCCATCAGAGGATGGGTACATGGTGGTCATAAAGGGATGGACATGGTCAGAAACAATGCTCAGGTAGGCCGTGGCATTTAAACGATGCCCAATTGGCACTAAGGGGCCTAAAGTGTGCCAAGAAAACATCCCCCACACCTTTACACCACCACCACCTGCCTGCACAATGGTAACAAGGCATGATGGATCCATGTTTTCATTCTGTTTACGCCAAATTCTGACTCTACCATCTGAATGTCTCAACAGAAATCGAGACTCATCAGACCAGGCAGCATTTCTCCAGTCTTCAACTGTCCAATTTTGGTGAGCTCGTGCAAATTGTAGCCTCTATTTCCTATTTGTATTGGAGAAGAGTGGTACCCGGTGGGGTCTTCTGCTGTTGTAGCCCATACGCCTCAAGGTTGTGCGTGTTGTGGCTTCACAAATGCTTTGCTGCATACCTCGGTTGTAACGAGTGGTTATTTCAGTCAAAGTTGCTCTTCTATCAGCTTGAATCAGTCGTCCCATTCTCCTCTGACCTCTAGCTTCAACAAGGCATTTTCGCCCACAGGACTGCCGCATACTGGATGTTTTGCCCTTTTCACACCATTCTTTGTAAACCCTAGAAATGGTTGTGCCTGAAAATCCCAGTAACTGAGCAGATTGTGAAATACTCAGACCGGCCCGTCTGGCACCAACAACCATGCCACGCTCAAAATGTCTTAAATCAGCTTTCTTTCCCATTCTGACATTCAGTTTGGAGTTAATGAGATTGTCTTGACCAGGACCACACCCCTAAATGCGTTGAAGCAACTGCCATGTGATTGGTTGATTCAGGGCCGTCGCAAGGGGGGTGCGAGGCCCTGTGCGAAGTTGACACGCGAGGCCCTCTATACAATTGATTTGCGCGCGTGTATGAGGCCGGGTATTGCTATAGTAACGAACCGAACTTTCGCATATCTGATCAAAAGTGGTTTGACCCATTTCAGATGCTGCAATTAGAATTTAAAATGGACTGAGTAAAACTCTATACAATCTTGATGTGTGTGATAGGCTATTGTGCTCACTGACATGCAGCATGCACGGTCACTCACACGCTCATAACAATTGTAAGATCTACTGCATAATGATAACCTAAGAACAACAACAATAATAATAAAGCAATTAAAGGATTAAAAGCGATCTAAGGGAATAACTAGCTTAAATAAGAACGGTATGAAGAAACGTGCAAACATTCACTCTTATTCGTTTAATAGTGAAAACGCAAACGTTTCTTGTCACATTCATTTATGATTTACATGACTTATAACGCATAATTTCATTTCAAGACGGCTAAATTTCATAGAAAGTTGAGTAGTTTGCATCACTAGATAGTCTATTACTGTTGGTCGCAGAACATTTCTATCGTAAAACAGTTGTCAGCTCAGCTGAACAGCACAAGCATCTCACCACGAACTCTCGTTGCGTTGTGGTTATGACTGACAGCAAGACCCGCCTTCTCTGATCTGATTGGCCACCTCACTCATTCTGTCACTGACGAGCGCTGTTAGAACGGTGAAGCAGACTAGACTAAAACTGTTTAGTCATTCTAACAAACAGATTTACTCATTCAACACTAAAACGGGAGCTCGTCTCTCAGCTCTCAGAAACAGTCTCTCTGACAGCGCGCAGAGTTGGCTGTCTCTGCTTACTGTGCTTTAACGCTTTAACATCACCTGTGTTTAAACTACAATGCTAAAAAACGCATGAAAATGACAAGCTTTCGTGACCGCGCAGCACAGCCCGACACGTCACATGAGCGTAACTGCAATAGAGACATATTAACGTTAGTCCAAAATCGTTACCTACGTCGTGTCTACCGTCATATCACTCACCCCATAAGCCGGATTATATATCGCACACTTGGCACAGCCCTTGCGACGGTACTGGGTTGATTAGATAATTGCATTAATGAGAAATTGAACAGGTGTTCCTAATAATCCTTTAGGTGAGTGTGTATATATGTATATATATATATATATGGATGCAAGTAATTTATAACAAATGAGCAATGTTTCCATTTACATTTGCATTTATGCATTTGGCAGACACTTTTATCCAAAGCGACTTACATTGCATTCAAGGTACACATTTTTTTACATTTTGTCAGTTCTGTCAGTTCTTGCTTTCCCTGTGAATCGAACCCATGACCTTGGCGTTACTAGCACCACGCTCTATTGTTTGAGCTACAGGAAAGCTGTAGCTCAAAAAATATTAGTATATTTATATTAGTAATATTCGGAGACATTACTTCCACAAGAAGTAAAATACTTTATATCAGTGTTTCTCAACTTCAGTCCTGGGGATCCACCTACCAGAATGTTTAGTTCTGTGATGACAACTCTCGGAGTGTTTGGCATGGTAATGGATATGACAATGTTGATATGTATGATTTGGTCTTGGCGGACTAGATCTGCTACGCTGCTGCTGCTGTTGGTTATTGCTGCTGGTGCGGAGCAAGTATGGGACATGCTACTGCCATTACATACACGAGACGCTGCTGTGAGCAAGTAAGACATACTGTTGCTGTACAATATAGCACAGTGGTTCTCAAAGTGTGGTACGAGTGGTACTCAGGCTGCCTCTTGTGGTACGCAGGGGAATAAATGAATGTTAAAACACATACATTTTAATTTAATCTTTGAGTAAAGTTTTTTTTTATTTACGTACAGTACAGTTTTAAAGGTCCCGTTCTTCGTGATCCCACTGTATACATTACTAGTATACATTACCCTTACCCTTATAATATAAGGGTAATGTATACAAGTGTATCTATACAAGTGGAGCTGGGAAAGGTGGAGGGTTTCTGAATGCTGCAAATACTACAGCAAATGCTGACCAAGTATTTGAAGGCTGAGCAGTGAGCTCTTTGGCAACTGATACAGCAGGAACCAATAAGCTGTTCCCTATAGAGAACGATGTGATTGCAAGTAAATTGAGTTAAGGACCTATTGTATCAGTCTACACCATCTTCATGACAGAAATCACTAATTACAACACCTGATTCAACTCATCAATGTCTTAATGTGTTGAATCGGGAGACATCTAAAGCATTCTGGGGTCATGAGGACTGGCAATGAGAAACACTGCTTTATATCACACAACTGTTCATAGACAAATGGCAAAGGTGATTTATCTAAAGTGTAACACCTACATTGGTGTAGGCCTGGAGACTTCGACTCTAAAGGATTTTCTGTGCCTGATTCAGTAAAAGAAAATGGTAATCAATTAGATCTACTGGCAGATGTGAAACACACAAGACATGCTGCAATATTGGAAAACTTGTGTCTGCCATGGTGCTTGTCTCATTCCAACACTAAAAGCATTGAAAATCAATCTAATTGCAAGTGAAGCTAATGTGATCTCTTAAAGAGAGTACTAGAGCCTTCCCTGAGAGTGATGATTAAGAGAACATTGAATCAACATGTGTTTTAATTGCCTGTCTACACATGTGTGAATGAGGAGACTGAGTTCACAAGGTCTACATTTTTCAAAAGACAGACAACAATCAGCGGAAATAACCATGTGAATCAATATGAACAAAAAATATCATTCTTAATTCCCTGCCTTTGGCCCGAGACGCAGGGATAGGCTCCAGCATCCCTGCAACCCTACATATGACAAAAAGTTTGTAGGATGGATGGATGGATGATGGATTACTCTTAATGCTCTGTCTTATGTTGAAATACAACAAAATAATTTGAAATTTGAATGGAAAATTTGTAATAATATATATTAAAGGGGTGGTAAAAAACACATTCTTTCGAAGGCTTGATTGTGTTTGTGGGGTACACTGTAACATGTGTTCATGCTTCGTTTTTAAAAAATTGCATTATTTTTCATATATTTTACCTTTATTCTACACTGCTCTGTCCTTCCTTGTAAAAACGGTCTGATGGTTTCCGGGTTGTATGAAGCTGGTCCCTCAAAAATACGCAATGGGCTCAGATTGGTTAGCTGGCCCAGTGTGTTGTGATTCGCTAACCGCCTAGTGCACGTTTGTCGGAAACATCACGCCCCTTAACTTTACCGGTAGACTGTGCTTTGGGTAGTATTAGAAACAATGGCGTCAATAAAACCATACCAATTTGAGCCAGAATCAGACCCAGACAATTTTAGTGAAGATGATCGAGCAGAACCTGTTCAGTCCTCAAGAGTAAAGACTGCGGATCTATAGTGATCGCTACTGAATGGCACTGTTACTTTTGTATTTTTAGAACGATTATAGCCAAATATCTGTCGCAAGAATTTTAAACCCAAAACCAACACTAAACATTGACTTTACTTTAGTATCCAAATAAAACACAGAACCATGTTTAGCATACCTGTAGATAATCAATACATAAAAGCTCTAATCAAAGAATAATTTACACTAATGCCAAGTTCGCTATTGAGATTTAAAAAAATGTTTGTAACGTTATGTGTTTGTCGGATAACGTTAAGTATGAATGAGCATTTAACAAACTGGTTTGCAGAGCCAAATGAGTGTTGTCATCTGTGTACTTCCTTGCTACAACGTACAAATAACAATACGAACTATTACAGGAAAACACATAGACGAAAAATAAATCATACCTCCGTGAAATGTGCAGCGGGAGCCGCACGCGCCCGTCGTGCATTCACACACTGGCAGTGTTTGTCTCGCGCAGCTGAACAGTGGCTCATGTATTGCAAATACAGACGAATATTGTCCATTGTGTCACATTTTCCGGTCTTCTCCGCCGACCCCTGTCTGTCTCGTGCTTTGATTTATGATGGGCAGCATATATCTGCTGCAAATGCGACCTGTTCCATATAACATGTTGTATGTTAAATGCACTGCAACGCACCCCCGCCCCTAGGTAGGCTGAACAAAGTGGACCTGCAATCTCAATGAAAATAACAGCGTTTCGTCTGCATTGCGGCAACAACACTCCAGCCTACTAACTATACCACAACAACGTTTCCTCACGGCGATACAAAATGCCCCCCCCCCCTCCCTTATTTAATATTCTCGGAGGAGGGGTTTATGTAAATATCGGGGCTGGTGATGTCAGAGACCCTGGAGGAATGTCTGGTAGTCCCTACCGGCCGTTTTCTGTAGTCCTTAGAAATTGATTTCTTTAAAAGCAAATATCTTCCTTTGCTTTAAACTTTGAACGTTGTAACTTTGCAGATGTTGTTTATGCTCAAACAGCAATATTACACACTAGCTAAAGTTAGAAAAGTGAAATCGTGGTTTACCACCCCTTTAAATGTAAAATTTAAATTCACTAAACAAATATATTGTGAACTTAAACACAACAGAACTCCACCAAGGGGAAATAGAGGCCTTACAGTTGCTGTATGTAATTTTTTGACTGTACTAAAGCATCAAAATACCATAATATGTCTGCAGATATTTAGGAAACATGCTAAGTTAACATGCTCGTCTCTCTGAAAAACAATTCTACAGCCAGTTATTTTACTTTGAAATGTTTGTTCGATGTCGGTTTGTTTTTGTCAGTAGCGCTCGCTCCTGTTGCTGGTCCTCAATCTGGCAACCTGCGTGAGTGTCGAGTCTGAGGAGGAGGGTGCGAGGAAAACAACTGCTCTCTCCAATATTTTGAATTTAGGCAAATTCCAAACTGTGTTTTTGCACCCTTGAAGGCCCGTTGGTAAGGGGACGCCATTTGTAGGAGTGTTCCAAACAAAAGTAAACAACTGAATCCCTTGAGAAAGTACCCTTCCACAGGTCTGTTAGCGAAGGGAACATGCAATGGTCACTTCAAGGCAGTAATTTATTAATGTGTGGTTATGTTCTGCCCTTCAGAGTGAGTAAGGCATAGGGATGCTAACTTCCGATTTTAGAATTTGCCCTTGAACTGCAATACCCATTTTAATGGCTAGCTTTAATATTACATACTGCACCTTTACAGAGGCAGTACCAATTCCTACATCCTAGAAGACTACATTTCCAATAATAACAAATCCATAATTTATTATTTTATATTTAATACTCATATAAGGGGCCATTTACATGACACCATTTTCAACTAAAAACTGAATACTTTTTATGCATTTTGGCTGTTCATTTACATGGCAACAGCATTTATGGGGCTTTAAAATTAATTTTTTGGAAAAAGTGCACATTTTTGAAAATAATACCATTATTGTCAAAAACACACATCCCTTAATCCCTTATGCTTGGAATGCTAATTGGTTCCTAATATGTACTTAATCGGAGCCCTAGTAATTGACTTATTTTTGGCAGGGACATAAGCTGTAATCCGGCGATCGTTTTTGTGAAAGCATGTGCTTGGTTGCAAAACAGATACACTATTAAATGTCAATGTCAATGTCACTTTTATTTCTATAGCACAACTAAACACAACACCAGTTGACCGGTGTGCTTTATATCAATGTACATAATTACATAATACAATACATTATTGGCTATGTGCTTGTTCAAAAAGATACGTTTTTCGCCTAGATTTAAAAACAGATATGGACGGTGAAGATCTAATACTTAAGAGTATCTCTGATTTGACGACCGGAGAGACACAACTGGATGATGTTCTGTAAGTAAATCCGCAAGGTACCGGGGGGAGGTGAGGTCTTTAAGACCATTTAAAGATTTAAAAACCAAGAGAAGAATTTTAAAATCCACACGGTATCGTACAGACAACCAGTGCAAAGAGCGTAGCACTGGAGTAATATGGTCCCGTTTTTTAGTACATGTCAGCATTTTGTACCATCTTTTACCGGGATAAAGCTGATTGGCTGATCCCATAGTACAGTGAATTGCAATAATCTAGCCTTTAAAATTCATTAATTATTCTTTCAAAGTTATAAAACAGATAAAACAGGTTTTACTTTAGCTAAAAGACAGAGCCTGAAAAAATGACCACTGTGTTTATCTGCTTGTCAAATTTGAGACCATTATCAAAAACAAAACCCAAGTTCTTTACCCAGGGCTTTGCAGAAAGTGTTACATTTGACTAGGAAGATCAGATGAGCCAAAAACTATTATTTCAGTTTTGTTTTAATTAAAATTGAGAAAATGTGAAGATGCTTGCACATCAATTAGGCAGGCCCTAAGAGTTTACATCCCATTAATATTTGGTTTTAGGGGTAAGTAAACTTGAGTGTCGTCTGCATAACAGTGGAACGACAACCCGTGTTTCCTGAAGATAGACCCTAATGGGAGCATATATACAGTGAGGAAAATAAGTATTTGAACACACTGCTATGTTGCAAGATCTCTCACTTAGAAATCATGGAGGGGTCTGAAATTGTCATCGTAGGTGCATGTCCACTATGAGAGACATAATCTAAAAAAAAAAATCCAGAAATCACAATATATGATTTTTTAACTATTTATTTGTATGATACAGCTGCAAATAAGTATTTGAACACCTGTCTATCAGCTAGAATTCTGACCCTCAAAGACCTGTTAGTCTGCCTTTAAAATGTCCACCTCCACTCCATTTATTATCCTAAATTAGATGCACCTGTCTGAGGTCGTTAGCTGCATAAAGACACCTGTCCACCCCATACAATCAGTAAGAATTCAACTACTAACATGGCCAAGACCAAAGAGCTGTCCAATGACACTAGAGACAAAATTGTACACCTCCACAAGGCTGGAAAGGGCTACGGGGAAATTGCCAAGAAGCTTGGTGAAAAAAGGTCCACTGTTGGAGCAATCATTAGAAAATGGAAGAAGCTAAACATGACTGTCAATCTCCCTCGGACTGGGGCTCCATGCAAGATCTCACCTCGTGGGGTCTCCATGATCCTAAGAAAGGTGAGAAATCAGCCCAGAACTACACGGGAGGAGCTGGTCAATAACCTGAAAAGAGCTGGGACCACCGTTTTCAAAGTTACTGTTGGTAATACACTAAGACGTCATGGTTTGAAATCATGCATGGCACGGAAGTTTCCTCTGCTTAAACCAGCACATGTCAAGGCCCGTCTTAAGTTTGCCAATGACCATTTGGATGATCCAGAGGAGTCATGGGAGAAAGTCATGTGGTCAGATGTGACCAAAATAGAACTTTTTGGTCATAATTCCACTAAACGTGTTTGAAGGAAGAATGATGAGTACCATCCCAAGAACACCATCCCTACTGTGAAGCATGGGGGTGGTAGCATCATGCTTTGGGGGTGTTTTTCTGCACATGGGACAGGGCAACTGCACTGTATTAAGGAGAGGATGACCGGGGCCATGTATTGCGAGATTTTGGGGAACAACCTCCTTCCCTCAGTTAGAGCATTGAAGATGGGTGAGATGGGCGGAGAACTTGCAAAATAGCAGGGTGTTCAAATACTTATTTTCCTCACTGTAATGTGAAAAGAATGGGGGCTAAAATAGATCCTTGAGGAACACCAGTAGAATGATTTCTACTGTAGAAATCATTTTTGACAGTTCATACATGACATGATTAATGTCTCGTAATATAAAGTTATTAAAAATAACCTCAAAGTTTGTCCCAGCGACTACACCTGATATTAACGATATCCCTCAGATATTAAACAAATTCATCTTTGTCGTTTTTTTTTTTCTTCACCTGACAGCTTTTACTGTTTAGCCTGAGGAAAAATGTGGTCAGTTCAGAGCTGAGAATGAAAGCATAATTTGTGTGAAAACAGGTGTGCATTTGAAGAAGTTATGAGGACAACCGGGTGAAAACAAGCTGTAACACACATATGAGAATGAAAGCAGTACAATGTTGAACAAAGGTGTGTAAATTGTTTTACAGGCTATCATAGGGGAGAACCGGGGCGAAAGTAACACGGGACGAAAGTAACAAAGCGATTTTCTTTGAGCCCTGACTACATTTGCTTGTTACTTTTGTCCCGCTATTATATATATATATATATATATATATATATATATATATATATAATGCATATTATGCAAATTTAATTTAATTAAATTTTCATATTGTTCATACTGTTAAAGAAAAAACGTATCAAATAGATTGACATTGCAAATAAAAAATATTATAAACAATTCAAGTTTGTACTGTCATATTACATTTGAAACATTTGATGATCTTTAACATTTAAAATGAAAATGTAATTTAATATTTTTTTTTGCAAAGATAAAGGACAAAATATGTTTGCAGTTACATATTAACAAGGTCATAGTCAGGTATGTTTAATAAAAACAAGAGTAACACAAAAAATCTAGCTTGTATTGTTCTGTTACTTTTGACCCACCTGTGTGTTACTTTCGTCACACCTGATGGGATCAAAAGTAACAATGTGCAGCTTATGTTCAAAGTGAAATTATACTGTAGCCGTTCTACATTTGTACAAAATACCACCTGCTATTGATAGACCACACTTGTGAGTTATTGACCACAGCAAAAATATATCTCGGTCTAAAACATTATCTTTTAAAATTACGATTTTCTGAAAAATGGTACTTTCGTCCCTGCTCTCCCCTACACTTCATAAGATTTACCTGCTCGATTTCATGCAGCAGCGGAATACAGTTGTCGGTTGCTAAATGCGATTATATACACACCCAATTCAGTTATTAAAGGTGCACTGTGTACATTTTAGCAGCATCTAGTGGTGAGGCTGTAAATTGCAACTGTTCACCAGTCACCCCTCCCTTATGTTGTCGTCGGAGACAATAGCTAGTGCTCTATAGAAAAATGTATCCATGTAGGGCTACTGTAGAAACATGACGGCGCAAAATAGCGTTTTCACTATAAGGGCCCTGCGCTGTATGTAGATAGAAATGGCTCATTCTAAGGTAATAAAAACATAACGGTTCATTATGTAAAGTCTTTATAC
Organism: Romanogobio albipinnatus; assembly: GCA_023566225.1. Lineage (NCBI taxonomy): Eukaryota > Metazoa > Chordata > Actinopteri > Cypriniformes > Gobionidae > Romanogobio > Romanogobio albipinnatus. The sequence continues at coordinate 22,790,624 of CM042257.1, read as the reverse complement.
ACCACTGAAAACAGTTATGTACATTATATTGCAGTTCTGTTAATAGATCCTCATAAATACTACACGCTGCACCTTTAACTAGAGTGACAACTGATGCCATTACTGCATTTTTGGTAAACTGTGCTGTGTGAACAGAATCATACAACTAGGTTACATACAAGAGTCACTCTGCGTTGTACTGTGTGTCTTCATGAGGGGTTTTGGTAACTCACAGAGACGAAGATATAAACTGTGGTTTATATCTGACAGTTTTAGATTTAGAGTTGCTGTACAGACTCAACTAACTGTGCTAACTGTGTGTGTGTAAACTGTTCTGTGTGAACAGAATCATACCACTAGGTTACATACAAGAGTCACTCTGCGTTGTACTCGTGTGTGTGTTTTCATGAGGGGTTTCGGTAACTCACAGAGACGAAGATATAAACTGTGGTTTATATCTGATGGTTTTAGATTTAGAGTCGCTGTACAGACCCAGCTAACAAAATGGCTAATCTTCTTCCAGTAATGTTAATAGAATGTTTGTTTAAAAACGTTAACACAAAAAAACGTTTTTGTTGTTGGCTGTTAACCAACGAAAAAATGTAATCATAAGCTTGGAGAATTTGGTGTTTCCCCATTCAAAGAGATAGGAGCTGTCCTTGCATGACCCCAAGAGGCGTTTCAAAGATGGCCGCCGAGCGAAATGACTTGCCTTAAAGGGACTTTTCAGCTCACTCAGAAGTCACTTTCAAAACAAGCAGCTTTCTGTTGTTCTGTGCGGCAAATTTGTTTGACCAACATGAGTGAAATCTGCATGGGGAATTTTTGTTCACATGCAAAACTCCCCATTGTCACAGATCAGCCAGGCTCTCTCACTTCCACCATACAGCGATCACAATCACCAGGGTGGTTCCAACACATTCTCACTCCCAAGGCGTCAAAATCCAACGCATGGTCAAGTGCCTTCCATGTCACAACGAAGACGCTTAAGGTACCCTAGGCGTCACTATATCGATGCGCTGGGTGCTCCATTCATTTCAGTTGTTTATGCATTTTATTCTTTGCATTTGTAAAAGCAGACATTAATTATTAATATTTAAAGGTTACTTTTATATTTTGGAGCATCTAACCCAACTCCTACCCTAAACCTCCTTCAAATAATACACACGACTCTTTAGCATGACGCAATCGGTCACAAGACACACGAGAGCCAAACACATTTAACAATCAAAGCTGACATAATGACGCAATTGGTCATGAGATAAACGAGAGCCAATGCAATTTCACTATGAAAACTGACGTAACAGGCCGCAATATTTGAAATTGAATGTGTTCATGATTTTCTGCGGATGGAGACGTTGATCGCTTTTGGGGATTTCCTTCACACAAATCAATCGCTTGGCCTTGGAACACTTGAAATACTTGTACTTTTTTTTATAAATTGTGCATGCAGTCGTATCTGCCTCTTATATCTGTGTTTTATATACCACACAAATGGGTAGGTTTAGGGATTGGATGGGGTTGGGTTACATGTTAAAACGTGTCTAGATAGCGTAAATAAAAATATGCTGGCTGATTAAATTGAGAATCACACTCCAACATGTCATAATGGCAAAATCATAACCAGGCATTGTGTTGGTGTGAAATAAACAGTTATAGAAATGTAGAAATTAAAGCTAAAGCTCCAACCTCCTCCTGAAAATAGTGACAAAAGTTTGTTAGTGCCTCAGTGACAACTTCACTCAGAGAAGCCGTCAATCTGAGCTGTCAATCATGACGTCACATCCCCCGTTTTTATAGCATCAAATATCTCACTAAAACTAAACTTACTTAAAAAACGATCACTTGAAATTAAATCATCGTGATAAAAACTGCCTAAAATGACAGAAACCATCTTTAGGAAACAATTATTTGAAGTGTAATTGAATTGTTTAGTGTGTCTCGCACACTAATACATGAAGAGGTGGGGGTTAGCTATACTGGGACCGGCCACCGGGGGGGCGATCGAGGCACGGAGACTTCAGTTTCTGACAGGAGTGCTACAGACTTGTGCCCAACGCGTCTGTGTATGCTTCCAAAGGTTTCTCACTGAAATGAATGGAGCACCCAGCGTCCATATAGGGACGCCTAGGAGTACCCTGTGACGCGGAAAGCACTTGACCATGCTTCGGATTTTGACGCCTTGGGAGCGAGTTCTGATCACCCGCACATCAATCACCTCATCAGCAGCACACTATATATTCACACAGCTCACCTTCAGTCCTTACGTCTGGCCTTGAACTAGGAAAGACTTACCTGATCTCCTTGGTTTTCCCAGAGAGTGTGTACATCCTGACACCCATTACGCAGATTAGTATTATAATTACTGGATTTAGTCTGTGAATTTTCGCTGAGCAATGGTAAATGTGACTGCACCTTTCAGTCCTTCCAGAAAAATGCGGCTTTTTTTTGTGATTGTTGCGGGCAAAAATCCTTGATTATGCGGCACGTTTTCTTAAAAAATGCGATGAAAAATGCGGGATATTTATGCAATTTTATGCGATGAAATTGCGGGAACTTGCAAAAACTGCGGTTTGATGAAAAAGAGAAAAAAAGCACTACATCACAGAAAGTGCTGGGAATATTTAAGTTCTCATCTTGTTTTATTGAAGACCTTAATAAACACATGGCTCAAATTTACAAAACATTGAGTCAAACAAGTTCTGTAGCTTTACAAAAGGAATATGCTACAACTTGAAAAATGAATAAATAACTTCCTGTTTTACAGAGGTGGCTTTACAAAACAGACATTTGAGTGCTTCCAATGCACAAAGTGCAATCTCTTAAAGGGTTAGTTCATCCAAAAATGTAAATTCTGTCATTAATGACGTCCCCTCATGTCGTTGGACACCCGTAAGACCTCCGTTCCTCTCTAAATAACGACTTATATAGTGATGACCGATTTCAAAACACAGCATCATGATACTATGAATCAGCGAGTCGATTCTTGATTCTTGAAATACGTGACTTTGGCGATCCGAACCGCTGAATCGACTCATTGATTCATAACGCTTCAAAGCTTCATGATGCTGTGTTTTGAAATCGGTCAACACACCGGGAAACTGCTTTGCTCTTTTGCTGTTATTTTTGTTGGCAAATGGGAGTTTGCGCTTCATCATGGTTTCACCGATATCTATGGTTTCAACACGGGGTTTGCAGCTTTTCGATGACGTTCACGTCGGGTAATTACGTCACTTCAAAACGTTCCCATGGCAATAGGGGGAAATGGCGGCTCTTGTGTGAAGTAAACAAACTTTTTTCAACTTTCTACTAATATATATGACTTTTTTTGCAACGAAAATGCGGGCATTATGAAATCATGCAAGCCCCGCATATTTTGCACACGGAAATAGGCAATTTATGCGGCGAAAGTGCGGCATATTTGAAAAAATGCGGCCCCCGCATGAATATGCGGACTTTGGCTGATTTTGCGTTAAATCACGCGATCGCATAATCGCGTTTTTCTGGAGGGACTGGACCTTTGTGGATGCTTCCTCATTGATACTTACTTTATCCACTGTCACTAGTACAGTTGATACTTGCCTCTATCGTGAAAATAGGAAAAGGTCTTGACATGCCAAAAAAGTCTATTGTCATTAGTGGAGTAATTTTATAAAGCACAGCTCACACAGAAGACACTTTAAAATGAGCATCTTTCTCTTGGTCAGTGCGGCAAATTTGTGTGACCAACTTGAACATGGAATTTATGTGGGGGACTTTTTAAAAATACGATAACCAACTATAATCATCTATTGTGAAAATAGGAAAGGACGTGACATCAGTTATTGGTTCACACAGTAGTGGCTCAAATACTGTGTCTAAAGTTTACATACAGTATTCGAGCCACTACTGTGTGAACCAATACATTGTAAACTGTAAACAGGATAGTCTCAGGTACAGTCACATTTATTAGACCCATTATACAGACCCATGGCCAACCAAAGCGCTTTGCATCTTATCTCACATTCACCCATTCATACACCGACGGCGGTGTCAGCCATGCCAGGCGCCATCCAGCTCGTCGGGTGCATCTGGGGTTAGGTGGAACCGGGGATTGAACCACCAACCTTCCAGTTTGTAGACAACCTACATGAACCACTGAGCCACTGCCCCCAGGCTAACCAACAAAAAGCTGCTTGAGCCATTATGAAATACGGTTATCAATGCCAAACACTTTGTGAACGTATAGCCACTAAGTTTACTTCCCATCCATATATGCTCCTACATATCTTTAGGCCAAAGCAGTGATTGTCCCCTCCATCATACAGATCCTAGAGGGATCAATTCTTCATGTTTAATGGACCTAATCAATTCTATTTAAATCCAAAATTCAGTGCAACCTCCCCTTTAGTAGTTCTATTTGAGTAGTAGGACATGACTGTAGCGTCCGAGTTTCCTGCATGCCCTCACACACTGGGGGACACAATCCTCACGTAGCCCTTATTTGTTGGGTTATTTAAAAATGTTTAAATGTAATCCACTTACCCCAAGTTCAGTTTCAGCACTTGTACGCAAGTATAAACAGCTATAAGACACCACAGGGCATCTATATTTCACATCTGAGCTTATTTTAATAAACATGTGCTTCCTTTCAAAGTGAGCCCCTTTAAATCACAAAGCTCACGTTTCCGTCAGAAGAGGAGTGACTTCAAATGCCAATGCATTGCAGAGGAAAGTGAGGAATATTTTAAAACCCATGGGGTTCCCTGTGTTCCCAGCGCACAGATTTATGTTCCTATCCAGCTGACTGAACTGATGGGTAGAACCTGACAGAGAGCAACAGAGAGAGAAACAGAAAGAATGAAAAGAAGTCAAGGACATAGAGGATTTGAGGATAGATAGAAAGAAAGACAGAATGAAAGCTGTGGGTGGCAAAAGATAAAGCAGCCTTTGTGTATTTTCAAATGAAAGATCACAGAGACTTGCATTACCCTTGATACCAATTCAAATGTTAAATAGTAAACCAAGGTGACAGAATATCACTGTTAACAGCAATTAATTTAACACACTAAAACAAAACATTAAGTCTGCTAAATATCTAGGCTAAAATATAATAAAATAATGAGCCTGTATCCTCTGGCAAAACCTATTTTTAGGTGGCAACTGCCACTTTGGATTAGCGTCAATTTGTAGTATGTACTGCCCCCTGCTGAAGGAAACAGACACTACAAAAGTGTAATGAGAAGAGCAGGAGCCTTCAGCCTTTTTAGACACAGGACCCCTTGGTGGAGCAGGGACCCCTGTTACATACTGTATAAAACTCAGAGTTGCATTTTACAGCCTATTTTAACATACATATAGTACCATATTAATGTAGTGACATACTTTTACTGGGTTTGCAAGATAGCCTACATTGATATTCAGTAAAGTTATTATTATTGATGAAGAGCCATACGGAACAGAAAATGGAAGGCCCATAACAATCTTATAAATGCCCATATCATTCTATCTCTGTGAAAACCACAAACTACACTGTTATCAGTAAATTTATTATTCGGCCAGGCCACATTATCTGCACTAAAATGTATTTTATTGCAGTAGCTGCACTGACACCTAGTGGTCAACTCAGGTGCACCTTGATATTTCAGATGTTAGCATGCTAAAAGGGAGGACAAAAGACATTTCCTCTCAAAATCACTTTTATTTCGAATGACATAACACAAATAGAAAATTAAAAGCATTTCAGTTGGACAGCTCATATTTTAAAATACCACACTAAGAGATGTACACAATGTACTGAATTATTTCAATATTTTGAATTACCCATTGCAATGTGTTGTGTTTAAACTTCTAATAATAACTAATAATCTAATAATTTTTGGGGGGTGGGGGGTAACACTTTATTTCGATGATCCATTTTAGACATTCTAACTATAAGTGACTTTGCAACAACATGTCAACTAACTCTCATTAGAGTATTAGTAGAGATTGTCTGCTAACACTTTATTTTGACAGTCTACTAATAGTCAGCTATAGTCAGAGTATAGTAATTGGTTGACAGTTGCAAAGTTACTTATAGCTAGTAGAATGTCTAAAGTTTAACCTTTTTTCTTACAGTACAGTACAAATAAAACCCTCACCCCCTGTGTGTGTGTGTGTGTGTGTGTGTGTGTGTGTGTGTGTGTGTGTGTGTGTGTGTGTGTGTGTGTGTGTGTGTGTGTGTGTGTGTGTGTGTGTGTGTGTGTGTGTGTGTGTGTGTGTGGGCATGTTTTTGTGAAATATCAGGACACAAATGTGTATAATGACATGGGTATGACATAGGTATTACAAAAAGAGGGTGAAATATGAGGACGGTGCGTGTGTGTGTGTGAGAGAGATTTAATTAATGCGTTTTGAGAAAAAAATTATATAAGCAATATTATGTTTTTGAAATTGAGGTTTTTACTTACAGGTAATTCAAAAATGATTCGGGAAAAATGTATAAGTTTAAGTTGGAATGCAGTAAAACTAAGTTGGGACTATAGCCTAAATAATAGGATTAAACAAACTCAAATAATATAAGTGTGGCCTAGTGAAATTAAGTTTAAAAAAGTAACTTAAATTATTAACAAAAAATATTTAAAATAAATTCTGTTCTTTTAAAATGTTTCATCAAAGTATCCTGAAAGAAAAATGAATCATGTTTTCCACAAAAATATTAAGCAGCAACACAAATAATAAGAAATATTTCTTTATAATATTTAGCTTTGCCATCACAGGGGAAAAAAAGCATTTTAAAATATATTAAAATAGAAAACAGTTTTTAAACCGTAATATACACCTACAAATACGGCAAAACAAAATTAATCGTTTCCAAAAGTGAGCTGAATATTCAACCAGCTCAACTGTGTGTGCTGCATTAGGGGACTTGGTCCTGTTGCTGCAGGTGAAGACCTTTCAGGATACTTTTATGTTTATGCAATAAACACAGAAGTATGGCATACAACAATTATAAAACCCATACCTTCTGGGGTGTCATAAAAAATTCATATAGTGAAAAAGACCAAATAAAACAGTAAAATGTGAGTGAAGGAAGGAAGGAAACACCTCACGTTTGGAATGGATCTGCTCACTGAGCGGAGAGACGTGCTGACAGGGAGATAGACAGCTTACACAGGCTGAAGCTAGTAATGGAGAACTGAGACTGACACGTGAGGCCTCACTCTCGCCCATTCAGATGGACTCTCACCCAGTCAATGTTTAAAAAGTTGCTGGCTTTGGGTAACAGCCCAAAGAGCACGGCCCTGGCTCACGTTGCACGCTGGAATACTGGCGAGTTGCTTTCTTTTGTAGTGTCGCTGTCTTTAAAGTATTTTTTATTTGCTAAACTAGAGGAACCTTAGAAATGTCAATTATCCTACCTAATCTGTAAATCCATAGATCAATATTAAAGGGATAGTTCACCCAAAAATGAAAATTCAGACCCTCATGTCTTTCCACCTCATCGACTTTCATTGTATGGACAAAAAAGTTGAAACCACCGCATAAGAAAGAAACTCAGGTTGGAATGACATGAGGGTGGATAAATGATGAACGAATTTCTATTTTTAAGTTCTGTTTTATTCATCCGAAGAGTTTATTACTGCACATTAACTGATGAATACGTAATATTTTTCCCCTGCTGTTTATCCTCGCACAGCATCACGTGAGTTGCTTTGCTGCTGCTGTGCGAACGTAAACAGAAGAAACGGTTGGGTATAGATGGCAGAACAGTACAAACACTGACAATGTATCTGAAAGACTCTGCTGCACTATAGAAGAAAGAAAGGCTCTGATATCACTCAGCATGAACCCTGACATCGGCATCCTGCCAGACGCACGCACAGCAGAAGTACGTAACACCTCAGATTACCATACCCCAACAGACCAACTTCACAAGAGTTCCTGTTTTTTTGAGTTCCTAAAACATTAAGATTCATAGCTTGCAGTATTTACTCTGTAACAAACATAAAGATAAAATAGCTGTGTGAATGGGTAACACTTTATTTTAAGTTGACATAGTTACATGTTCTTACTATAGTAATAACAGTAAATTATGCATAATTACAAGTAACTAACCACAGACTAAACCAACCCTAACTCTATAAGTACATGTAGTTAATATTACTCAGTACTTGTTTGAGTTAGTACATGGGTTACACTTTATTTTTAAGGTGTCTTTGTTACACTGTAATTATACATTTAAGTACTGAGTAATATTAAGTAACTATATGTACTTACTATAGGGTTAGGATTAGGGTTTGGTTTGGGGTTAGTTGCATGTAATTAAGCATCATTTATCGTTATTAACTACATGTAACATTTGTAACAATGACACTGTAAAATAAAGTGTTACCAAATAAAGTGTACCCTATAAATGTACTAATACAGTATGTGATAAAATCACATTTCAGGGAACATCCCTTTAGCTACAATTGATACATCCAGTCAAATGAGTCGCATCTGCAAATAATGAGAACTGAAGCCCAGTTGATGAAAAATCAGCTCTAAATGAATGAACAATAAAAATGATTTTCACATGAAATCATAACAATTGCATTAAGCAAATAATCAAGAATGCAAAAGGTACCCTGTCAACAAATCAAGTATGAAGTAATCATCAACTCTGCAGGAAGGCTTTTTGCAAATACATCTAAAATTGAGTGTAACGTGAGAGGGCAAATAATACAGTTTCTATAATTGAAATAATAGTAAGTATTATTGCAAATACTGATCATGTCAACATTAAACAAACATCTGTCATGAAACGTACAATAACACTGAATATATGACTAACAAACAAAAGTAAACCGTGATAAGTACAAATATGGGATTCAAAGTCAACTGATTTGCTAAGGTGTTGCTCCACATATGCAGGATTGCTGTTTACACAATTGTTCAGACTGTAATCCGTACCATCCAAGAGAGGCAGCAATAAAACAAACATTACAGAGAGCATGACTAAGACACCAGTATAACAAACTGCTACTAAACAGACAAATTATGAAATGCTGTCATTTTCAAAGCAATCTTTTTAGAATCTTGCTCACAATTATGAATTATTAGAAATGATGTCATGCAAAATGCATATCAGGGCCTGTCATCAGTCCACCGGTCTATACTGTTGTTCACAAAATGCAGTATGCAGTTTGTCAAATTGGAAATCTGGTCTTTTAGACCATTATCTGTATTGTGACAGATGGGTTTGCACTCGGGTTTGCTTAAATTGCTAATCAAATCAATCAAAGTGCGATAAAAAAGCCAATTTTCTATTTCAGCATAGCCGAAATAGAAACGTAATAGAAATAGTAACGCACAGTTACTGCGTTTAAAAGAGAGCATGGTGATTGTCCATAAACATTGATAAGCACTTAAACATCTTATTCACATTTTGTTAATGCTTCGCAGAAATATTCTGTACTTTAGTAAACTGCATTAACATTTAAATGATCCTGACTCGCACTGGGACGTGAAGTGCAGGTACATAAGCGTCCAACAAGACGGTTTACGATCCAAAGGTCATGTGCACAGCCAGACTGCAGTTTCCCTCTTGGCAAAAAAAAAAGGATCCAATTCGATATTCCCTGTACCGGTGCTCCCCATCTAGAGCTCTTAGAGGTTTTAAATTCCCATGCATCCAGCTAACTCATTTTATTACTCAATATTAAGTGCATGTTATAAAAGAGTGAAAGGTTTTAGGCCTCTGGTTAAACACTAGATATGTATCACTGCAACAGACATCTGTTTAAAATATGTTATAAAATTCAACTCGTTTTGTTTTAAATCTAAAATGGTGTTTTAAGGTTTGAAATAAAGGGCTGACAAAAGTGCTATCAGGACAGGGTGACAATGTCCTACTATGGGATTGAAGCCAGTCTTTTGCACCTGGGCTAAAAATAGCCTTGTACACTTTCTTCAGAAACTCAGTACCTTTCTTCTCTCTCCCCAGTGGCGTGCTGAATCAGGCCGCCAAAACAGTTAAGAAGACCCATCAGATTCATTGCATCAACGCAGCATTTCTGCCAAAGTGACTGAAAGCTAACATGTGGCTCCACATGACGTACATAATGCTGTTAAGCAACACTGTCTGTTTCGACAAAGTAGAACGGAGGTCCTAACATCTCCAGAGACCCTCATCTGCTGCATTCTGCAACAAATGTGTTTGTATCTAACAAATGTTATACAAAAAACATCAATAAAAGTGATGCAGTAGCAGACAAATTGGCCAGTTCGACCACAAAGCAGCAGAGCATCCCAAGGAGCCCTAAATTTCCCCCTTTTTTATTTCCACAGAGAAAGTCATGAAGCGCCCTGTGTGTCAACACATCCTCTTGCGTTGAAGATCAAAACCTCATCAGTACTTATTAATTCCGAAGAGACGGACCCCATGGAATTGAGGAAGTTTGGGGATAAGCACGGTGAGCAGGGAAATGGTGTTGATGATGAAGTGGACCCTGTCATACTTTGTATAGAAACTGGTCAGGAAATACCTGTAGAGGGGAAGAACAAGGACAAGATCAAGTCAGATGTCAGACAGCAACATGAGATGCACAGATGCCAGGGCTATAGAAGTTGCTCAGGCAAGCACAGAACATAACTGCATCTAATGGAAGCACAGGATGTGGTTTCTTCATGCTGCAACAGAATGCTGTTCAAACATCTATAAAAAGATGATTTATCAATATTAAATCAAAATACATATTTACCTTCTTAATGAATAGAAGTATTGTGAACAATAGTGCATGTTACTCAAAAGAAAAAAATTGCCTACTATAATATAATAATAGAATAGAATAGAATAGAATAGAATAGAATGTAGTTTATCCTCTAAAATTCCTTTCCTTTCTATTTAGGCCCTGTTTTAGAAACTAACTATGCAGTGTTGTTACTATGTCTATGTCTAAACTTTATAAAGTAAAATATCTAGCTTCCACCAGATTGCCTTCTGTATTCAACTTACGAAGAAAGTGTAACACAATACGCTACGCCCTAGTCATATGTCACGTCAGTTACGTAAAAAAAAATTCAGTACGTTGAAAACCGAAGGCGGTCTGGTGGAAGCTAGATATTAACTAGGGCTGCACGATTAATCGAAACCGCAATCGCGATTTGGGTTATGTGCGATTATGAAAGCGCAAAGGCTGCGATTTTAATACAATAAATATATGCCCAGTGTGTTAGTGAAGAGCGGCTGCGACTGCGAATTTGAGTCGCGTATAACGTGTGCTTGAAAAAGCAACACGCGTCAAGCATCTTCACAAACTAGTAATGTGAAGCGTTCATATTGTCCAATAAAGTACAACGTTTAATAACAGGTTTTAACTCACTTCATATCGTCAGTCGAGCTGTTGTGGCTTCTTATCACAGAATGTCAATCAGCACTGCATACTTTATTATTATGAAAATACCCAAGAAGGCTTGAAGAACTCAAACACCATATCTTGTCGCAGAAGTATTATCTTCATGTTTAATCAGTCAAAGTGTTTCTATCTTCGTTTTATTCAGCTGAGCCTACAGGGAGCTTCACATTAGGGATTTCCCATCGGGATTTCCCCAAAACGATTACTTCGCTGAGGAAAATGTGGAGTTTCTGCTCGAGGGCACCCTCTGGCCTCCAGTATGAATGAAACTTTTGGGTAGAAAATAAGAAAAATAATACTTCTAAATAAATGTATATGACAATCCATGTGTTTTTCTTCAATGTACAGGAGTTTTAATCCCCACAGTGGATGCATAAGAGGCTCATATTTCATATTAAAGACTTAGACTTTAAGAAATTGATATCAGATAAAAAGCACACATTTTTAAAATATTTTTTTTTACAATAAATCCTTAGAGATTTTTAGTCATAGGCTGTCTGCATATTAACAGGTAATCCATCATTGTTTTCTGTAAAATTTAAATATTATTATTATTATTATTATTATTATTATACTGTTATATTTATCTATTTCATTTTTTTAATAATTAATGTTTTTGTAATAGTAATATTTCTTCTTCTTCTTATTATTATTATTAGTCATATTAATATATAAACACAAAATGTTCTACAAAATAACATCGAAATCGCATTTTAAATTGCAATCGCAATTTTAACCAGAATAGTCGCAATTAGATATTTTCCCCAAATCGTGCAGCCTTTATAAAGTTTTAAATATGGATTTTCACAAAAAACCCATGGAATTGCTTCAGATGGCATTTATTAAACCCACAGAGCCATGTGGAGTACGTTTATTATGGATGGAGGCCCTTTTTTGAGCTTCAAACTCGTGAGCACAGTTCACTGCCATTATAAAGCTTGAAAGAGCCAGGATATTTATTAATATAACTGATTGTGTTCATCAGAAAGAAGAAAATCATATAAACTTAGGATGGCTTGAGGGGGAGTAAATCATGGGACAATTTTCATTTTAAAGTAAACTAATCCTTTAAGCTACTAAAACTAAAATAAAAATAAATTGAAGCTAATCAGAAATCTTAAAAATGTGAAATGTATTCATGTGAAAACAGAAAAAATAAGCCAATAAAAAAAGTCAATAAAAGCCTATAAAAAATGTCAATAATGCTCTAATAATATAAAATAAAACATGTATTTAACATCCACTTTTCACCATCCGATTCCCACAGGATATAATCAACCCAGCTGAAAATAACATCTTAAATCTGGTTTGCCGATCTTAGCTGCTCTCTCAAACTGGTGAGGCTGGTCTGTTGGCTGCTTTTAGAGGAGTTTTAAGTACTTTTCTGATGGTCAGACAGGTAGACTAACCTAAACAACAGCTAAGCCAGGCTAGCATCGTCATCCCTCACTGTAGCTGACAGATACATCCTTGCAATAGGAGAGTAGAAGACACGAGAGAGTAGAAAACTGTACAGCAAATGACCTGACTGACTGACTGACTAAATGTTTCTAAATCCGGCTCTCCTTGCCAGCAGACACCACAGGAAGTCAGCATCACTCCCTCTTGCTCATGGTCATGCAGTGCAAGCTGTGAAAGCCTTCACAGTGCGTGTGCAGAACACAACCAAAAGAGACAAATTGGCGTGACGGACAGAATAAAGGACAGAATTACTGAGTAAATGTAAACACTCTTACAGTATAATAGGGGTGATGGTGAGAAACTTTCGAGAGGCGGTGAACTGGACACCGTAGTCCATCTGTTCCCAGTAGGTCAGTAGCCGGGCCTTGCCTTGGTCCGGAGTCTCAAACGGTGTTCCTTTAACCGTGTGTAGGATGATATACATGCACTACAACAGAAAGACAGTCACAGAACATCATGACCTTTGGTACAATTCTTCAAAGTACTATCAGCAGATGTTGTGAAACTCTTAGGACTACAGCAAGAGCTGATCTGTTTTGGGAGCAGAACGAAGAAAGGCGATACAGGAAGGCTCTGTAAATCCACCATTGGCTGAAATTACAGAACCTGGAGTCAGCAACTGAACGGGCCAAAATTCAGCAAGAAAAATGTTTGCTGTTTCAGAGATCCTGCAGCAGGGGACTGTCACAAAACAAATGCTTCTTTTAAGCCTTTGCTTCTTAAGAAGTTCTTACAAATGCATCTGTGCGACATTTACACTATGAAACTAATGCAATGGTTCTCAATTGGTGGAGTGCTTTCCATATCTTTTGTTGGAAATACACAGCACAAATTCAAATGTCACTTTGACACTTGTCTATGTTGGCATCTGCAATTTGAGAGGTTGCGTCCTTAAGACAATGCAGACTAAATACTAACAGGGTTCAGGAGAAATGAAATACATGTAACTTAGTTACATATTTAAAATAAAAAAATTGAGTAACTGTATTTCTTTACAGTTACATTTTAAATGGGTGGCAATTAAATTACAGTTACATTCAAAAAGTATTTTAGATAACCCAAGTGATTACTTTGAATTTGAATGTCATATATTTAATTTAAACATTAATGTAAGCTGTAACGGGCAATTCATATAAACAGCAACTGGTGATTCTCCAACTCTGACAGTCTGCAAAAGCATCCTAAGATACATTTCTGCTCACAAGTTTCATACCCCTTGCAGAATATGCATAATTTGAATACTTTTAACAAAATAAGAGGGATCTGGGATCATAAAAATTGTATGTAATATATATTTAGTCCTGTCCTGAATAAGCTATTTTTTCACATAATAGATGTTTGCATATACTCCACTGGACAAAATGACTGAATTTATACAAATTGCCACATTCAAAAATGTACATACCCTTGAATCTTAACTGTCTGTCATTACCTGGATGACCCACGACTGTTTTCATGTTTTATGTTAAGTCATTTGTTTAGGTAATTTTTCTCACACAAATCTGACTTCTCCTCTTAAAGCATTGTGTTGTCTTCTTGAGCCTCAATATATATATATATATATATATATATATATATATATATATATATATATATAAAAAAAACATAAACATAAGATTGCTTTTTTTTTGCTTCAATAAATATTGTGGAAGACTGATGTTGTTTAAAATAATATTCAAAAGAAAACCAATTCCTATGTTTGGTGATTCCTTTGTGTTGGATACCTTTATTAGTAGGCTATTCCAAAGTATTTGGATTAAGATACAAAACGTGTGTAATCTACACTAAATACATTTTAAAAGTAACCTTCCCAACGCTGAATACTAAATAAAAAGTAAATAAAACTATAGGTTCATTGGCAGTCAGGATCAACACAGGATCAACACAGAGCACAATTTGTGCAATAAAGTGGCAGCCAAAAGCATGAAACCATGAAAATGTTCCCTTCAGTCAATATGTCATGTAAATAATTTTGCATATCGTTATTAAATACATCTCAGTGTTTGATTAGGGACAGTTTTGGTCCTGCCTGTGTTGGATCACCACTTGATTTAGCAAACACCAGCAGATGAACTTTCTAGCATGAGGCTGTTATTCAACATCTCTTACCATGTTGTGGATGAGGTTGGTGAGGGTCCAGACCACAGGCACGCTGACGATAGGTATGCTGAGCAATATGATGTGTAGGAGGCCGATACCAAGCACATATGAAAGCCATATACCCCTGCTGTTCATCACTCGCGTGTTTGGGTTCACCTCACTATGCGCCGTTCCCACATTCATCCTCGCGCAGAAGAGGGACACTCACTTACTGTCACAGACAAGAAGCAAGTGTAAATGCACATAAGTGTTTAAAATGACATTTAGTTCACTGACATTTGGACGCATAGAATATAAGAAGTCCTAAAACAAAATGTAAAAATCACCATCAATATATGCAGGGTGGAAAAGCAACTTCTGAAACAGTTCAATTATTGTTGTCATTTAAAACTATAAGTAGGACAAAGCAATGGTTACTTACAGTACAATAGTGCGCAAGAGTCTTCACGAATCACGCAGAAACTTCACAATAAGTCCTTACGAAAATAATAATAGCGCTATTTTCCTCGTTGATCGTAAACGTTATCGGGATCTCTTCCTTTCTGGAGCCTTTATGCAACGTAGCCTTGCTGTTTTGCGCACACGATAGCTGACACGTCTGTTTATTTCATCATGTTTGCTTTGAAGGACTTTGTTCCTGTGCAAACAGATGGTGACAACACAGCAAGACTTCATCGTTTCACGTCATCATTTTTTCAGAATTTACCTTTAGAAAGATGGAAATGTATTCGTCGTTATAGCCGCCGATTGGATGGTGTGAGTCACATGGAAGATGTTGCCCAATCAGCGTTTGATGCGTTGATAATTTGCTGTAAAGGCGCACGCCCCCCTATCGTCATAGAAAGCGCTAGTGAGGAGAGATTAGGCAATTATGCAAAAAAAAAAAAAAAAAATACAGAGATTTATGGGTATAGTAGTTTATTTAAACGAAATATTATAGATAATGTAGTAGTCACAAATGGCTGTTTTGTAACAACAAGTTCATAACAAGTTTTATAATAAGTACAAATGTGACAGGATTTCACAATGGATAGAGTTATCCCGTTATGAAAGTTGCAATGCGTTCATTGTTTTAAAGGGGCAGTTCACCCTAAAGTGAAAAACTTTATCATTTACTTTCCCTCGTGTTGTTTCAAAACTGTATGATTTATTTTCTTCTGTGGGACACCAAACAAGAAGTTAGGCAGAATGTTAAGGGCTGACAGACGAAGTACTTTAATGGTATATGGGGGGAAATGCAGGAACAGAGAAAAAAAGACAAATGCTGACAGTAACATTCTTCCTAATTTCTCTTTCTATGTTCAGCAGAGGAAAGAATAACAAATTGGATTGGATCAACATGACGATGAGTAACTTACAGGATTTTCATTTTTCTGTAATATATGGCAAGCCATTTTAGCTTTTATTGTTCCCAGCATTAATCTCTAATTCAATTCTTACTAGTAATAATGACCGTTCGCAAAGACCCGCCCCCTTCAGTTACTGTTGCTATGTCCGACAAGCCATGGCGCTCTCACACCACACACGTTCTCAGGTAGAGAAAATACATTGCGGAGCAAAGCGGACACTGGTGAGTATTGAGCACTGACATTATTCTCCTGAGTTTTGCTTCTTGACCCGCGGAATGAAATTTAAAATACATTTTGTATAATCACGACTTCATGCATTCATTGGTTTCATGAGTGTGTTCTCGTTTACCACATAATTGTCTAATGGTAGACAATAGTTTTATTTTCCTCATGTCTTATATGTCTGAAATAATAGGTAATAAGTAAATTAAGTAATTTGTGTGATATATGCGGCATGCAACAGTTGAACACGGTGACGTTAGATTGCGTTTGGCGTCGGCCTCTTTCAGGGCTTAAGTTATTGCCTTTTAATATCAAACACGTCAAGTTCCTTTACACGTTTATTCCATGTTGCTCCAGGGGGATTGTCCCTGTAATAAGGGCACTATAAGTCGTTTTGGATAAAAGCGTCTGCCAAATGCATAAATGTAAATGTAAATAAAAAGCAATTTTGTGAGATGGTGGTCCAGTGGGTTAAACCATGGAACTGATACGCAGGAGGTTGCTGGTTCAATCCCAGCGGTCACCACCAGTGTGTCCTTGAGCAAGGCACTTTACTCCATGTTGCTCCAGGGGGATTGTCCCTGTAATAAGGGCACTGTAAGTCGCTTTGGATAAAAGCGTCTGCCAAATGCATAAATGTAAATGTAAGTTTGTGATTTTCTTATTCGTCCATTCATTCGTCTCATTATATAATGAAGATCTTCTGTTCTTTCATTTGCCAGATGTGATGCAGGGAAACTGTGCCATTAATGTTAAGGTAAATTAAGGTTTTTAGCCTATGCAGTGCCGCGTTTTCTTCACCACATTAAGACATCCTGTTATGCAGAAGACATCTTGAATATTCAGAGTTTTTCCTTATTGAAAATAAGGTATTTTCACCAAATATCCTGTGTTGGAATTGACTTGTTAATAAAGTAATGTGATAAACCCTGTTGTCTGTGTTCATTTTGTTTAATATATTTATGTTTTTAGTAATTTTTTGTCTTTTGGGACAGTGAGAAATAAACTACAATTTAAAATATTTAATTGGACCAACCTCACAGTTTCACTGTAAAACATTTCTCCAATTCAAAATTTTCTAGTGACTGATCACATCTACATTTTTTAGTTGGCCAAATTGAATTTCTGTGAATTAAATTGTATCAATTCACAGAAAAATTTAGATGTGATCGTCACTAGAAATTTTTTAATTGGAGAGGCCTGACATTTTTTACAGTGTTGGTAAATTACATTTTTCCATTGGCTCAACATATTATTTCTAATTGAGCCCATGTTAACAGACTGTTGCCACATTGGATAAAATTCAATTCACAGAAATTCAATTAGGCCAATTGAAAAATTTAGATCTGTTCGGTCACTAGAAAATTTTGAATTGGAGAGGCCTTCAATTTTTTACAGTGTGACAACACGCCGTCAGACAGGACAGAGCAAGTTACTTTTGATATGAAACAAAGTCTCAACTTTGAAATTGTCATTTTTTTTAAAGAAATTTAAACAATAAATACCGTTTTGTGGCTCTTTGATGTGTTGTGACCACTGTACCGCCTCAGTTAAAGCTGCTTGTGAACCAATTATCTCTTCCTTGCACTGTAACATTTTTTAATTTTTTTTAAATTGTGAAAATTGATCATTACATATTGGCCCGATAAATGACTTCCAAATAATAATCCCCATGCAAAAAGATGCATTGTACTAATAATAGCTTAAGGTCTTCACTCAAAATTAAAATTGTATATTTTGATACAAAATATTGTAAATACTGAACATATTTAATTGTGCTCAGTCAATTTATGAAGTCGAAGTGAAAAATACATGTTGTATGAACAAGTTCTACGTCCGAAAAACTGTATACGCATGCGATATATGATATGCACCATGCGAAACATTGAGCACGCAATAACGTTAAGTAATGCTGGGAACATTAAAAGCTAAAAGGGCTTGCCATAAAAATATTCCTTAAGTACATACTGTGCTATTTAACTATGTAATATTAAAACATATGTGAGAAATCTGTTTCCTAATCTTCTGGCACTGATTTATGTATTAAAACTAATATATTTGTTCTTCTGAGCTCTTTTCTTTTTGTTATATTAAGTATATATTATAGGTTTTTTATACATTTTTTATAGTTTTGTTTGTTAGTTTTTTATTCATTTATTTATATATATTTATTTTGCTATTATAAAATGTCCTTCATGTAAAGAGTTGTCCAAGAAAATCATAATATTAAATGTCACTAAAAACATGAATATATTGTAAGAGTATAAAAAATGTTTAATAGTCTATTTTCTAAAAGGTCACAAGGTTAAAAAGTGTCCATAGTTGAGTTCAAGCTAGTGCACTACTTTAATGACAATGTTTTTCTGAAGTTTACCACATCTCAACCCAAAATCAGTCAGCTAAAACAAGAGAGATTAAATGTTTTCACTATGACAAGGATGTTCTACATTTCGCACGTCTCAGTATGATATGTCCTTTTCATCACGTTGCATAATGTGAAGCTAATGCTCCAACAAATGCTATAAGGCCTCAAATAGGCTGTAAGACCGCTAATAGGCTTTTAAGCAAGAGTATTTAGTCTCTGGGCCAAAGATTTTCCTTTACTGTGAAATGTAAAGCACTACTACACAAACTCTGTCATTTTGCCCTGTAGCAGGAAATGAAACATGAGCCATGTGTCTGAATGACGTGGGAGCATCTTCACTGATGATTAAACCGTAACAAACGCACACAACTTCAAAGCGCTATGGCCTTCCCTCTCTTGTGCTTTCAATGCTCTTGGCGGGGAGCTACTACATTTTAAAAGCTGTTAAATTATATCTTGGAGCACAGAACATGCTACTCATGATATTCTTTAACAATGCAACCCTTAGGCCCGAAGATTTATGTTTCCCAATGCGATGTGATTCCTTCAGCTGTTGGAAGCAGGCAACCTTTAAAGACAAGATTACGTTTAGTCTCCTATAGAATTGCAGCAGCATTGTGTCTTTCTGTCCCCTGAGGGCCAAAACTTGTGACATTAATTAACCTTTAAATGATGACTTTATGCAGAGTAAATCACCGGCTGCAGATTAGATCAAACTACCATTACGACAGTCAACAGAGACTAAACAGTGGCTTTATCAAGTGACTAACCTTTATCATATAGGCCTACTTATTCTTTTAACAGATGTTATTGAGTCTATGAGCATGGAAATCATAAAGTGTTAGAGGCATGAAGTTATTTCATTTTAAGAGCTTCCATAATTACTACTGTTCGTCTTACAGAAGACAACAGCTAAGGGATTTTATACTAGATTATACAAGATGAAATTTTCGCTGACGGTTCATGCATGTTCTTACAAACGTACGCATATTTGCCCCAGAGGTTTTTAACAAGAATTTGGAACATTCTCCCGCAGCATGCCTCAAATACTTCAAGCCAATCCCAACCGATTCCAGCTTTAAAATACATGTTAGCATACCGATTCCACTTTTCCCAAATAAATAAGCAGATTTGATGGGTGTATGGAGCACAGCAGTCTCATATTATTCTAATGTAATTCTGACACCACCAATGCTAAAGAAACCTCTAACGCTAATAAAAAAGTTGGCCAATTTGGTCTCCAGTCTGAACATAAGAATTTAAACAGTTAAAGATAAAAGCGTGACAGTACCGAGAGTAACCAGAAGATGACAGTATTAACACATGGTTGATTTTTATAGATTGCTTGAAAATATATTGTATACTCACAGGTTATAGCTACTCTTTTTACTCACCTTTACTGAATCACGTGACCAGAACCTTGCCTCTGTTACCTTTGGTTTGCTCGGTTGGGTTTTAAAAGACAATTATTATGCAGAAAATATTGTCAGTCTAACTATATTGACACTCTCGGATGAGAAAAAAACGGAATTGAGCTGATAATGACACTATTGTCTTCTGTAGATGCTTTATAGCTGAAATTGAAGTAGTTTCATAATTGATGAACCTGTTACTAATATATGAACCTTGTATGTTTTGTATTTATTAATGAAATTGGTTAATTGAACAGGTGTGGGGTGGCCAGTTGAAAAAAATGAAAAAAATAAATAAAAAAAGAAAACAGTAGTCTGTCTGTCACCATGGACTTGACTCGTTGAAATTCTGTCAGCATTTACTCACCCTCATGACGTTTGAAACCCGTTTCCTCAATAAACAAGAAGACATTTCAGACTTTTTCTCACAAAATTATGGCTTCAGAAGAAGGAATAGCACATAAATCATATGGGTTACTTTTATGGTGCTTTTTGGTATATGAGGGTAAGTAAATTATGCCAAAATCTTAATTACTGTTATGTGAAATAGCCCTTTAAGATGTCTAGCCACTGTCATCTGTGTATTAAATGGAAAGTTCACCCAAAAAAATAAAATTATGTAATTATTTACTCAACTTTATGTCGTTCCAAACTCAATGCGACTTTTGTTTATCTTCAAAACATAATAAAGATAATTTTAATGGAAGTGGAAGATTTATGCCCCTCTATTGAAAGTCCATTCCACCAAAACCTTGATGCTTCAAAAAGTTCATAACATTTCATGGAAAATTGAGCATATGAATAGAGCAGTTTAAGTCTTCTGAAGAGACACAATTGTTATATGATTAACAGATTTTAATTTGAATACATCACATTGAATACTGTAAACATGGAAGTCAACCCTACTTGCTTGACACGCAAGAACAAACCTCAAACCTTCAACCCTTGAAAGTGAACCGGGGTAAGAATCTTTTCCAATCAGAGGTTCTTTTGAATCCTGTGAAAACTTGACATTACTTTTTTTAGAATGTCATATTTAACACATACAGTACAACCCCTTAAAAAAAAAAAAATTTATTAAAAAAAATAATACTTTCGTCTGGGGCCTGGGGTTTGGACTGTTGCACTCTTAAAATAAATACGGTTCTCACGTCTGATTTTCTTAAGAATGCGTGCCAGACGATGTGCTTTGCAAGGATAACCGTACCCCGAAATATGCAATATGCCCTGGTAATGTATTCATTTTCGAGCTTCAGTAACCTTAAGTCAAAAATAATTTCAAACCTGAGATAGGAGGAAGAAAGGGCTTGTGACCCAAGCTAGTCTAATGATAGCCACACTGGAAAAAGCTAAAGTACTGACACTCCATTATTGTCCTATAGAGGAAGCTGAGGATTAGAACACCAAAGAATTTCAATAAAAGAAGTGTCTGTTGTGGGGCCGAGGGTCCTGGGGGGCTGTGGAGCTTTAGGCATTGTCCTGGAGGGTGATTGAGAGCGAGAGGAGGGGAGCGGAGAAGCATTGTGCTGGGACGGAGCCTTTCTAAAGGTGGTTATTAGGAGAGAAATGGCGTGGGGGTGGCTGTTGACTCTTCATCTTGTGTGAACAAAGTATCTGGCATATAGCTCTCTCTCGCACGGCTTTCGCTTTACGGCGGCCATGAATACTCTCGGCGGGCTCGCCCAGACCTGCACGAAGCCTTTTGTCCGGCTTAAGTGCGGTTTAATTAAGCGAGCTCTGTGTCCTGAGAGAAGAGGCGCTTTAAAACGCTCGGGTCCTGCGGAGATGCTGGGGATGATGTGTAGTATCAGGGCTATTGAAGGGGAAAGTGTTTGCTGCTCTAATGAAAAAGGTTTGTTTGGGGGGGTGGGGGGTGCTGAGGGTGGAGGAGTGTCTGGGCTTTGTCCCCAGCTTACAAAGTAGGGACAAAAGCAGTGATATTATACAAATGCACCCATTTCCAGGACATGATGCAGGGACGGGGGCCCGGAGACGGGTCGGACTGCTCCATCTCAGCCCCGTTGGCACCTTACAAAATGATTTTTTCCCCCCACCACAAAGATACGCATTCTAGTTAAATCCCGAGAGCAGGGGCTTCTGGGTACCGCAAATTTGGGGGTTGCGGACTTAAGCGGATTTTCTCTGCAACTGTAAGAACAAGCTAATTCCTCAGACCTCCTTTATCTCTAACATGGTAATAACAAACAATGAAATTCTGAAGAGAAAGGGGCAAAGGAAGAGGAGGGAGGAGAAACGCAGACACAAAAGAAGTAGAGATGGAGAGAATGAAAGAGAGGAGAGACGTGTGTGAGGAGAGGGTGGGCTTGGGCGTGTTAAGAAACTTTCTCGCTCTAGTGTTATGTGTGAACACTCGGCTAATCCAGGTTTTATTGCTTGCCTGTGTCCGGCCACACTGTCCGGATTGAGTGTGTGTGTGTGTGTGTGTGTGTGTGTCTGTGTGTGTGCGCGAGGGATAGTGGGGGTCTGCACATGTCCTTCTTTGAGGAAAGCCTGAGAAAGAGCCGGACCTGGTTACAGCCGTTTTCGGGTCGCCTTAGAAACCTGCACCACAGGGGTCCTCTGTGTATGTCTCTGCATTCCCTACACATGCTGCTAGCAAACACTTACGGATTAATGCTAACATTAAAGGTGCTGCCACATTAGCGATTTATCTGTGATATTTCGTGGGCAAAAAGGTAGTGATGTATGAAGCAGAACTTTCACTTTCAAGCCAAGCATCTTTCTGCTGGTCAACATGGCGATTCCATGTGATCGACTTGAACCAGCTTCAAAATCTGTGTGGGGAAATATTTTGCCCAACCGTATAGATTTGCCCAACTGTATTTCGGCTGCGGAAATTCGCAGAACATTAGTAAATGTGACTGTACCTTAATGGTGTAACGTACACGG